>CM075977.1:194117094-194420010 GCA_038087875.1 Malacoraja senta | reverse complement strand
CAGCCCGCTGAGTCTGCGCCAACCAGCGATCCCCATACACTAGCACTATCCTACACACTATGGACAATTTTCCATTTTTACCAAAGCTAATTAACCTACAAACCTGTACATCTCTTTGGAGTGTGGGAGGAAACTGGAGCACCCAGAGAAAACCCACACGGTCATGGGGAGAACGTAAAAAAACTCTGTACAGTTGGCACCCGTGGTCAGGATCAAACCCGGGTCTCTGGCGCTGTAAGTCAGCAACTCTACCATTGTGCCAGCGTGCAGTTGTGACAACAGTCCGTTGGCTGCGGTCATCTCTTGATGCGCCCTGTGGAGTCCTGACCACATTACTAGTTTAAGAGATCATATCTCTGCTGTTGTTTTGTCGAAGGAAGATTGTTTTTCCGTTTCTCTCTTTACTTATTTCAGTTGGAATTTTTGGCTTCGGCAACTGTGCAGCTGTTGGCAGTGTCATCCCGAGTTGTGTTAGTACTGATCCCTGACATTGGCCAAGTTCTGTTTGTGTGCTCCTTTTGCCTTTCTCAGAAGTGACAGCTGTTTTTACAGCATTTTCTGTCTGTTGGGTTGTGGTGACAGTATGTGTATTCCCATTTAGCCGCAAACTTTCACAAAGAGTTGTGGTCCTTGGCTGTTACAACCTCAACTGGACAGTGTGTCTGCCAGACTTAACCTTTGGCTTGAAAACGCTGGCTTCAAAAAAAGGTTGCCTGAAGGTTATCTATTTAAGAAAGTTCAAAAAGAAATAATTGACTGTCAGCAGATAGTTTTTGGACTTGGCTGTGAAAAGATTTGCTGCTATGTTTTCAGTTAACGTGTTCAAAGTCTTATCATCGGTATTTCACCTTGAAGCTGCAGTTGGTTAATCCTAGTCAAGACTCAAGTGCAGCACAACCCTTTTTATTGAAACTATGGAACATTACAACTAATAAAATGTAAAACACTAAAAAACATGCTATTAGAAGAAACTATAAAATAAGCTAAATAGGTTATATGATAGCTAGTGCTACCAAATATAACTCTAGCTTATGTTTAGAGATGATTTATAGATACAGCATGGAAACGGGGCATTCAGTCCACTGAGTCCACACTGACCATCGATCACCTGTTTCAATGGAGATACAATGAACTGCAGATGCTGGAATCTTGAGCAAAACACTAAATTCTGAGTAATTCAATGCGTCTGTGGAGTTAAATGGACAGATGATGTTTCAGGTTAGGACCTTTCTTCAGACAACTATTCTCTCCCTAGTTATCCTTTTAGTTTAAAGGTACAGCCCTTCGGCCCACTGAGTCCACGCCGTCCATCTATCGCCCATTCACGCTAGTTTTGTTATCCCACTTTCTCATCTACTCCCTACACACTAGCGGCAATTTGCAGAAGCCAATTAACTTACAAACCCGCACGTCTATGGGATGTGGGAGGAAACCCACGTAGTCATAGGAAGAATGAAAATCCACAGATAAGCATCGAACCCGAGTCTCTGGAGTTGTGAGGCAGCTGCTCTACCAGCTCCGCCACTGTGCCTGTATTCCAACAATCTTACGCTCTTATAATCTTACCCCAATATAAGTTCAGCTGCTATGTAATTAGCTCTGTCTTTGATTGTGGGCACAACTTTGGTGATTGAGGGAAGTAGTTCACCAACCCCGACTCAAGTTGATCAGATCTTTCCACTGCTTCTTTGCAAGTTGCCAAAGTTTGCTCCTACTCCTCCTACACAGATGCTGGTTTATACCAAAGATGGACACAAAGTGCTGGAGTAACTCAGAGGGTCAGGGAGCGGGTGTTCAGACCGAAGAAGGGTCCCAAACTGAAACATCACCGTATTCTTTTCCTCCAGAGATGCTGTGTTACTGTGTCGATGTACCAAGGATTAGTGAACAGTTTGCAAAGTAAAACCCATGTCTGTATTGTAAAATTAACGATCTTTGCATTTTTCATTTGATGTGCCACAAACATGATACCACCACAAACATGTCACAGTCGCAGGATGTCCTTAGTTCTTGTCTTGACTCTTCAAACTTCCTTGCAAATTTGGTAATCAGATTACATTTCACACCACGCTCCAGAATTATACTACTCTTACCTACCATGCCTGTAGCATTAACAAACGGTGTGGGTATTTCCCCATCTCTATTCTGTTCACATGTTCTCTTTCAGTTGACAGGACTTTGATCTCACTATATTCTCCCTCAGATGTCTGATAGACTTTGTGTGACACTATGAATGGCTTTACCCCACTACATTCTTCTGCGTGCTTCGTCTGCATTAGGATTAAGTGATTCACTTTGCATGTGTGAAGCATCTTTTTCCATTGCTGGGCGTTTCTTCTACAATTCATACAAATGGCCACAATATTTCTGCACTTTATTGTCGCTTTTTCTCCTTCTGTGACTCTGCTGCCCAACTCATCAACTCTGGTTTTAGACAGCTACGGGAATTGACGCACCTTCCTCAGTGTCTGTCAATGGGTGCTCCCTCAATCTGGGCATTTCCTGTTCCATTGTTAATGTTGTTGCAGATTAATGATTCCTTCAGATCTCCAAAGGTGCAATTTGTTCTGAACCCTTATCTGCCTTGAAGCCCAAGTAGTAGCAGTATCTTCTTTTTTTTTCTCCAATTTTGACCGCCACCATCAACTTGACACAAAAAATCCACTTTCCATTGCTTCATTTGTCTGATGATGATGGGGACTATCTACTCTATCCTCCAGCATGCAAGTTGTGATGGACTGCTGATCAGTCAAGACCTTTGTTTCTGGTCATCTACCATGAGGTTTAAAAAAAAAAGTTTTTTAATTAATGAGGTTATTTTGATCTAGTGTTGTTATCAGTGTGAAGTCTTATCATGTACTTCCTTTATTTTGGTGATCCATGTAGCTTTTCACCAGCATGTTGGTATTTTAAAGCCCCACCAATCCTAAAGCCCCACCACTCCTAAATTTTAATATTACCATAGCTGACATTGTTATTTAATGGTATCTCCAGCAGCGATTCTTGCTTTAAACAAAGTGCTATTTATCACTTTCTTTAGGTCTATTATTGAATAGTGTTCTAAAATTATCTCTGAACAGCTCATCAGTTTGCAGTGTGATTGTCCTGCCATCTTGCAAAAGCCTCTTGGCAAATACCTGATGCTTCCCACTGTTCAACCTATGCAGATGTTAGATCAAGTCAAGAGTGCTTAATTGTCATATGTACCAAAAACAGAACAATGAAAGTCTTTTTTGCAGCAGTGTAACAGGTCATGTAAACATGGTACACATCGGGAACATAATAAACAAAGAAAATCAATAAATTAAAAAAAAACTTTATTAGTGCAAAACAAAAGCCCAGAGTTCCTCGTACAACCAAGATATTTCGTAGTTTAGTTGGTGTTTGTAGTTTAAAAAGAGCCTGATGATTATTAGGAAGAATTTGTTCCTGAAGCCGGAGGTCACGGTTTTCCCACTCCTGAAGATACAGTCTTCTATACCTTCTTCCCAATGGCAATCCCAAATTCCTTTTTTTGGCATACAGATCAGTAAGGTTATTGCCATACATAAATACAATCCCAGATTAAGATCAGAATGCATAGAAACGCCCAATTGAGTCCATATGCAAGAGCCGTCAGGTTTTGATACTATTTTCAAGTCCCAGCTGCAGCTGGCCATTAAGGACTGTTCCAGTTGTCGCCATGGCTAGGGTGCTGTGGGTAATAGTTGTGAAGTAGACTTTGGGCAAAATGGCTGGAAACCTAAGGTGCTGCACCCCCCCCCCCTCCCCCACAACTGACTGATCCCATGTGCATTGTGGGAACTTTTATCTCTTCGTATAGTCTACCAATAAGTAGCCAGCTCACACACACACAGCACCTCGACAATAAATTGAGTTGTAAAGACTTTCAGCAATCCTCTATTAGTGTTGCCCAAATTGCTTTTTGATTCCCTCAAGTAGTCCCCAAGGATTTGAGACTTCTGCAGCTGCTCACATTGTTTGCCTTGAACGACAAGGTTTATAAGATTTCTACAGATTTCTTAGTGGTTTTCGACATCAGTTTAATAGGATTGTAAAAGGAGGCAGTGTTTCCCCATAAGTGATGATGGAGTTGGTGATTTAGTTTTATGAAATACTGTTGTTAAAAAAAAATTGTTCAATGCTATGTGCACTTGTCAATTTAAACATGGACTAATAATATTTTCATATTCCACAAAGTACCTTTTTAAATAAAATGTCACATTTTAATGATATTTTTAGGGAGGTAGTGGTTTGAAGTCAAGTCAAGATTAATAATGATAGAGGCGCCTGTGAACACTACTACATTGATGGTCTACTATCTGATAGTGGGAAAAGAATGTATAAAATTATGAGAGGGATAGATAGGGTAGACGCCAGAACCTTTTTGCGAGTATGGAAATATCAAATATGAGAGGACATAGTTTAAGGTGACAGGAGTAAAGTTTAAACGAGATGTGTGGGGCAATTTCCAGAAGGGTGGGTCAGAGAGGTAATTTGTTTTTGTTAAGGCTGGTAAATAAACATTTATTTTTGTTCTGAGGTTATTCTTTCCATCTGGCTTCACATTTAAAACTCCCCAACACCATCCTCCTATAAGCCTGATGCCAAGAAAAGAATCACATTTGCTCATAAGCAGTTTGAATAGAAAACGATAATACATTTGCATGATTTGTGATTTGTTCTCAGTTTTCCAACAATATGCAAATGTTTCTCCAGCAAGCCTTTATTGCTGTTAAGGTGGCAGTTTTGTGAAGGGCTTTTTCCTCCAATTTTAATTTTTTTTTACAAAAACCTCTGTCAAAGTCCCATTAGTACTAATTTCATTAAAAAAAAAAGCAGGTTACATTAATATCAATGTGTTTTTACATCTGTTAATATTTGTTAGCTCTGTGTGTATTTAACAAGTATTCATTTCCAACACACAGGTTTCAGATTTTCTGATTTAAGTAGATCAATCTGGGCTACATAACTTGCATTTGCTTCCAGCTATCTTTTTTATATTTGCAATTTAGTGTGTTTCCTACTTATAAATCATGCTGACATGCACATGTTTCAGCTTCCTCTGATTGAAGGCTGTGAAAAAATCTGAAGCACAAAAGACTTATTTTCCAAATGGTAGCTGTCATTTATTTGCAATATAGAGAGGCCATGGAATAAAATGCAAGAGAAAAACGTTTATCACGTTCAGATATCTGCCATTATTCATGCTTTATTATCCACATTGCCAATTGACCACTGGAGTCCGAAAGTTATTTGAAAGCTCCAAGCGTTTAGAAAATTGAAGAACAAGGATTACATTTTGAGAAGTCCCTCAACATAAAATTGGTTTCCTCTAATTTAGAAGTTTTGGGACTGACATGATTGAAGTTTTCAAGGAAAACTTAGCAAGGCAAACTAAGGTTAGATGAAACAAAATATTTTCTTGTGATTAGCTGGGTAGAAGGAGTCTGGGTGGTAGTAGAAGATTGTTATTCAGATTGGAGGCCTGGACCCAATGGTGCACCTACCATTGGGCCTAGGTGTGTAGGAAGGAACTGCAGATGCTGGTTTAAACCAAAGATAGACAAAGAGTGCTGGAGTAACTCAGCGGGACAGGTAGCATCTCTGGAGAGAAGGAATGGGGGACATTTCGGGTCGAGAGTGTCTGAAGAAGGGTCTCGACCCGAAACGTTACTCCAGAACTTTCTTCGGTGCACCGCAGTTATTGGTACTGGGTCCCTTTGGCATATATATTAACAAATTGGATAAGAATGAAGGTGGCATGATTAGTGAGTTAGTGGATTACACCAAAATTGATGGGCAGTAAAGAAGGTTATGGCAGGATATAGATTAACTGGGAAAGTGGGCAAAGGATTGGCCACTTTATTGCCTTTCATCACAGTGGGAAACTTTGATTCCGCTATGGTGGATCTTTATGTCAAACTCTATTGTGTATTGTGTTCTTTTTATTTTTATGGCTGTATGGTAACTCAAATTTCACTGTACCAATTGGTGCATGTGACAATAAATGTGAACTTGAGATGGAGGTGGAAATCTGACCACCGGGTGGTGCCGTACATGGCTGCCTCGCCAACAGCTTGTCTCGTCTTTTTCTTCTTTTGCTGTTTTGGTCTATGTTTACTTGTATGTTACTGAAAGCAAGGGTCAACATCATCAGGAAACTTGCAGGCAACAGCTGGGGATCTAATGCACACACCCTCTGTACCGCAAGCTTAGCCCTAGTCTACTCAACAGCGAGTTATGCTCAACAGCTTGGGCTAATAGCTGCCACACCAAACGAGTTGACACTGTCCTTGACTTTGCAATGCGGGTCATCACAGAGACGCTTAAGTCAATACCTTTGCAGTGGTTCCCTGTCCTCTCTCATATCACCCATCCCAGCATATGCAGAAGGGAGAGGATGTTGAAAGATTGGTGCACCATCGAGGCTAACCCTGACCTTCCCATCCATGCTGACTTGAACAATCTGCCCAACATGCGCCTGAAGTCCCGCAAACCCTTCTTGTCTTCAGTCAAATCCCTGGAAGACTGACTCCAAGACTGAGTGGTGCAGAGCCTGGAAAGATGCCAACACCAACAACGGAGAGGTCATCACAGACCCCACAGTAAAACCACCGGGTTTTGACCTCCATCGCAAGCAATGACTAACCCTGAACAGAATCCCCACCCTCCATGCAAAAACACCTGCATAAGTGGGGGATGACAGACAGCCCTGCTTGCGACTGTGGACATCCAGACCAGACCATCCCACACATCGTGAATGACTGCGGCATCAAAGCCATCTACCCAGTAACTGATGCTGTTCTGGCTGGGATGTCTACCCTTGATCTACAATTTTAGGCTGTACAAGCCATACGCAAGAAGACTTGTATGTTTTTAGTTTACTTTTAGTTTTTGTATTATGTGGGGGTTGGGGGAAACCTTTTTTATCTTTCCTTGACGGGGATGCGACTTTTTCATCATATCTCCGTCTGCACTACGGCTTTAACATCATGGAGCTGGCGGTCCCTTTGTTAGGGATCGACTGCGGGAGCTCCAACCGCAGGAGCTTCGACCGCCCCGATCGTGGTAGCTTCTATCGCCCCGATGCGGGAGCTTCAGTCGCCGACTGCGGGAGCTTTGATCGCCCTGACTGTGAGGTTGCCGTAAAAACAAGATGGACGTGCTGCCTGCACTGGTGAGGACTCGGAGGGAGTGCTGTGAATGCAGTGATCTCAGTGTTTTGCAGGGACATCGCTCCATGAGGACATCTCGGAATCTAGTGTGAGTGTGGACAGCTTTCTGACTATTCGGGTGGACAGCGAGAGTGCAGAGAGAGTGACAGCGGTTGGTACAACTCTGGTCACATCATGGTGAAGGAGCGTGTGTGTGGCCCGGACATTGAACTGATGGCTGTGGGTCTCCGCTTATGCTGTGTGCCCTGGGGATTCTCTTTTTTTTTATTATTATTTTTTTTTTATTTTTTATTTATTAGAAGTACATTACATTACAACCACATACATTAGTACTCGTCACTTATATCTTCTTACAATTAATGTACTCCGTTTGTTTTTTACACTAGTAAAAGGAAAGGATAAGATTGTAAGAAAGAAGAAAGTGAAGGAAAAAGTGAAAGTGTAGAAAGTGTGACAACAAGACAGAACGAAGACCCTATAAGAACAAAATTAAAAACAAAAGAAAAAGAGTTAAGAAATAGACCATAGAAAAGAAGGAGAAAGAGAAAGAGGAGAAAGAGAAAAACAAATAGTTTTTATGAGCATTACGCAAATGGGACATACCAACTTTCCAGCTATCATCACCCTTTACCTGACCTCAATATTTTTTTTTTAAGGTACCTTTGCACCCTATATTTGTAATAATTCTATAAATGCAGACCACGTCAGATGGAAGTGATCTGGTTTACCTGCCAGGAGGAGTCTTATCTCTTCTAGGTGTAATGTTTCGAACATATTTGAAATCCACATGTTTATAGTTGGTATTGGAGCTTTCTTCCAAAATTTTAGGATTAGCTTTTTTCCAGTTATTAACCCATAGTCTATTAGTTTCTTTTGAAACACATTTAGTTCTGGACCATCTTCCATTATTCCGAAGATGCCCTGGGGATTCTCATACGCCATTGTGGCTGTTTAGGTTTATGTTTAATTTTTATGTGGTTATGTATCTTGTTGCTTTTTTGTATGACTGTTGGCCAATCAAATTCCTTGTATGTTTACATACTTGGCTAATAAATTAATTACAATTAATAAATCACTGACTATGGCTGAAATCAATAATACAATAATACAATACAATACCGTTTATTTGTCATTTGAACCTCAAATGAAGTTCAAACAAAATTTGGTTTCTGCATTCATACAACAAGAAAAGAACCAAGACACACACCAACACAATTTACACAAACATCCATCACAGTGAATCTCCTCCTCACTGTGATGGAAGGCAAAGTCTTGTCTCTCCCCTGCTCTCCATTCTTCTCCCGATGTCAAAGTCAAAGTCAAAGCCCCCGGCGGGCGATGGCAAGTCCCGCGGCCATTTAAGGCCGCGCCGGGCGATGTAAGGCCCCGCTCCAGGTCTTGATGTTGGAGCCCCCGACGGGCGCTAGCAAGTCCCGCGGCCGTTAAAGCCGCGCCGGGCGATGTAAGGCCCCGCTCCAGGTCACTTTCAACCCCCGCAATTCGGGCGGGAGAAGTTGCCGTTGTGGGAGCTCCGAAAAGGGGTCTCCCACCAGGGACCCGCGAGCTCCCGATGTCACCGTCCACCGGACCTGCAGCTGGAGCCTCCGAGTTCCGGAGTCGAGCCGCAGCGGCGCGCCATCACGGCTTCCCGTGCTCCGAGGCCGGCCAGCTCCACGATGGTAGGTCCGCAGCTCCGTGACTGGAGCCCCCAGGTCGTTCCGGTTGCAGGCCATTCTACGGTGCTAGGCCCCAACGACAACGGAGACCCGACAGGGAAATGGTCGGGTCCCCGTACAGGGAAGAGATTTAAAAGTTTCCCCCACCCGCCCCCCACACATACACAGTTAAAAACCCACTACAAACTATACCCTCCACGGGACAAAAAAATAAAAAAAAGACAGACGGACTGCAGAGGCTGCTGCGACGTCGGTCGCGCCATCCAATAATCATGAAATTATTGTATTTTATCTGAAAATTTCAGAAGTAAGTTGGATTTTATCTTCCACCTAAGTGCAAGTCATGAACATACATCAAGAAAAATAGTCCATTACTGACCCCTGGAAAAAAATCACTTGTGGATATCTCGCAGTCCAAGAAACCAGCTTTCACTACTACAAATTGCTTTTACAGATCATTTATTCCACAGCCCTCATCAAGATCCACCATCTTGATGGTGTCCATTCTTTTGAAAGTCAATACCACATCCAATTGCATTTCCCTTTGACCCACTCTGTTATCTCATTAAAAAAATCATTGAGATAGTTAAAGAGGATTTTCCTTTAACATACCCTAAACACGATTTGCCTTATTTATTGCAGGGTATACCTCAACTACCGTGTGCCAAAGCTCTCTACAACTATGAAGGAAAGGAGCCTGGTGATCTCAAGTTCAATAAAGGTGACATTATTATCCTACGACGACAAGTGGATGAGAATTGGTACCATGGGGAAGTCAATGGTGTCCATGGATTTTTCCCCACCAATTTTGTTCAGATCATTAAATCGTTACCTCAGCCTCCGCCACAGTGCAAAGCACTTTATGACTTTGAAGTGAAAGACAAGGAAGCAGACAAAGACTGCTTGCCATTCTCAAAGGTGAGAGCCTCATTTTCTATTTCCACTGATCCTAGTTTGTTGCAGCGTCTAAATGGAATTGTGCCTCGTCCATTCTAATGCCTATCACTAGATAGCAATCGAAATAGTCAATCCTGCATTTTACTTGAGTCATAGAGTCCTAGGTTTAGGTTTATTATTGTCACGTGCACTGAGATACAGTGAAACGGTTATTTTGCATGCCATCCAAATACCATAAATACATGCAATCAAGTTAAACTCAAGTTCAGTAGATCGAGCAAAGGGAAAGATGGAGAGTGCAAAATATAGTTCTCAGCATTGTAGCATATCAGTTCCATAGGCAAAGTCCAGTGTCTACAATAGGGTAGAATTGCACTGTACCCTTGAGGGAAATAAAAAGCCTGGTGGTGCATGCTTTCATGCATCTGTATCTTCTGCCCAACGGGAGTAGAGAAGAAGGAATGACTGGATGGGACAAGTCTTTGATTGTGTTGGTTGCTTTTCCCAGGCAGCGTGAAGTGTGGATGGATTCATTGGTAGAAAAATCCCTTCACCTCCCCCCTCGACTCCATTCAAGGACCCAAGCAGTCGTTCCAGGTGCGACAGAGGTTCACCTGCATCTCCTCCAACCTCATCTATTGCATCCGCTGCTCTAGATGTCAGCTGATCTACATCGGTGAGACCAAGCAGAGGCTTGGCGATCGTTTCGCCGAACACCTCCGTTTGGTCCACAATAACCAACCTGACCTCCCGGTGGCTCAGCACTTCAACTCCCCCTCCCATTCCGTATCCGACCTCTCTGTCCTGGGTCTTCTCCATGGCCAGAGCGAGCAACACCAAAAATTGGAGGAAATGCACCTCATATTCCGCTTGGGCAGTCTGCATCCTGGGGGCATGAACATTGAATTCTCCCAATTTTGCTAGCCCTTGCTGTCTCCTCCCCTTCCTCAGCCCTCTGGCTGTCTCCTCCCATCCCTCAGCCCTCAGGCTCCTCCTCTGCCTTTTTCCTTTCTTCTCCCCACCCCCTATCAGTCTGAAGAAGGGTTTCAGCCCGAAACGTTGCCTATTTCCTTTGCTCCATAGATGCTGCTGCACCCGCTGAGTTTCTCCAGCATTTTTGTGTACCTTCAATTTTCCAGCATCTGCAGTTCCTTCTTTAACAATTCATTGGTAGAAAGTCTGTTCTGTGCAATGGACTGACATCTTCAACTAAATGTACAACATGAAAACAGACCCTTTGGCCCACCTTGTCCGTGCTGACCAATTTGGCATATTGGGTAGTCCCATTGGCCTGCATTTTGCCCATAATGTACTAAACCCATCCTATCCATATATCTGTGCAAATGTTTTTGAAAATGTATAATTGTAACTGCTGCAATTGCTTCCTCTGGCAGCTGTTTCCAGATATGGACTACCTGAGTGAAAAAGCTACCCCCAGGGTCGCACTTAAATCTCTCACCTTAAACTTATGCCCTCTAGTTTTAGAATCCTCTACCCTGGGAAAACAGACCGTGAGCTGTAAGTTTCATGTGTTATAAAATGCTGCCCCAAACTTGTCGTGCAATGTGCAGCTTTGTGATAGATTTTATTTATTTTGTGAAAAAAGGATTGTTGGTTTTCTTGGTAAACTTGCAACTTTCTCTCACTTCAGGATGACATCTTGACAGTGATACGCAGAGTGGATGAAAACTGGGCTGAAGGAATGTTGGGAGACAAGATAGGAATATTCCCCATTTCATATGTTGAGGTGAGTGTTTTTTTCAGTAGCTAGGACGTCCATTAGTAAATATTCCGTTTGCATCTTTAACCGTAAAATGAAGGATTTGCTTCTTAGTCAAGGTACTAAAATGGTTCGAGGCGTTAGTTCAGTTTAGTTTAGAGATACAGCAAGGACTCGGCCCATTAGGCTCACCGTCTACACTGACCACCGATCACTTGTTCACACGACTTCTATGTTATCCCTCTTTTTCATCTACCCACAACACATTGGGGCCAGTTTACAGTGGCCAATTATCTGACAAACCCACATGTCTTTGGGCCAAAACCCATGCAGTCACAGGAAGACTGTCCATCTGAGGTCAGCATCGAATTAAGGTCTCTGGCTCTGTGCAGCAGCAGCTCTACCAGCTGCACCACTGTGCCACCCTAAAGGGTGGGGTAGGATTGTGTGTTGGGGGTCAGGACTTCATGAGCTCAGGAGTCAATGAGATCTAGGTGGTGGGATCAAGGGTTTGGAAGCGGAGGGTCAGTGGGTTTATTTGAGTTAAGGCCAACTTTAGTTATTTAGCAAAGGTGGACAGGAAAGAACTGTTTAAATGTGCATCAATCTTGGCATAATGGAAACATTCAAGATGGAAATTCAATATGTTCCAAAAAGGAAACCTTGGATTTCACCCCTGCTGCGCCACTGTACTGTCCCTGGTGAGGAGTCTGTTTGTCTTACCAAGTAGAACTTTTACTGCAGCAGAGTAGGAAACAGCTTTTTGCATTTTTCTCAGTCACACCACTGCAAGAGCTGGCATTCAGGCTCCAGTTAGGGGTTAACGCAGATCATGTGAGACAGCTGGGATGAGCTTGTTTCTGTGCATCACACCAGTCGGCATGTGACTTTATTCATGTTATTCCTGTCTGCTTGGGACCACAGTCACGACAGCAGTAAAAGTAGGGCAGACAAGTACTTATTAAATTCAGTTCATTGAAACATGGCTTTATCTATATTCAGTCAAATGCATTTTCAAGCATGAATTATTCAGCGTTGGGGTTGTAACTATATTAACTTTGTGATAAAGTACGAGTTTGACAACTGTTCCTTTATTTGGTTCATTTATCTGGTTCGATCTTTATGCCTTCGTCCTCCAGCATTTCTACCATTGCAAATTCAAGCGCCACCTAAAATCTTCATTGTTGATGCTCCTGTCATGTCTGAATCATAATTCAAATTTGGCTTGGAATTCCTGTGGGTCCTGTGCTGCCAGCAGTTCTGAAGGAAGAAACTTTGTGGGCTAAAATGACCATTAAAGCTGGACAAATGCTCCATGTGGCAGAGGGAATTGTCTGAATTGTCATCTTCAGCACACACCTTAAACCAAGTCTTCATTTTCCCTCATGAGTGAACACAGAACACCTGACAGCGTTATTCTAAAGGAGAGCAGATGAATGCTGTTGCTTTCTTGGCTAATATGTCTGTTAATCAATTACCATCTGGCCATTATCATTTTACTGGAATTAAACCCTGACTAATGGATTAATGGATCATATGCTCAGCACTTAGTTCCAAATTCAACTTTGAACATACTCTGAAATAGCTTAATCATCCAAAAATTGGGATTGCTTATCCTGCTACCTGCCATACATTTCTTAACCTCTTCTTCCCCCTTCTGTCCCTTGGTCAGGTACAATATGTCCCGGATCCTTAACCTACTGCATTCCACTCCGCTCTCCCCAACAAACCTCCCTGACGCACGTGCATGCGCACAAACACGCGCACACACTTCCTTTGACCTGCTTGCTCCCACCTCATCTGGTTCAACCAGCTCCTGTAAAAAATTGCCATCACAAACATTAAAATAATCTACCTTTTGTATTCATACATGTATTATTTTACTTTCATTAAGGTGCTTAGGCTTAAGTCTGAAGAAGGGTCTCGACCTGAAACATCACCTATTCCTTTTCTCCAAAGATGCTGCCTGACCTGCTGAGTTACTCCAGCTTTTTGTGTCTATCTTTGGTTTAAACCAACATTTGCGGTTCCTTCCTACACATTAGGTTTATTATTGTCAGCTGTACTGAGGTACAAGGGAAAGCTTTGTTTTGCATGCTATCCGATCAGATAATACTAAACATTAATAAAATCAGGTCAGTACAATAGGTAGAGCAAAGGGGAAGAAACACAGTGCAGAATATAGTTCTGAGCATTGTAGTTCACCAGTTCCATTGACAAAGTCCAACGTCCACCATAGGGTAGATAGAGGTGAATCAGACAGTACCCAGCAAAAGGGAAGATAGAGTGCAGAATATAACTCAAGTAGCGCATCAGTTCCATAGACAAAGTCCAATGTTGCAATGGGGTAGAGGTGAATCGGATAGTACCCAGCAAAGGGGAAGATACAGAGTGCAGAAAATAGTTTGCAGCATTGTTGCGCATCAGGGCGTAGGTGTATATTTATGAAAAGTGTTGCTTGGTGAGTTATGTCAAAATGCTCAACCAAAAACTCATCCTGCATGTTAGTTCACAACTTTTTGTGCTAATTCAGTGTTACAGCATTAAAAAATGTTGCGCAAATGTCATTATCATTCTGGTGTGGGAAGCTGCAGAAGCGTTAATAGCACCAACTTTAGTTAATATTGTTCATAGTGATACTGCAAAGTAGCAGAAAGGGTTTCCAATTAATTCAGACTGCACTTAAAACAAAATAAAGCTGAGCACTGACTTTCATCTATTCATTTCAAAGATATTCAGCACAGATGGTAGTTTAAAAAAAATTAACAGGAGTTTTGTTGTTAATTGTTCTTTCATGTATAAATTAATTCATTTATAACCACAGGGGTGTGGGATACTATAAAAGGATATGCAGATTTTTATTTTTCTGAAGTTTGGGAATATTTTTTTTGTTTTTGTATTTCCAGTTCAACTCAACAGCCAAACAGTTGATTCAGCTGGATAAACCTTCAGCCTCCCCGGCAGGAGGTGGCGATTCAGGAGAAGGAAGCAGCAACGCCTCGGGGGCAATTCAGAGCAACACTGGCCAGAAGCCCGCAGACATCACCAAGAAGAACACCAAAAAACGGCATTCGTTCACCTCACTCACCATGTCCAACAAAGCATCCCAGTCGTCTCAAAACCGCCACTCCATGGAGATCAGCCCCCCTGTCCTAATAAGCTCCAGTAACCCGACTGCTGCCGCTCGCATTAGTGAGTTGGGTGGACTCTCCTGCAGTGCTCCTTCTCAGGTAACTCGACGTTATCTTGCACTAATGCATTGCCGTCTTGAGCATTTGACGGCACTGGGCTTGTACTCGATGGAGTTTAGAAGAATGAGGGGGAACTCATTGAAACTTACCGAATAGTGAAAGGTCTGGATTGAGTGGATATGGAGAGGATTTTCCCACTAGTGGGAGAGTCTAGGACCAGAGTGCACAGCCTCAGAATAAAAGGATGTATCTTTAGAAAGATGAGGAGGAATTTCTTTAGTCAGAGGGTGGTGAATCTGGAATTTATTGCCTGTGGGGGCTACCAATGGATATTTTTAAGGTGGAGATTGACACGTTCTTGATTAGTAAGGGTATCAGGGGTTATGGAGAGAAGGCAGAAGAATGGGGTTGAGAGGGAAAGATAGATCAACCATGATTGAATGGCAGAGTAAATTTGATGGGCCGAATGGCCTAATTCTGCTTCTACAACTTATGAACTTTATCCTGTATCTGTACACTGTGGACGGCTTGATTGTAATCCTGTAGTCTTTTCACTGACTGAGCAGCACGCAACAAAACAGCTTTTAGTTGTACCTTGGTACATGTGACAATCAATAATAGACTAAAATGAACTAAACTGTAAGATTATGAAGGTAGACATAAAATGCTGAAGTAAACTCAGCAGGTCTGGCAGTATCTCTGAAGAAAAAGAATAGGTGACATTTCGGGTCGGAACCCTTCTGCAGACTTTTGTTACCATGTAACTAGTATCAACTCTACTATTGTGTAGGAAGGAAGTGCAGACGCTGGTTTAAACCGAAGATCGACACAAAAAGCTGGAGTTACTCAGCGGAACAGGCACCATCTCTTGAGAGAAGGAATGGGTGACATTTTGGGTCGAAGGTCTCGACCTGAAACGTCACCCGTTAACTCCAGTATTACTAGATACTAAATGGAACTGCTGCAATCTTAAACTTTAAAATATACAATCAAATTATAGTAATCTCGACAGGTTTCAAAAGCAGAATGAATAGTGTCTTGACAAGGAAAATTGGATGTATGAAGGCCCCTGGGGAAAGAGTAGACTGTATGAGAGTAATTAGAACTTCTTTCAAAGCCACATTAGATTGAATATCTTCCTTTAGTGCTGTGTGTTTTTGTTATGTAACTGTTTACAGCAGGCTGCAAACTTTCTTTTCTTGTCATATTTTTCTACCACATTGTTTTTGCTATTTTCTCACTGTAATCTTGAGTCTTTGCAATGCCCAGCTGGCCTGTGAAATTTTAGGTTCGTCATTAGAACATAGAACTTGGAAAAGTACAACATTGGGCAAATTAATGGAAAGGATACTGAGAGATAATATATATAAGCATCTGGATAAGCAGGGTCTGATTAGGAACAGTCAACATGGATTTGTGCCTGGAAGGTCATGTTTGACTAATCTTCTTGAATTTTTCGAAGAGGTTACTAGGGAAATTGATGAGGGTAAAGCAGTGGATGTTGTCTATATGGACTTCAGTAAGGCCTTTGACAAGGTTCCTCATGGAAGGTTGGTTAAGATTCAATTGTTGGGTATTAATGGTGGAGTAGCAAGATGGATTCAACAGTGGCTGAATGGGAGATGCCAGAGAGTAATGGTGGATGGCTGTTTGTCAGGTTGGAGGCCGGTGACTAGTGGGGTGCCTCAGGGGTCTGTGTTGGGTCCACTGTTGTTTGTCATGTACATCAATGATCTGGATGATGGTGTGGAAAGTTGGATTAGTAAGTATGCAGATGATACTAAGATAGGAGGTGTTGTGGATAATGAAGTCGATTTTCAAAGTCTACAGAGAGATTTAGGCCATTTGGAAGAGTGGGCTGAAAGATGGCAGATGGAGTTTAATGCTGATAAATGTGAGGTGCTACATCTCGGCAGGACAAATCAAAATAGGACGTACATGGTAAATGGTAGCGAATTGAGGAATGCAGATGAACAGAGGGATCTAGGAATAACTGTGCATAGTTCCCTGAAGGTGGAATCTCATGTAGATAGGGTGGTAAAGAAAGCTTTTGGTGTGCTGGCCTTTATAAATCAGAGCATTGAATATAGAAGTTGGGATGTAATGTTAAAATTATACATGGCATTGGTGAGGCCAATTCTGGAGTATGGAGTACAATTTTGGTCGCCTAATTATAGGAAGGATGTCAAAAAAATAGAGAGAGTACAGAGGAGATTTACTAGAATGTTGCCTGGGTTTCAGCAACTAAGTTACAGAGAAAGGTTGAACAAGTTAGGTCTTTATTCTTTGGAGCACAGAAGGTTAAGAGGGGACTTGATAGAGATCTTTAAAATGATGAGCGGGTTAGACAGAGTTGACGTGGATAAGCTTTTCCCATTGAGAGTAGGGAAGATTCAAACAAGGGGACATGACTTGAGAATTAAGAGACAGAAGTTTAGGGGTAACATTAGGGGGAACTTCTTTACTCAGAGTGTGGTGGCTGTGTGGAATGAGCTTCCAGTGGAAGTGGTGGAGGCAGGTTTGATTTTATCCTTTAAAAATAGATTGGATGGGTATATGGATGGGAAAGGAATGGAGGGTTATGGTCTGAGTGCAGGTAGATGGGACTAGGGGGAAGTTTAAAAAAAAGAAGGAAAAAAAAGTGTTTGGCACGGACTTGAAGGGCCGAGATGGCCTGTTTCCGTGCTGTAATGGTTATATGGTTAACACAGGAAATGGCCCTTCGGCGCACAGTGGGAGCTTGTCAACTCAATCAAAATCTCTTATCATTTGAAATCTCTCTATTAAGTCAGCTCTAAGCTTTCTTTTCTCTCACAAATCTTGTTATGTACAGATTTGTGTTTCTGGAATTTTGAAGATTGGTTGCAATTCCAAAATACATAGATTATAGAACAATACAACACAGGAACAGGCCTTTTGACCCACAGTATCTGTACCGAACATGATGCCAAGTTAAATTAACCTAATCTGCCTGCTCATTATCCATACCGTTCCATTCACAGCCCATGCAGGTGCCTATCTGTGTGCCTCTTAAACACAACTATTGTATCTGCCTTCACCACAACTCATGGCAGTGTGTTCCAGGTACCCACCACATAAGTTATTTATATACTCATGTTCTCACCATGCTTTGATAGCCAGTGTAAACAATGACTTCCATTGTATTTGCCCCTGCTGACAATTATGGAAAATAGCTTAGGAAAGGTAAATGAAATTGAATAGATCGCACCAGTTTCGTTTAACTGAGGCATCCAGTAAGAAATATTTCTTGTAGAAACAAAGAATCGCAGGTGTAATTTATACCAAAGATAGACACAGGGTGCTGGAGTAACTCAGCGGGTTAGGCGACATCTCTGGAGAAAAAGGATGTGTGATGTTTTGTGTCAGGACCCTTCCGACCCAAAACGTCACCCATCCTTTTTTCTCCAGAGATGTTGCCTGACCTGCTAAGTTACTGCAGCATTTTATGTCTAACTTTAGAAATATTTCTTGATGTGTTTGATGCTGGCAATGCTGCTTTCAGAAGCCATGCCTCATTACGTGGAATGTTGAACTGTCCGCTCGCCGTCTATGTGGGGATGACCCTATCATGGTGGCAACAGGTAGAAAATTGCAGGATATCAATGGAGAGAAGATGAATTTTAAAAAAAAACATCAGAAAGGTTTGTGATTTGCAGGTGACCGAGTTCATGTAGCCTGGTTGCTTTTGTTATTTTTGGTGATGGAAGCTGCATTGAGGTATGGCACTTTTGAAGTTTTGCTAACTTGTTTCAGAGCATCATGCAGATCACAGTGCACTAGTGTCTGGTGAATGGCAGTCATGTGTATTAACTTCAAAAGTAGTGGTGATATTCAGGAGAGTTATTTTTATCTGTGAGTACGGTAACTATACCTTCCCGGAACACCCAGGCAAATGACGAGTATTCCATCATTAGAAAATAAGAAATAGGAACAGGAATAAATCATCCAGTTCCAGTATGCTTCAATTACATTTCCTCTAATATAATTTCTCTAACTTCAAGTAGCCTTTGCTTTCCCTCTCTTTCTATCCCTCCCCCACCCTAGTTCTCCAACTAGTTTCACTGTCCTGATTAATTTTACTGATCATATGCCTCCTTGTCACCTCAGTCAACAATGAACATACTCCCAACTCTATCTCTTTCATCTGTTTTGTACTTCAATATAATTTGTACTATTTCAGATTGCACGACAATCTTGCACCATTCTGCTATTTTGCACTCACGTTTACTGTTGTATTTGTCATTACTGTACACGTACTGTTTACTCCAAGAGTATAGTGAGAACAAGGGGTTTTATTGCACTGCATTCATGAGCATTGACTGCTCTGAATTTGAAATGTCTCCTTAACTTTGCCCCAATATCCATCTCCATCATCTTCTGAAGTAGGTCCTGTTCTTGATTTTTGAGCTTCCCTGCCGTTGATTGTTTGACATTTGATTTTTGGTGTGGAATTCCTTCCTGAAACTATCTTTTCTCTTTCAAGATGTTCTTAACTCTACCCCTTCAACCTTGTAGCTCAAGTTCTGCTTGGCCGTGCATCCATGAATCTTTATATGACATTTTAGCCGTCACAAGATGCCTCGAAAAAGTCAACCGTACGGAAAAGATAAATGTGGCACAGAAAGCTACTTCTAATTAAACAATGCTAGGGCACAGATTTAAATGGCTAAAGGTTAGATTTTGGACCATTGCCAATGTGTGAAATGGAGCAAAGCATTTGGAATTGTATAAAATAATTGAATGTTATAATGAAGGAACTGTCAGCTGTCTAAATAGATCGTAAGAAAGGCCTTCCTCGCTATCTTTTGATCTTTCAAATGAAATTAAAGTGACACTGTTAACCATATTAGAATTCTAAAAGGATATTAATAAGCAGACTACAAAGTATTTTGGACAAAAGGAGGTGCAGGTGCAGAGGCTCAGGTGACTGAAGGTTCCATCAGCAGCTGCGTTTAATGGAGCTTCTGGTCATCTATCCTAATATTTTCTATGTGGCGAAGTATGAAATGTTGCCTGAAGTGCTCATGTTCTTATCTTGTGATTTTTTCGTTAAAGATATCTTTTGCTGTCAGTTGCTGTTGCGTGATCAATTTACTTTTGGATAGTCCATGTGAAATACGTGTAGATCCAAATATAGTGTTTAATGTAAAAAATATTTTGAAATGTGCTTTCAGGTAGCTGTATTTTTGAGATGCTTTGTATAGAGTCGAGGGCACTGAAACCGGCCATTCAGCCCATCAATGCCATGTTGGTATTTCCTCTCTCATGAATTGTCTGCCATCTCCATCAACAAGATCTTCAGTTTTTTTTTCCCTCACGTTGCATTAGTTTCCTCTAAATGTATTTTTGCCCCCCGTCAGATGAAATAGTAGCCACTGTATTTTGATAATACTTGGGTCCTCGTGAAGTTGGATTTCTGCCATTTTGGACTTTGCTTTTTGGTTTCAAATTGTAATGATGAATGCAGGTTGGATATACTGTTCTTAAAAGATTTATTATAAATGGTACAAAATCATTGTAATTTTTTCTAATTTATAATGCAAAATTAATACAGTGCTTTATAAATTAGGAAATCAATTTTGATTTTGAAGTCAATATTTATTACAAGTAATAGCATTTCTATTGCGGGGAAACCACTGTCAAGTTCAGTTTTTTGTCATATGTACAAATACGATGAGGTTGTTTGTAGCAACATTACTTGCACATAGACTTGGACAACATCCAAAAACATAAATTATACATAAATTCTACGAGGCAGAGAAAAGAAAAAAGACTGCATAAAAACAAAAAAAGACATTAGTGCAAAAACAAACAATTAGTGAAACAGGTGCGTGGTGCAAGAGGTGGTTGGTTGTTGAGATAAGGTTAGGGTTGTGCAGGTTGGTTTAAGAACCTGATAGTTGTAGAAAAGTAGCTGTTCCTGAACCTGGCGGCGTGGGACTTCAGACTTCTGTGTCTCTGACCGACGGTAGAAGAAAGAAGAGGTCACGGCCCAGATGGTAGAGATACTTCATGAAAGATGCCACCGTATTTAGGCTGTACCTTTCAATGGTGGGGAGGGCTATGCCTTTGATGATTGGGGTGAGTCCACCACTCTCTGCAGCCTATTGTATTCCTGCGTGTTGGAAAGACCATACCAAGCCATGATGTAACCAGTCAGGATACATTGTACAGTGCATCTGTAGAAATTTATTATAGTATTCGGAGACATGCCAAATCTCTATGAACTTCTAAGAAAGTAGAGGCGTTGGCATGCCTTTTTCATGATTCAATCTGTGTGCTGATCCCAGGATAGGTCATCCGAGATGTTGATGCCCAGGCATTTGATCCTGCTAAGTTTCTGCACGGCTGAGATACCAATGAAAACAGGTGCATGGTTTCCTGAATTCTCCTTTATGAAGTCGATGATTAATTCCTTGGTTTTGTTGACGTTGAGCTAGGGATTTTTGTTGCAGCACCACTCCTCCAGGTGTTCTATCTCTCTCCTACACACTTATTCGTCAATCACCACCCATGATTCAGCCAGTAACAGTGGCGTCATCAGTGAATATTTTGAGGTTGAGTTATTTTGAGGTAGTCCAAATCATTTTGCTGTGTGCAAGTTAATTCTGAAAACATTTTCAATATTCACAGTTTCAACACACTTTTACTTTCATAGAAATCTTCCAAGGAAATGTGGGTGTATATTTTCTTTATAAAGTTCCTGACTTCCAGAAAGTTCATACCACTTCCTTTTTTCCCCCAAAGATTTATCTTGGTTATAAAGCCACAAAGAAAATGGAATGTCGTTTTTGTTTCATTTGTCAGGAAGTGGGTACATTGATATTGCAATGTTACATCCATATATCAATTGTAATACAGTTGAGCTATTCTAGAGAGGAAGCGTTGTTCCTCAGACAGTCATATATTATATTTAGCTGCAGCTACAGCCATACCAATGTGTTGTCCCAATGGTCTGTAAAACAATTCTACCTTTTTTATTGTTGCAGGGAAGCAAAAGTGCATTAAAAAATAGTGAATGCTTTGAAGTCGGTAGCATATTGATTGTTGTCCTAGTAATCTAGAGGAACAGTTTAATGACCTGTTTACATGGGTTCAAATTGCACTATGATAAATGAGAAAATTCAGTTCATTATAGTTTGGATTTTAAAACAAATATGCCATGAAATTGCTGGATTGTCATCAAAGCCCATCTGGTTACATGTTTCCTTTAAGGAAGGAGATCTCTCATTTTCACTGATCTCTGACCTTAGTGTCTGTCCAGACCCACAATAAATTTGTTGACTCCTCGAAGTGGTCATTCATGCTTCTGCACTTCAAAAACAATTTGGGATAGCCAAGAAATGCCATCCTTGCTATTGATGCTCTTATTTAAAACTTTAAAAGCATTTGAATTGGCCTCAATGGCTCTATTTTTCCTGTAAAGGATTAAGCCATGAGTTGCTTCACACCAAATAAATATATTTCTCGCAATCACCATGGGAGGATTGCAATTTCATCCAAAAATACAGAGGCTTGAATTCTACCAAGGATTACTGTTGAGGTCATTTGTCTTGTAAAGAGAGCTGCAGTGTCAAGTTGAAACATCCCAGGTTTACATCTGGAAAATCTTGGTACAGTACACGGCATAATAACTAGAAAACAATGCTGATACTTTGAAAAGTCCGTATTCTGCCTTGGTCTGTTCTCAAGCGCGTTCTGGAGAAACCACCCGGAGTGGAAGGAATCAGATGGAGTATATTTTTAAAGGTTCATTGCATTTCATTGTGGGAATGGCAGTTCAGCCAACTTTGTGAATGTCCACTGGGTTGGTGACCCTGAAATGATTGAGTGATGCCTGTTTTCAAATAACTTAGTGGCTTCTCAAGGATTTTATCCACCTGGGTGTACTCTTCATTTGTCTGATTAAATGTTGATTGACCAGTTTAGGCCTCGGTCCTGTCATCAGTCATCCTCATTTTAATCAGCATGTTCTTTCCCAAATCCCTTCACATCACATGTCAGCTTGCCTCCTTGAATCTTCTCACAACTCTTGAAACATATATAAAATTATGAGAGGGTTAGATAGGGTAGACAGTCAGAACCTTTATCCCAGGGTATAAATGTTCAACACTAGAGGGCATAGCTATAAGGTGAGTGGGGGAAAGTTTAACGGAGATGTGCGGGGCAAGTTTTCTTTTTTGCACAGAGAATAGTGGGGGCCTGGAACGCATTGCCATGGGTAGAGGAGGAAACAGATACGATTGTGGCATTGAAGAGGCTTTTAGATAGACACATGGATGTGCAGGGAATAACGGGATATGGATCACGTGCAGATGAGGTTAATTTAACTTGGCATCACATTCGGCACAAACTTTGTGGGCCATTGGACCTGTTCCTGTGCTGTACTGTTCTATCTTCTTCAAATGTGGAATCGCTCTTCTTTCATTCATTTTATATTATAGCATGTTTGATGCACAGTTCTGATAATTATGATCCCATGTTGAAAAGAGTTCTGGATAACGCTCGTTAATATGTTCTAGATGCTGTTGATTATTTTACATGTTTACTTTTGGGGATCTGGGCATTGGCCGTAAGATCAACATTAATTGGCCACCCTAAGGTGGTGAGCCACAGCCTTGAACTGGGCCAGTTCTTCTGGTGAAGGCCCTCCTACCATACTGTCAGGCAGGGTGTTCCAGGGTTTTGACACAGTGGTGATAAAGCATCAGTGATACATTTCCAAGTCAGGATGGTGTATGATTGAAGCTAATCTGATCCATGCTCTGTATGTGTTGCTGACAAGAATGATGATTGGTTGTTGATGCAGTGTTGTACTTGCAGCCAGATATAAACATACTCTCTCTTCATTAACAGGTCCACATCAGCACTACTGGTTTAATAGTCACACCACCACCCAGCAGTCCTGTCAATACAGTACCTCCTTGTGCCTTCCCTCCAGAAGGCACCTACTCAGTTGCTCCCGGGGTAAGTCTTCTTTGCAATACATCAATCCATAGTTACAGTTATTTTCTTAGAACCACCTTCCATGCATCAAACATCAGTCTGTTATAAAAGTTGGATGTTATTAATGACAAATTAAATTAAGCATCAACGGCTTGGAATAAAAACAGTAATGCTGGAAACTGTCAGAATTGCAGGCAGCTTAAGAGAATGTTTTCATATGAAAGGCCCTTTGTCAGAACTGAGAAACCTGTCGGGAGGGATAGATAGAACAAAGTAAGTATACTGATAGGGTGAGGTCGAGGTTGCTCTGGAGGTTAGACACACACTGCTGGTGTAACTCAGCGGGTCAGGCAGCATCTCTGAAGAAAAGGAATAGATGATGTTTCAGGACGGAACCCTTCAGACAGCTCTGAAGATTAGCTGTTGTTTTGACCTGGTCAAAAAATGGGAATGGCCTATATTTGTGTCCATCTACCAGCCAATCTAGACCCCCTAACAAACGTGTACAAGAAAAATAGATAAATGAAAGATGCCAACACTCTTGCCCTACATTCAGCGCTGGATCACTGCAACAAAAATACCTATGTCAGGATGTTATTCATCAAGTTAAATCAGGAGCCTTCAACACCATAATTCCAAATAGGCTCAATCCTAAACTTCTGAACATAGGCCTTGGACCTCCATCTGCAGTTGGCTTTTGGACCTTCTGACCGGCAGACCTCAGTGGGTTAGGATTGGTCATAACACTTCCTCCATCTTGACCTTCAACGATGGTGCCTCTCAAGGTTGTGTGCTCAGTCCCCAGCTCTACTCCTTATACACCCATGACTGTGTGGCCAAGTACAACACCCAGGAGTCAGATATGGACCAAATTTCACATGGAAATATGAGCCTGGGATAGATTGGACTGCGCAAGTCTAGAGCTTTTGCAACACCAATGTGAACGGTCAGGCTGTTGTTCTGTCATCATGATACATGTTTGGGTGCCCACTGGTTGACATGAAAGCGTTGGTTAAATTACCTTATATGAACGCTATCCTAACACTGACATTATATTATGAAAGCACATTATATTTATTAGTCTATTAATGTGATGCAGGTGTCAATCAGAAACTCCATGCATGAACTGCAGTATATAGACTGTTGTTTTTTTCTTGACCTTCTTAAATACGGTTCATTATATTTCCCAAGTTAGTTTGACCTATCTTCAATGTTGTTATAATTCAGGAATATGTCATTCTACCCACCTGGCAGATCACATAACCATTTTGGTCTTGTGAGGGAGGGATATGGATCAAAAGTGAGCTGGATTAAAAATGAGAAATACCATGACCGAGGATCTAGTGGGAGGGAGGAACTGAAGGGAATCCACATAAATCAGGAAATGGTATTAGGTAAACTCGGGACTGAAGGCAGATAAATCCCCAGGGCCTGATGGTCAGCATCACAGAGTACTCAAGGAGGTGGCCCTAGAAATTGTGGATGCATTGGTGATTATTTTCCAATGTTCTCTCGACTCTATATTTGCACTATATTTGTTATTGAATTTAATCTTTTTATTTGAATTTCACGGCAATTTACATACATACAATAATAACAGACAGTAATAATCAAGGCATAATTGTACAACAGTATGTAAGCGATCCTCAAAACCCTTACCCTTACCCACCTTCAACCCACCCAATTCAGGTCGGAGCCAAACGGGGACAAACAACACTCACATACGTACACATCCACACACAAATGGTAGAATAGACGAAACAAAATGTGCTATATAAAAATAAAAATTGAAAAAATAGAATATAAAAAAATATATATATATATACATATATATCTAAATAAACAATTGTAGGGAGGGGGGGATTAAGGGGAAAGCAGCTGCTGTAGAACAAAACGATGATGGAGAACACTCAGTCCTCTTCTGAGTCCGGGGACAAGGTAAGAGAGTTAACCAGTTCAAAGAAAGGGTTCCATGTATCTAGGAATGTCTTGGTAGAGCCTTTGAGAGAGAACCTAAGTTTTTCAAGTTTCAGATTGTAAAGCACCTCCTTAATCCAACGGGTGTGTGTCGGGGGACAGGTGAGCCTCCAACTAAGCAAGATCAGTCTCCGGGCTAACAAGGTTGTAAAAGCTAGGACCCGTTTCACCGCAACAGAGAGGTTAGTATTGGGAGGGGTACTGAAAATGGCTGACATTGGATTTGGAAGATAAATCCCCAGGGCCTGATGGTCAGCATCACAGAGTACTCAAGGAGGTGGCCCTAGAAATTGTGGATGCATTGGTGATTATTTTCCAATGTTCTCTCAACTCTATATTTGCACTATATTTGTTATTTATTGAACTTTTTCTTTTTTTTCTCTTCCCCCGTTATGTACTATGTTTACATATTCACATATTCTGTTGTGCTGCAGCAAGTAATGATTTCATTGTCCCATCTGGGACATATGACAATAAAACACTCTTGACTCTGGATCAGTTCCTGTGGACTGGAGGGTAGCCTGTCTTTAAGAAAGGAGGAAGAGAGAAAACAGGGAATTATAGACCAGTTAACATTACATCGGTAGTGGGGAAGATGCTTGAGTCAATTATTAAAGATGTTATAGCAGCGCATTTGGAAAGCAGTGACAGGATCGGTCAAAGTCAGCATGGATTTATGAAGGGGAAATCATGCTTGACTAATCTTCTGCAATTTTCTGAGGATGTAACAAGTAGGATGGATAAGTGAGAGCCAGTGGATGTGGTGTATCTGGACTTTCAAAAAACCTTTGACAAGGTCCCACACAAGAGATTAGGGTGCAAAATTAGAGCGCATGGTATTGGGGGTAGGGTATTGACATGGATAGAGAACTGGTTGGCAGACAGGAAGCAAAGAGTAGGGTCCTTTTCAGAATGGCAGGCAGTGACTAGTGGGGTGCTGCAAGGCTCGGTGCTGTGATCCCAGATATTTACAATATATATTAACGATTTAGACAAGGGAATTAAATGTGACATCTCTAAGTTTGCGGATGACACAAAGCTGGGTGGCAGTGTCAGCTGCGATGTGGATGCTATGAAGCTGCAGGGTGACTTGGATAGGTTGGGTGAGTGGGTGGCAGATGCAGTAGAATGTGGATAAATGTGAGGTTATTGACTGGTGGCAAGAACAGGAAGGCAGATTATTATCTGAATGGTGTCAGATTAGAAAAAGGGGAGGTGCAACGAGACCTGGGTGTGCTTGAACATCAGTCACTGAAAGTAAACATGCAGGTACAGCAGGCAGTGAAGAAAGCGAATGGCTTGTTGGCCTTCATTGCGAGAGGATTTGAGTTCAGGTGCAAGGAGGTCCTACTGCATTGGAACAGGGCCCTGGTGACGCCGTACTTGGAGTATTGTGTGCAATTTTGGTCTAATTTGAGGAAGGACATTATTGCTATTGAGGAAGTGCAGCGTAGGTTCATCAGGTTAATCCCCGGGATGGCGGGACTGACATATGGTAAAAGAATGGGTCGACTGGGCTTGTATTCACTGGAATTTAGAAGGATGAGAGAATTTGGCAGGAAAAATGTTCCCGATGTTGGGGGAGTCCAGAACCAGGGGTCACAGTTTAAGAATAAGGGGTAGGCCATTTAGGACAGAGATGGGGGGGAGGGGGGGAATGTCACCCAGAGAGTTGTGAATCTGTTGAATTCTCTGCCACTGAAGGCATTAGAGGCCAATTCACTGGATGTTTTCAAGAGAGAGTTTGATTTAGCTCTTAGGGCTGAAGGAATCAAGGGATATGGGGAAAAAGCAGGAACGGGGTACTGATTTTAGATGATCAGCTATAATCATATTGAATGGATCGAAGGGCCGAATGGCCTACTGCTGCACCTATTTTTCTATGTTTCTAAATGGGGCTAACTATGTGGATATTTAATCATGGACGAGTTGAACTGAAGGGCATGTCTCCATGCCGTTTGATTCTATGACTCAAATCAAATTAAAATCAATCCTTCATCCCAGTCTATTATAATGCTAAAAGACACACTCATAGTTGCAGGCACAGTGTTTAAATCAAATATAAAAATTAGGTTACATTGCC
This sequence comes from Malacoraja senta, assembly GCA_038087875.1. Taxonomy (NCBI): domain Eukaryota; kingdom Metazoa; phylum Chordata; class Chondrichthyes; order Rajiformes; family Rajidae; genus Malacoraja; species Malacoraja senta. Next base: position 194,392,321 of record CM075977.1, on the reverse strand, counting down.
ATCTTTAAACTTTAGAGAGTCCATGCCGACCAGCAATCACCACGTATGCTAACAATTTTAGCAAAATGTTACCAATTTTTATCAAAGCCAATTAACCTAGCGTCTTTGGAGTGTGGGAGAAAACCCATGTGGTCACAGGGAGAATGTACAAACTCCGTACAGACAGTACCCTTATTCAGGATCAAACCTAGTTCTCTGGTGCTGTAAAGCAGCAATTCTACCACTGCACCACTGTGCCATCCGGATCTTCTCTGGATGTAATTGGTGTCTTTGTAATATTTTAAAGGAAGCAGCAAATTCTCCACAATATCCTGTGCATTGCTCACAAAAAGAGTACAGAATCTGGTCATTTTTCATTGTTGTGTGCAGGAACATGTGTACATTGACTTCTGTACGCTCTGCATTATAGTCATAATACAGGGGCTCCTGAGGGCACTGCAACTATACAGAATTTTTCCACTCTTCACAGAGCACGTACTATCTGGTGGTGGACAACCCATTAAGGGCCATTTTCCTTGTTAATGCACATTTTCCTTGCTATTGCCTCCCACTTTATTTTGTCATCCACAAGCTTTTGAAGACTTCCTTCAATCTTTGTAAACACTGAAGCAATGTAATCATTAAGCAACTGCTATTTTCTTTCCACCATAATCGTATCAGATCTTTTTAAGAATCGCTTTAACCTCTCAATGATTCTGTTTTTCTCTACGGTGTTTGAAAGTTTTTTCTATTTCTAATTATGTTGACAACGTTATTTTTAATTAACCAACCTATTCTCTGTTACCCTCAGTTTTATATTTTGCTTGTAGCTAGTGCCACAGACAATTCATTTGTGTAACTTTGCTTAACTATAATCATGCACTATTTTTTAGCTGAATCTGATTGTAGTCTTAATACTGAGCAATAGAATATACTGAAAATACTACAAATGCTTATTAGGTCAGGTCAGAACCTTGAGTGGAGGAGTTGTTAACATTGTGGGTCTGGGTGTCTCATCCAATCTTCAGTCAGGAACAAGCAAGTCACGCCAACTCAAGTCATTCCAATGCACGGTCTACAACCCGTTGCCACTTCATTGTCCCCTCCCTCCACCCCCCAAAATAACTAAAATATGAAAAATAAACACTAAGTGCTGGAGTAACTCAACTCTGGAGGACAAGGATAGGCCACATTTCAGGTTAGGATCTCACAATATAATCATCACTCACCTAAAAGTAAGGGCTAAAGTTTTTATGCTAATGCTTGCCATTAACATCAGAATGTGCAAGTTTAGTTTAATTTTTAGTTTAGAGGAACAGCGTGGGAACAGGCCTTTCAGTCTACCGAATCTGCGCCGACCAGTGATCTCTGTACACTAGCACTATCCTACACACTAAAAATAATTTACAATATTTACCAAAACCAATTAACCTACGAACCTGTACGCCTTTGGAGTGTGGGAGGTAACTCCGTACAGACAACACCGGTAGTCAGGATGGAACCCGGGTCTCTGGCGCTGCAAGGCAGCAACTCTACCACTGCATCATTGTGCCGCCCTGTGTGCATCATTTCTCGTGTTGCTCCTTATATTAGGATGAGTCTGTCCCATGTTTTGTGTCCACTTCCAGAGATGCCCAAGGTTGCTCTTGGCATTTGTCAAGTCGTCACTTTTATTTCTATAGCACATTTAAAAAACAACTCTCATTGGCCCAAGTGCGTTACATTGGTGGAGGTACTAACGTTATACAACATTGGTTCATTAAGTACATACATAAATACATACATATAGCCCTCCCTCAGAGGACGTCAAGAAAGGCTTGAGAGTAAAGATGAGTTTTTAGTCTCGACTTAAAGGAGTCGATGGAGGGGGCAGTTCTGATAGGAAGAGGCATGCTGTTCCACAGTCTAGGAGCTGCAACTGCAAAGGCGCGGTCGCCCGTGAGCTTATGCCTAGACCGGATGTTCAGTAACCCCAAGTCGGCCGATCTGAGGGACCTGGAGGTGGTGTGGTGGGTAAGCAGACTTTTGATGTAGGTGGAGGCAAGCCCGTAAAGGGCTTTGTAGACAAAGAGGAGGATCTTGAAATTTATTCGGAATCGCACAGGGAGCCAGTGGAGAGCGGCCAGGATCGGGGTGATGTGGTCCCTTTTTCGGGTGCCCGTCTGGAGTCTCGCTGCGGCGTTTTGGACCAGTTGCAGGCGGGACAGGAAGATTGGTTGATGCCAGTGTAAAGGGAGTTGCAGTAATCGAGGAGGGAGGAGATAAATGTGTGGATGATCTTTTCGAGGTCATCAAACTGGAGGAATTGTTTTATTTTAGCTATTGTCCGAAGCTGGAAGAAGCTAGCTTTTACCACGGCATTGACTTGTTTGTCAAATTTCAATGCTGAGTCAAATATCACGCCAAGGTTTTTGACGTGAGGTTTGAGTAGTGGGGTAAGGCTTCCAAGGCTGACTGCTATCATTTTGATTGAGTCCGAGGGGCCGAGAAGGATGATCTCAGACTTACTCTCGTTTAGTTGGAGGAAGTTCTGGGTCATCCAAACACTTTATATCCTCGAGGCAGTGGATAAGGTTAAGTAGATTTGATCGGTTTTGGGGCTTCAGGGGGAGATAGAGTTGTGTATCGTCTGCATAGCAATGGAAGGAAATGCCGTGCGTCTTGCTAGCCTCACGGGTGGCACAAGGCCTTTATTATTGTTGATGAATGTCTCTGATGATCAGAAACATTGAGTAAAAGGAAAACCGTTTAAACCTTGAAAAAATTTGAAAGTATTTAATTAAAAATATTTTAAACTATATGCAACTTATGTTAATAAAAACATTAATTAAAATGGTGGGGAGAAAAGACATAACTTTTATGTAAATTAACTGGGGCTACATGAGAGAGCAAAAGAGTCCTGAAAACATACTATACAGAAACAGGCCCTTTGGCCCATCGAATGTGCAGCACCCATCAACTTCCCATTTTACACTAATCCCACATTGATCCCATTTGTCCCAAAGACATTTGGACACATACATGGATAGAAGAAATCTATCAACCAAGAAATGGGTTTTTGGGCACGTGGGACAAACACGGGCAAATGGGACTAGTTTCGATGGGGCATCTTGATCGGCATGGATGAGTTCGGCCGAAGTCCTGTTTCCATGCTGTGTGACTCTACGAATCTGTTTCACAGTGACTAGTTTGTTTTTCGTTACTTAGGTGAGATTTTTGGATTTTGGTTGCAACCACACAAAAATGCATTCAAATGCGACAATGGAAAGTCATGTGAAGCAACTACCAGCTGCCAGCAAGTGGTGAAGTAGGAGGATAAATATTTAACCAGATTACATCTCTCCGTGTTCACAGTTAATGCTCCAGCTTTCCAATGATAAGCTGCAGTCAGCTGATCCCCAAGGTCCCAGGTGTTTTTAACAAGCGTGCTATGATTAAAGAGATACCTCATTAGACGCCAACTGTTCTGAGTTCTGTCACATTGAAACATGCATCAGAAAAGGTTTCCGAAAAAATACTGTATTAAGGCTGTCTCAATCACAGCCTGTCACAGCAAATGCCGCAAATGGAACTGAAATATTACAGCAATTTAATTTGAAGCTATTTGACAGTATTTGAAGCAGCAGAATTTGTTTCTTCCCTTGAGAATTGTTGGGAAGGCAACGTTTAAATTGCTTTCACAAATGTGCTTGATGCTCCAGAGTGGTAGTTTGTCTCAGTCATGGTATTTTTCTAACTTTGAATGTGCTGTAAAAATTAGTTTTCCCAGTTTTCGTTTTACATATGACATTTGTATAGATGCAACTAGGCGGTTTGTAGACATTTTCAAAGGTCATAGACCTTTTTCATATTTTTCACAGCCATAGAGAAATAGGTGGCAATTGAATGATTTTTCGTCCTTGCAGATCCTTAATTTTGTGTTTGTAGTTTGCACAACTAGTAGACCACAGAGACACAGGCCCAGGTTCGATCCTGACCTCGGGTACTATCTCTGTGGAGTTTGTATGTTCTCCATGTGACCATGTGGGTGTCCTCCGCAGGGGCCACGGAACGTTTTTGAAAGTGGTGGGGCTGAGCGATCGCTGATCACCGGCCTCGGGGGTACCCGGTGAGGGAGCGGAGGGAGGGTGGCACAATTATTATTTTTTGTTGTTGCTTGACCTCCAAAAATTGGGTGATAATACAGGCCATCCCCAACTCAAAAAGTGGGGGGATATATCCCCCATCCCCCTCTCTCTTCTCTCTCTCTTTCTCCCTCCCTCTCGGGGCCGACTCTCACTCTCTGGGCCGACTCTCTCTCTCGGGACCGTCTCTCTCTCTCTCTCTCTCTCTCTCTCTCTCTCTCTCTCTCTCTCTCTCTCTCTCTCTCTCTCTCTCTCTCTCTCGGCTGACTCTCTATTTATCTCGGGGCCGTCTCTCTCTCTCTCTGTCTAGGCCGACACACTCTCTCTCTCGAGGCCGACACTCTCTCTCGGGGCTGACTCTCCCTCCCTCTCGGGGCCGACTCGCTTTCTCTCTCGGGGCCGACTCTCCCTCCTTCTCGGGGTTGTCTCTCTCTCTCTCTCTCTCGGGGCCCTCCCTTCCATCCGCTCGGTGTCTAATCGCAGCGCTTCATTCACTGCCCCATATCTTGACTGAAACGCACTGTGATTGGCTGTTGAGCGGAGGGAGGGTTTTTTGTGGGGGGGGGGGCGGCAGTCGGTTTCACTGTGCACTTGTTCTGAGATTCTGGAAGTCGGAGGTCCTCAGAAGAAGAGAAAAATACGCCTGCGGGCCGGATAATTTCAGGTTATGAAGCACGTCTCGCCAAAAAAGTGGAGGGGCTGCAGCTCCCCGGTTCAGTGACCCATGCTCTGGGTGCTCCGGTTTCCTCTCACATCTCAAAGACGGGTGGGTTAATTGATCTGCAAATTGTCCCTAGTGTATTGGGAGTGGATGAGGAAGTGGTATAACATAGACTTGGGGTGAATGTGTGATCGATGGTGGGTATGTGCTGAAGGGCCTCTTTCCAGGATGTATCTCTAAACGGAACTAAAGTTTAACCAGGGAATAATGCAGGCGGTGGAATTCTTGACAATTCTAAAGTATTTTTTTATTCTCCTCCATGTAATTCCTTTAAGTGGTACTGATAGGCAAAAGAGATGGAGGAAATGTGAACATTTTAATTTTAAACCCAGCAAGTTGTTGCAATTTGAAATGCAATACCTGAGTGTGGTGGAAGCAAATTCAATATCTAAGTTCAAACAAGAATTGGATAAGTACCTTGCAAAAACGTACAGGAGAGTGGAGCAATGAAATAACTCTTAGAGCAGGCACACAGTGGATGGATGAAATGGGCTCTTTCTGTACAGTTTGCTGGAATCTAAAGCAAAACAACAAATTATTGGAGAAACTCAGCGGTTGAGCAGCTTCTGTGAGTAGAAGAGCGATCAATTCTGGATTTAGTGTTGTCCAATGAACCAGATTTGATAAGAGAACTCGAGGTAAAGGAACCGCTTGGAGGTAGTGATCATAATATGATTAGTTTTAATCTGCAAGTTGAGAAGGAGAAGGTTAAATCGGAAGTGTCAGTGATGCAGTTGAACAAAGGGGACTATGAAGGCATGAGAGAGGAGCTGGCCAAGGTAGACTGGAAAGGGATACTAGCAGGAATGACGGTGGAACAGCAATGGCAGGAATTTCTGGGCATAATCCGGAAGACGCAGGATCATTTCATTCCAAAAAGGAAGAAAGATTCTAAGGGGAGAAGGAGGCAACCGTGGCTGACGAGAAGTTAGGGATAGAATAAAACTAAAAGAAAAGATGTATAACACAGCAAAGAGGAGCCGGAAGCCAGAGGATTGGGAAACTTTCATAGGACAACAGAAGGAAACAAAACGGGCAATATAGGCTGAAAAGATGAAGTGTGAGAGGAAGCTGGCCAGGAATGTAAAGAAGGAGAGTAAAAGCTTCTTTAGATATGTTAAGGGAAAAATAATAGCAAACTCAAATGTGGGTCCCTTGAAGGCAGACACGGGTGAAATTATTATGGGGAACAAGGAAATGGCAGAAGAGTTGAACAGGTACTTCGGATCTGTCTTCACTAAGGGAGACACAAACAATCTCCCAGAAGTACGGGAGGACAGAGGATCTAAGGGGGTAGAGGAACTGAAATAAATTTTCATTAGGCAAGAAATAATATTGGGTAGGCTAATGGGACTGAAGGATGATAAATCCCCTGGGCCTGATGGTCTGCATCCCAGGGTCCTCAGGGAGGTGGCTCTAGAAATAGTGAACGCATTGGTGATCATTTTCCAATGTTCAATAGATTCATCATCAGTTCCTGTGGATTGGAGGATAGCTAATGTTATCCCACTTTTCAAGAAAGGAGCGAGAGAGAAAATGGGGAATTACAGACCAGTTAGCCTGACTTCGGTGTTGGGAAAGATGCTGGAGTCAATTATTAAAGAGGTAATAATGGGGCATTTGGATAGCAGTAAAAGGATTAGTCCAAGTCAGCATGGATTTATGAAAGGAAAATCATGCTTGACTAATCTTCTGGAATTTTTTGAGGATGTGACAAGTAAAATGGATGAAGGGGAGCCAGTGGATGTAGTGTATCTAGACTTTCAGAAAGCCTTTGATAAGGTCCCGCATGGGAGACTGGTGACTAAAATTAGAGCACATGGTATTGGGGGTAGGGTGTTGACGTGGGTAAAAAATTGGTTGGCAGACAGGAAGCAAAGAGTAGGAGTGAACGGGTCCTTTCACAATGGCAGGCAGTGGCGAGTGGAGTGCCGCAAGGCTCGGTGTTGGGGCCGCAACTGTTTACCATATATATTAATGATTTGGAAGAGGGAATTAGGAGCAACACGAGCAAGTTTGCGGATGACGCAAAGCTGGGTGGCAGTGTGAACTGTGAAGAGGTTGCAGGGTGACCTGGACAGGTTGAGTGAGTGGGCAGATGCGTGGCAGATGCAGTATAATATAGATAAATGTGAGGTTATCCACTTTGGTGGCAAAAACAAGGGGGCAGATTATTATCTCAATGGGGTTAGGTTAGGTAAGGGGGAGGTACAGCGAGTCCTGGGTGTCCTTGTACACCGGTCACTGAAAGTTGGCATGCAGGTACAGCAGGCAGTGAAGAAAGCTAATGGAATGTTGGCCTTCATAACAAGAGGATTTCAGTATAGGAGTAGAGAGTTTCTTCTGCAGTTGTATAGGGCTCTGGTAAGACCACATCTGGAGTATTGCGTACAGTTTTGGTCTCCTAATTTAAGGAAGGATATCCTTGTGATTGAGGCAGTGCAGCGTAGGTTCACGAGATTGATCCCTGGGATGACGGGACTGTCATATGAGGAAAAATTGAAAAGACTAGGCTTGTATTCACTGGAGTTTAGAAGGATGAGGGGGATCTTATAGAAACATATAAAATTATAAAAGGACCGGACAAGCTAGATGCAGGAAAAATGTTCCCAATGTTGGGTGAGTCCAGAACCAGGGGTCACGGTCTTAGACTAAAGGGGAGGCCATTTAAGACTGAGGTGAGAAAAAACTTTTTCACCCAGAGAGTGGTGAATTTGTGGAATTTTACTTCGGAGTCGCGATAGTGACGACGTGAAGAACCCCGCCAGTGCACCTGCGCGTCATTACGTCAGACGCCTTGACGCAAACAGACGTGAGGAGCAGAGCTCCTACAGTGGTTTGTAGTTTTTCAACTACAAGGTAAGTGAAAACTTTTTTCATGTTTTCCAGGTCCGTTTACTGTGGGTCTATGGGGATTTTTTCCACAGACGCCATGGAAAAAACGGACAGGGGGAAGAGGCGAGCGACACAGCCGACAGAAAGTCGGGAAAGTCGGGAGTCCGCGGTTAGAGACCAACCGCCTCTAAACCCCGGTACAGTCGCCAGCGGTGAGCATAGCGACTGTGGACCTGGGGCTGGTGAAAACACTGTCAGCGCCTGTCGGGCAAAAGACAAAGTTTAAATCTAAACGGCCCACGGAGGGAGTCCCAGGCAATGGAAGTAGCTCCAGGGCTAGATACTGCTTTCGAGCGTATTGCCCAAATAGAAAGCCTTTTACACAGGCTGTTGGAGCAAAGTTCACTCAGGGAGGAGTGTACTGAAAGCCAAGCTGTTGGAAACAGCTCCTGGTACAGGGCTAGATACTGCTTTCGAGCGTATTGCCCAAATAGAAAGCCTTTTACACAGGCTGTTGGAGCAAAGTTAACTCAGGGAGGAGTGTACTGAAAGCCAAGCTGTTGGAAACAGCTCAAACAGCTCTGGTACAGGGCTAGATACTGCTTTCGAGCGTATTGCCCAAATAGAAAGCCTTTTTCATAGGTTGTTGGAGCAAAGTTCACTCAGGAAGGAGTGTACTGTAATCCAAGCTGCAGGAGCAGCTTAACAGCACCTGGCTCAGGGCTGATGGAATGCACCCTCAGGAATGAGGAGCGTGCTACGGGTCATGAGATTTCAGACCCCGACTCTGACGGTGAGGCTGTACAAGGCGACGAACGGCAGCTGCCAGATGTTCCACCCCTGGCAGTAGGATTCGCTGCCCCGTCAGGGTCAGGAGAGCCATTAGGAGAAGAACTGGCCTCCTTAATAAATTACTTGGTTTACCATTAGCTGGAACAGCAGGAAATGGATGAGACTGCAAGAAGTAACTGTGGGTTGCTGAAAGCAGCAGCAGTGAACCAAATTATCTGGAATCAGTTGCAGAGAATATTAAAGCTGCTGGGTTCTGGAATAACTGCTTTTACCAGAATAGCAGGTAACAACCAAAAGATGACGAAGTTGCATCAGCAAGCACTGGGGTTGCTATGCAGCACCCACTTCGAGATCAATTATCTGAGGAAAGTGCTATACGGCCTACTATGAATCCGAAATTCGCAGCACTCTGCAAACCAAGTAATATACAATTACCCAACTTACTCTTTGGAGAGGATCTCGGGAGACGTATTAAAGAGTTGGAAGATGAAGCGAAAACAGGATTGATAAATACATCAATGGTTGCAAAGTCTGTAAAGAGGAAGTATCCTTTCAGACGTCATACGGATTCTAGACCAGGACCAAGTCGCTCATCAACGCAGGGACGTAGCTGGCGGCCTGCAGCGGGAGTAAGGACCAGTGGTTGTGCTTCCGGGAGAATCCAGGGATCTCAGAATACTCAAATGACTCAAGAGGTAGGTGGACCTGGTTCTCAGGGGAACATACTAACTGGATTAAGTCCAAAAGTTGGAGGCAGATTACGTCTCTTCTATAAACATTGGAAGAAGAGTACTTCAGATGTGATAATTCTGAATAATATACAAGGATTTCGAATTGAATTCAATCCAAATTATGATTTGCCTGTCCAGCATGTTCCTAGCAGAACTCTCCACTTTGCAAAGTAATGGAGGTTCAAGTTGCGCTTCAAAACTCTATATATAAAAGGTGTTATTAAAGAATCAGTCTACCAAACTCACCAATTTGGGTCAAATATATTCCCTCGATTAAAAAAGGATGGAGGATGTAGGATTATTATAGACTTGACAAGTCTGAATCCTTTTGTTCAGTGTCTGTTCATTTGCAAGATATGAAGTATTTTAAATTTACATAGATGAACCAATTAGGGCAGTTCAAAGCTCTGCCTAAAGGGTTAACGTTCCCTTCCAGAATATTCATAAAAATCAATTCTGGGGTTGCTGAGAGCCAGGGGCATGTACTAATGGCATACCTGGATGATGTCCTGATTATAGGAAGGACAAAACAGTCAACAGAAGCATCGGTTGCAGTAATAAAATCAAACTTTTGAAAGTTTGGGGGTTTCTAAATTCATCCAAAGAAATTGATTTAGCCCAAATGCAAATTACTTTGCCCAGTGAAAAAAGGGTGGTTGATTAAAGATTGCAGTAATCTGTTAAACGAGCAAAAACCTCTAATCAGACAGGTGGCTCGAGTACTGGGAAAATTAGTAGATTCCCAGCAGTCCAGTATGGACAATTACATTATCAACAGCTGCAGAGAATTAAAGAACAGGCACTGAGAGTAAATGCTGGTCATTTTGATAGAACCATGCAAGTAACAACAAATGCCGTTTCTAAGCTGCAGTGGTGGATTCTACATGTCTCAAGAAGTTCAGGCAAAGTGCTGATTGAACAACCTTCCATGATATTACAAACTGATGCCAGTGCACTAGGATGGGGTGCAACTGACTTAACATGGAGCTGCGGAGGCAGATGGAATCAGGAAAAGTTAGTGTTACTGCAGACATGGGGAATTACCTATTTGGAGCTTTTAGGAGGTTTCTATGGACTCCAAGCTTATGGTTCTAACACAACTAAAAGGAAGGTTCAAGTTCAAATTAATAAACACAACAGTAGTTGCCTATATTAATGATATGGGTGGAATTAAGTCGGTGTCATGTGACAAAATGGTTAAATCAACTTGGGTCTTGGTGTATTGAAAATAACATTTGGATTTCAGCTATCTATCTACCAGGTAGAATGAACACGATAGCAGACACCTGGTCACGAAAAGTTCCATGATAATAAAGAATGGATGTTGAATCAAGAGGTATTCAATGATATAGTAATCAGATTTGGAATGACCGACATCGACTTGAATCATCAGCTATCGAGATATGTCTCATGGAAACCAGATCCAGGAGCAGTGGCGATTGATGCTTTCTCGCTACATTGGGGTGGTATGTTTTCATATATATTTCCACCTTTCTGCCTCATAAGCCAATGTTTGCTTAAAATCAGGCAAGATGCTGCTTCAAGGGTATTGGTAGTACCAGATTGGCCTATACAGCCATGGTATCTGTTGATATTAGAATTAACAACACAAATGTTGATGAAAGTCCCAAAAAAGGAGTAATTTATTGCTGCACCCTGTAACAGGGTAACAACATCCATTATATCATCGTTTGGATTTGTTGATTTGCAGGTTTTAAGAATGCCTTTTCTGGGACGAGGACTGTCTGAGCATACTGTGGACATGCTTACGGCAGCCGGGAGGAAGAGCACTCAAAAATAGTACCTTTCTTATATTAAGAAATGGGAAGAGTTCTGTGTACAAAAGAATGTGCAATAAAGTACTGCAGATATTTCAAATGTTTAGAAATTCTGTCAAAACTTTATTATGATGAAGGTCTGAGTTGTAGTGCAATTAATTCAGCCAGAAATGCATTGTCCTCATATTTGGTTCTGGATTCAGAAAGAAACTCAATTGGGTCACACCCAATTGTTTCCAGACTAATGAAAGGAATCTTTAATTCCAAACCACCGAAACCTAGGTACGTGACAATCTGGGATGTAAGTGTGGTACTGAAACTACTTCGTGAATGGTCATCAAGTGTGTCTTTACCTTTGGTCAAGCTCAGTATGAAAGTATTCATGCTTATGGCATGAGTGACAGCACAACGAGTGCAAACACTTGGAAAATTACAAATAGACAGTATGGAAGTAACTGAAGACGAGGTTACATTCTATATCTATGACCTACTAAAGTAAATTAGGCCAGGTGTGACAGGATTTAAAATTATGCTAGCAGCATATCCAAATGATCCATGTCTCTGTATTAAGACATATTTATTACAATACATTGAGGTCACAAAGAATTTGAGAATACGGAAACTGGGTTGTTGATCACACACAAGAAACCACACAAGAGAGTTTCAATACAGACTATTTCCAGATGGATAAAATAAGTCTTAACAGCTGCTGGTATTAACACTTATGTTTTTACGTCTCACTCGCCTAGGGCAGCAGAAACGTCGGCGGCCAGGGCAAAAGACGGCCCCGTCGACCATATCCTCGCAGCCGCCGGGTGGTCCAATGAGTTGATGTTTCAACATTTTTACCATCGGCCTATTGCTAATACGGGGTTGTTTGCAGAAACTATTTAAAGTTCTGTGTAAATTCCTCTGGTTTAAAGGGGATCTGATTCATTTCATTATTGAAATGAATTACTGCATTTGTGGTACAAATGTTATTATGAATGCATGATTGATTATTCTCGTTCCGAGTCAATCTATGCAGTGAGAAGCCGGGATTGATCCACGGCATGAAATCACAAAGCTTTAAAATCTTCACGTAGTCACTCACGTGACTCCGAAGTAAAATAGTAAGATTAAACAAGAACTTACCTAAGTTTGAAGTTTGATCTTTATTTTATGAGGAGTTACGTAGGTGATTACGTGCCCACCACGACCCTACCCTCTATCATAAAGGTCAGATGGAAGTTCTTGTATTACTCGTTTTATTATGAGACTATATTACTTCGGTTGTTGTTTTTTGTGATTTCACACCGCTGCTTTGAAGATTGACGCTCAGGCGCACTGGCGGGGTTCTTCACGTAATCACCTACGTAACTCCTCATAAAATAAAGATCAAACTTCAAACTTAGGTAAGTTCTCGTTTAATCTTACTATTTCCTGCCACAGAGGGCAGTGGAGGCCAAATCACTGGATGGATTTAAGAGAGAGTTAGATAGAGCTCTAGGGGCTAGTGGGATCAAGGGATATGGGGAGAAGGCAGGCACGGGTTATTGATTGGGGATGATCAGCCATGATCACAATGAATGGCGGTGCTGGCTCGAAGGGCCGAATGGCTTCCTCCTGCACCTATTTTCTATGTTTCTAATGTTTTTGGTGGATGGACTTATTGAGAGTCCTGATGCAGGGTCTTGATCCAAAAGATCAACAATTCCTTCCTCCCTTGCACATGCTGCTCGTGTTCCCCCAGCAGTTTTGTTTTACACTTTCTGTACAGTGATATTCTTAAGTAAAACTATAGTGCAGACCAGTGAAAATGTTAGGTTTTATTAGTGGAACTGCACTATGCTGACCAAGATGCCCCATCCAAGCTAGTCCTATTTGCTCATGCCTGGCCCATATCCCTCTAAACCTTTCCTATCCATGTACCGGTCCAACTGTCTTTTAACTGTTAACTATTAGTTCCTGCCTCAACAACAAAATACCCTTCGAATTCCAATTCAATATTTCTCCTCCAACCTTAAATCTATGCCATCTAATTCTTGACTTGCCTTTCCTGGAGAAAATAATTCTGTGCGTTTACCCAATCCATGCCCCTCAGGATTTTATACACCTCTGTAAATCACCGTCAACCTCCTGCGCCCCAAGGAATAAAGTCCTAGCCTGTCCAACATCCCCCTATAGCTCAAGCCCTCGAGCCCTGGCAACATCCTCATAAATCTTCTCTGTACTCTTTCCAGCTTAATGGCATCTTTCCTACAGCAGGATGACCAATAACTGAACATTGCACTCCCAAGGGTGGCCGCAGATGAATTGTTTTCAGAAAATAAATCATATTGAAAAGTGGCGAGTAAGGGAGGATGCATACATTGCCCGATCATCTTTTAATAGCAAATAATTGGTCATTATTTCCTTGCTAATGTGGATGGAATTTATTGCCCTTATGATGATTCTTTCACTCTAAAGGTATGCCATAGGTTCTTCCTTTTCATGCCAAAAGCAAAATCGGAGAAAATGATTTAGTTTTTTTAGTTTTCGTTTTAGATATGCAGCGTGGAAACAGTGTGGTGCTCATTCAGCTCACCGAGTCCATGCCGACCATCGATCACCCACACACTACTTCTACCCTACATCCGAGGAACAATTTCTGGAAGCCAATTAACCTCCAAACCTGCACGTCTTTGGAATGTGGTAGGAAACCGGAGCACCCGAAAAAACCCAAAGATAGACACAAAGTGCTGGAGTAACTCAGTGGGTCCGGCAGCATCTCTGGAGAAAATCAGACGGGTGATGTTTTGGGTTGGGACTCTTTTTCACTTTGTGTCTGTCTTTGAATTAATTTCGTTTAGTTGAGTTTAGTTTAAAGATACAGCATTGAAACAGGCCCTTCTTCCCATCGAGCCCACACTAAACATCGATTACCCATTCAGGCCATTTTTGTTATCCCACTTTCTCTTCCACTTCCCATACACGAGGAGATGTTTACAGAGCAATTAACATATCAACCTGCACTTCTGGGATGTGGGGGGGAAACAGGAACGCCTGGAGGAAACCCACGTGATCACAGGGAGAAGGTGCAAACTCCACACAGTCAGCACTTAATGTCAGGATCGAACCTGGTTCTCTGGCGCTGTGAGGCAGCGGATCTACCAGCTGTGCCACTGTACCGCCCTTGTACCACACTGCTGCCCCTGTTTCTTTACTGTGTCAGGTTTTCCAAGAGTGGTGGTATACAGAGCTGGGGAGGAGCGGATATCCTTCCAAATCTGCAAGAGGTTACATTAATCAGCAACAATAACAAAACTATTGATATTGAAGAACATGGACAGAAAGTGGCATTACAAAGATTGAAGCTATTCATGAATAACCATTATTCAGTCTGAATGCTAAAGATTACTGACCCTCAAGATGGCACAGCTTCAAAGGCTTTTTTACACTTAAATAGAGGCGTAGAAGAGGACAAAGGTAGGTTGGTCTGTGATCTTTGTGTCATGCCTTTCACCGAGTTCCACATCAAAGGCAGTTACCAGGTGCGGAATGGATAGGTTTCATCCCGAAGTCTGGGCGTGGAGCATTTGAATTATGATCTGCTTTAGGTTACAGTTGCTTGTGTTTAAAGCCAAGTGTTTTGTTGCTTCAGGTTTCAATTTACATTTGCTCATAATGTTTCTGTTAACAACAGGAATAACAGCAAATCTAAGGCCTATGCATGGTTGGACTTGACTCAAACTGCTGAATGGCTTCAACATGACTCACTGCAGATTTCTACGTTGCTGTGCTAATCTTGCGATATATTAAATTTTTAATACATGTAATTGAGATTAATTGGTGGTAGCCTAGTAGATTATGTTACTGGACTTCAGAAACTCTGAATAAACCTGAATAAACCATAAATTTATTCAGAGCCCCCATACACCCTGATGGTATTACATTCACAGTCACAGTCACAGAGGCCGACGTCAGAAGATCCTTCAGGGGGGTAAACCCTCGGAAAGTGCCTGCACCTGATGGTATACCTGGTTGAGTTCTCAAAACCTGTGCAGACTAACTGGCTGGGGTTTTCGCAGACATTTTCAACCTCTACTGAGGTCTGAGGTTCCCACCTGCTTTAAGAGGGCATCAATAATACCGGTGCCTAAGAAGAGAAAGGTGATGTGCCTGAATGACTATCGACCAGTGGCACTAACGTCTGTAGTGATGAAGTGCTTTGAGAGGTTGGTTATGGTGCATTTCAACTCCTACCTCAACAAGAATCTCGACCCACTACAGTTTGCCTACTGCCACAACAGGTCAACGGAGGATGCGATCTCACTGGCTCTCCACTCCGCACTGGAACACTTGGACAATAAAAACACTTGCGTCAGGCTGTTTATAGACTACAGCTCGGCGTTCAATCCCATCATCCCCTCCAAGCTGGTTACGCGAAGGGACCGTAGGGGAGTGGTGGCTCTGCTGTCAGCGACCGAAGGACTGGTGGCGGGATCTAGGGAGTGGGTAGGGCCAAACATGGCCTGGTTAGGTCGCTCATAGGCCTGGCCAAGCTGGCCATCCGCGGGTCACGGAAGAGGGCTTCGCCCGAGCCAGATGCTTGCCCCTTTGCCGGGGTTACGTCCACGCCCGGGTGGTGTTAGAGAGGGACATAGTTGTATAGTAGTTATTTAGTATATTTGTAAGGATTGTAACCGTTATATGAAAATGTAGATAATTTGGTGATTTTGTACTATGGTGGTGGGTGTGTTACCACGGTTTTAGTTTTTGTATCGTGATCGTAATTAAATAAATTTTTTGAAGCAAAAATCAAAAAGCTGTTTACGCGAGGAGGTGTGGTATTGCGGAGCTCCCGTCCAAACACAAAAACAAGTGAGTTTAAACATCTTTTTGGAATTCGGAGGAGGTACCGCAGTACATTTAAACATCCTTGAGTATAGCTGCGAAGCTGCAGAGATTTGTTTTAAAGTTTCTGCGTGTCTTGGGACCGTGAGCAGTATTATCCGCAAACTGCATAGCTCGTACTACTGTGGCTGGCAACCTGCCGGGAAACTATGGCGCACCAAAAGGGGGAGAAAAACTTTCTGGACTGTTACACCTACGTCCAGAACAACCCCCCCCTTACTGCCTTGTCGGTGCTGACGGGGCCGGTCTGGCTTTCGTACGGTGTGGGAGGTTTTTCTGCACCGTCTCGACCTACTTCTGCGGCTTTGGAACCTGGAGCTGACGAAGCCTCCTTTCTCTCGGCAAGACTGGCGGAGATAGGAGGCTTCCAACAACAAAGACTGCAGGCAAATCCCTTTTGTTGCTGCAGGAGCAGCGAAGACCAGCTGGGATTCCTGCGGAGGTCAGCAGCTCGCCAGGGAACGCAGGAGAGCCGAGATAGCCGGGCGAAGAGGTGGTGATGCAGCCATTATCATTGTTCGAGCGACACCGCATGCCTCCTTCCCTCGAACTGTTCCATATTGTTTTTGTGTGTGGACTTGGCCTCATGCCATTTGGACTGTCTGTATCTGTTTGGCATTGTGTTTAAGTGATATGTTTAAATTGTAGCGCCTGATTCCATGCAGGGTCAGTGTTCTGGGTGACCGGGGCCTTCCGGGAGCTAAGCAAAGGCAGCTGCTTCGGCTGCTCCTCTTGGGGCCTGGTTCCCCATGAGGAATTTGCCTTTCGAGCATGGGATAAGGTGCTACTTGTCCCCCCAGATGAACATGGAGGACTGCGTAGCTGCCGTGGCCGTGGCAGCTAAGCCCGCAGGCGTCCTGTACCTGGGCAGGATGTATGGGTAGGCCGTGTTCTTCCTCAAGTCCGTTGAGGGGGTGAACGCGGTCGTGAGTAAAGGGATCTCAGTGGGGGGGAACATTCGTACAGGTCGAGCCCTTGGTGACCACCGCGCAGCGGGTGGTCTTGTCCAACATCCCGCCCTGCATTACAAACGAGGCTCTCCTTCCATGCCTACACACCCTGGGGAAGGTACTCACGGACATCACCCCGATATCCCAGGGGTTCCGCAGGAAGGAGCTGCGGCACGTTCTTTCCCACCGGCGCCAGCTGACGATGTTGCTGGACCGGGAGGAGGTAGTTGACAGGCGCTTCTGTGTCCAGCAGGATGGGCGTGATTTCGCCATCTTCTGGACATCAGAGCGGCCAAGGTGCCATACCTGTAAGGAAGTGGGGCATACTCGGAGGAATTTACCCAAATCCTGGGCCTCCGCCTCCGCCTCCGGTGCCATTAACCCCCCCCCCCCACCCCCCCCTCAACCTCCTGTAGTTGAGTCGGGTAACCCTGGGGTTGCGCAGAGTGTAAAGTAGTAAAGTAAATTTATTTATATAGCACTTTTCAATCGATTTCAATCAAAAGCCAAAGTGCTTTACAGAGAAAACTATCCATACAAATAATAAAAAGAGGTAGAAAAAAATGACACAGCACACTGTAAGAAATTCAACACGAACATCCCCCCACAGTAGAATCTACACTCTCCACTGTGAGGGAAGGCACTAAAATGTCCAGTCCTCCTCCTCCTAATCCACCCGAGGTTGGGGCCAGTTTGAGGCCACTGCAGCCAGTCGCCGCACGGCAGCCCGATGATTATAGGCCCCACCCGCATCGGGTGGAAAAGTCCTCAGCAGCTTGGAAATGTCTGGAGCGGCCGCTCCTTCCCCGGAGACTGCGAAGCCCGTGGACTTCAGGCCGTGCCGGTTGGAGCTTCGACTCCGCGGTGCTTCCATCCAGCGCCGCCCGCCCGCGGCGGGATGCCCTCAAACCGCAGACAGCAGACCGCGGCTGCTCGATGTTGGTGGTCGGCGGTCACAGCACTCCAGAGCGGCGACCCGGCAAGGCATCGCCCGCTCCTTGTTGGTGTCCCAGCGCTGTGCCGCCGAAGCTATGGTCCCCGGCAGGAACGCCGCTCCAGACCGATGGAAGGCCGCATGGGGAGATCGGAGATGCGATTTGGAGGAAAACCGCATCTCTGACCAGGTAGGACTGGGGTTAAAACAGTTCCCCCCCCCACCCCACCCCACCCCCCACATAGAAAGAATAGACTCCAAAAAAAATGTTTCAGACAATAAAAGAGTTAGAGGACGGACTGCAGGCAGGCGGCCATACAAACGGCGCCCACTCCTGCACATCCGCCACGGAATGGGGGTGGGGAGGGTCAAAAGATTGGGGGAAAGGTGGCAAAGAAGATGAAACACATGGGGAACAAAACCCCTGGGAACAAGTACACTCCGCCCATCCCGTCACCTCCGCTAGGGAGTCTGCAAGCCCCATAATCCAGCCGGGGGCGGAGGGGATCGGGCGGGAGGAGGGAGAGCCGCAGAGGAAGGTTGCTCAGGTGACCCCGGAGTCTGTGAGCTCCTCCCCATTGAAAAAGAGAAGGAGGAATCTCTCTAGGGAGGAGTGGAAGGGGGACGAATTGGAATCCAGGGGGGAGGGGAGTACTGTGGTAGAGGAAGACTCCCGCCCTCTGGTTCGGGCCCCAGTCCCATGTTCTGGAGGGGATTCTGGGGAGGGTGGTGATGGGGACCACTAGGGTGTTATGGAGCAGGGGGAGATTCCTGTTAGGGAGGGAGTCCCGCATCAGGCACCCGAGGAAGCCCAGGAGCAACCCACCCAGGATGAGGTGCAGAGCACGCCTCTGGAGGTAGAGACTGTGGGCGGGGAGGGGGTAGGGGAAATCAGCCCTTCTTTCCCTCAGGACCTGGCTCCAGAGGGACTCCCCGAGTCTGGTGCACCAGAGTCCAATTTGGGTCCAACTGGGGGAAGGATAGACGCCCCCACTGTCGATGGTCTGGACTGCCCGGGTACATATGGGGAAGGCCCCTCTGCCACTGGCCCCAGAGTTAGGACTGAGGTGGAGGAGAGACCAGCGGGTGGGGAAGAGGCAACCACCGCACAGGGTGAGGCGGGAGTATCGAGGGTGTGTCTGGGGATGGGAATGGTGTCTCCATCTGCAGTGAGCGGGTGGAGGGGGACTCCTCGGACAATGAGTCAATGGATGTTCTCGTTAATCCCGACTCCACTCCACTCCACTCATTCCAGTGGAGGAAGGAGCCCAACATCGGCCCAGACTGGCCTCCCTCTGGTGGCCAAACTTACACGGGCTCACCAGCTCACTGAACCTCATCCTCTGAAGGAGGGGGAGGGGCAAGAGGGTGAAGGGGAACGACCGGCGTCAGCTCAGGTCCTTCTTGGACGACCTGGAGAAGGACGCCAAGACCAAGAGCAGCGTCGTTCCTGTTGAGGGTAGAGAGACTAGTAGAGCGTCCCTTGTAACCCATGTTTTGCCCGAGCAGGATGCTTGGTCCATTACCGGGGTCACGTCTGCGCCCGGATGGTGTTAGAGAGGGACATAGTTGTATCGTAGTTCTTTAGTATATTGTAAGGATTGTAATATAGTTGTTTGGAAATTTAGTGTCTGAATAATTTGGTGATTTAGAGTTTGGTAATTTTGTAATATGGTGGTGGTTGTGTCACCACGGTTTTGTATCGTGATAGTAATTAAATAAATTATTTTTGACACAAGCTAACAGAACTGAGTCTCTGCGCATCCCTCTGCAATTGGATCCTCGACTTCCTCATCCACAGACCACAGTCTCTTCGAATTGGCAGAAATACTTATTCCTCATAAACAATCTGTACGGGAGCTCCTCAAGGTTGCGTGTTCAGCCCCCTGCTCTACTCACTCTATACTCATGACTGTGTAGCCGGACATTGTGCGAACTCCATCATCAAGTTCGCCGACGACATCACTGTTGTTGGACGAATTACAGATGGTGATGAGTCAGAGTATTGAAGTGAGTTCGACCGATTGACCAAATGGTGCCAGCACAACAACCTGGCTCTCAACATCAGTAAAACCAATGAACTGATTGTGGACTTTGGAAGTGGATGAGCACAATTATGTTTATATCAATGGGACAATGGTGAAGAGAGTCAAAAGCTTCAAATTCCTGGGCGTGCATATTTCCGAAGATCTTTCCTGGACCCAGCACACTGATGCAAATATAAATAAAGCACATCAACGCCTTTACTTCCTGAGAAGATTACGGAGATTCGGTATGTCAAAGAGGAGTCTCTTGAACTTCTACAGGTGTACAGTAGAGAGCATATTGACTGGTTGCATCATGGCCTGGTTGGGCAACTTGAACGTCCAGGAGCGGAAAAGACTGCAAAAAGTTGTGAACACTGCCCAGTCCATCACCGGCTCTGACCTCCATCATCGAAGGGATTTATCGGAGTCGCTGCCTCAAAAATGCAGCCAGCATCATCAGAGACCCACACCATCCTGGCCACATGCT
This sequence comes from Malacoraja senta, assembly GCA_038087875.1. NCBI lineage: Eukaryota > Metazoa > Chordata > Chondrichthyes > Rajiformes > Rajidae > Malacoraja > Malacoraja senta. The sequence continues at coordinate 194,372,088 of CM075977.1, read as the reverse complement.
CATTTCACCCCTGCCATCGGGAAGAAGGTACAGGAGCCTGAAAACTGTAATGTCCAGGTTCAGGAACAGCTTCTTCCCTACAACCATCAGGCTATTAAACACTACCACCTCAAATAAGCTCTGAACTACAATAGACTATTATTATTATTATTGCACAACTATTGTTTTTTTTGAGTATGTGTATGTATATATATGTGTGTGTATATATATGTATGTATGTGTGTGTGTGTGTGTGTGTGTGTGTGTGTACTTATGAGTATGTTTGTATATATACACACTGAACTTTTTTTTTCTCTCCTTTATCATATTGTTTACAGTGTACCATGTTTACATATTCTGTTATTTCATACGCAGCAAGTAAGAATTTCATTGTTCTATCTGGGACATATGACAATAAAACACTCTTGAAAATTAGAAAATCACTCCACTCTAGTTGATCAGTAAATAAATGTTTATTTTTTAAATGCCTAAAAGCTGGCGTTTGTTTAAACAACCCAATTGTTTCAGTAGAGAAGAAAATGTGCCTTATATTTGCATCTATTCCTGCATTGATTTGTTTGACTGGTGTTATTACACCGATGTTTAAAAAAGGATAAAGAGTCATTCAACTGCACGCAGGTCAGTGACAGCTTCCCTTTGGTTTGGTTTATTGTCACGAGTGAAAAGTTTTTGTTTGTGTGCTGTTCAGTCAAATCAGATCACACTCTGCATGAATACAACCAAGCCATGCACAAGTAAACAGGTAGAGTGAAGGGAAAAATACCCGAGTACAGAATATACTTTTCAGCAATATAACTTTGAAGTTGCAGCAAAAAAGGCCAATGTCCACGATAAGGTTTAGTTTAGTTTACTTTAATGTCACGTACCGAGGTACAGTGAAAAGCTTTTTTGCATGCTATCCAGTCTAGGGGGCGCCGTCCTGTGTGGTATGGCTGCCCAGCCTGCAGCTGTCCGTTTTCATCTTTTTTTAATTTTTAGTTAGTTAGTTGTTTTGTTTTTAGGAGTTCTATTCTTTTTTATGTGGGGGGTGGGGGGAAGGGGGGAAGGGGGGGAAGGGGGAAACTACTTTCTAGGTTCCATACCTGGTCGGAGAGGCAGCTTTTCTCCGGGCTGCACTTTCGACCTGTCCTCGCGGCCTACCAGCGGGCCTGGAGCGGCGTTTCCTGAGGGGACCGCCCAGAACCTTGGCTTCGGCGGCGGCACAGCGCTGGAGCGCTATCGCGGAGCGGAGCGGGCGATGCCTTGCCCAGGTCGCCACGCTGGAACTCCGGTGAGCTGGGACCGCCGGTGAACATAGCGGAGCTGCGGGACTGTGGAGCGGTCAGCTGCGGGCGGCGGCGCTGAACTTTACATCGGGAGCCTGGGATCTCGCGACTAGATCGCCAGTGGTGGAGCTCCATCGAGCGCGGCCTGTCGGCTTCGGAAGCCGCGGACTCCGGTATGGAGACGGCCGTTCCAGGTGTCCCAAGCTGCTGAGAGGGTTCTCCCGACGCCGGAGCACCATCACCCGGCGAAGAAGGGCCTGTAACATCGGCCCCCGTAGCGGCGACTGTGGAGGCCTATATAAGCCAGACTATGGGTGGACAAGGGGATATGGACTGGACTTTGTGCCTTCCCCCACAGTGGGAACCATTGTGGGGGGGATGTTTTTATGTTTTATGTTAAATTTCTTTAATGTTTTGTCTATTTGTGCTGCATGGCAAGAACAAATTTCACTACACCATTTGGTGTATGTGACAATAAATGTCCTTTGTCCTTTGTCCTTTGTCCTTTGTCCAGTCAGCGGAAAGGCTATACAGGCTCTGGAATTCCCTCCCACAACTGGTCCGAAATTCTCTCACCATCTTCCATTCCCGCCTCAAGACCCATCTCTTCACCTCTGCATACCCTTAGTCCCATGTTCCCCTTCCCTTTGCATCTCTGTCTTACTGCTCTATTTTGTTTTGTTTATTCCTGACTCTCAATGTAAAGCGACTTTGAGTCTTGGAAAGCGCTATATAAATAAAATATATTATTATTATTATTATACATGGTTACAATCAAGCCATCCACAGTGTACAGATACAGGATAAAGGGAATAATGCTTAGTGCAAGATAAAGTCCAGTAAAGTCCGATTAAAGATAACGTGAAGGTTTCCAATGGGGTAGATGGTAGGTTGGAATTGGTGATAGGATGGTTCAGTTGCCTGATAATAGCCGAGAAGAAACTGTAAGTTAGAAAATTGGGACTTTGCCATAGCTTATGGGAGAACTCTTCAGAAATCTGATAAGCGAGGGAAGAAAGCTGTTCCTGGGTCTGATTAGATTAGATAGATTAGATATGCCTTTATTGTCATTCAGACCGGTCTGGACGAAATTGCAGCAGTCATACATATAATACAATAAAAACAACAATAAACACATATTAACATCCACCACAGTGAGTCCACCCAGCATCTCCTCACTGTGATGGAGGCAAAAGTCTTAGGTGGTTAAACAATATTGGGGAAAATATGAAATAGTAAATAAAAGCATATTGTATTGATTAACAAATGCAATATGAAGTCCTTGGTGTTGCTAGGGAAAGTACTTTCGATGTGCGTATGGACTTTCATAAAGGCTTTTGGTAAACGTTTCATTTTACACCAAAATTAAGACCCATGGGAGTAACGGACAATGGCAGCACATGCAGGCTGGCGAAGAAACCAGGAATCAGAAAGTAATGCTGAACGACTGATTATTTTCCATGCTGGAAAGAAGTCTTCAGTCTTCCCTCAGGAGTCAATAATGAGGCATTATAGCAGAGATAACAACATGGAGACGTATGAAGTGATACATCTTCATAGTAAGAATAAAGCACCACTGGAACTAACTGGCATAATGTTAAAAGGGATGGACACACCTGTGGTGTATCTACACAACTCTTTGAAGATGGTAGGACAAATTATAAAACTGGTTTTAAAATCAAAGCAGATGAGATTCCTGATTTTATTTAAAGAGAACGAACAAAGGGGCTAAACTTTTATAAAACATTGGTTAGGTCTCAGCTGCAATACACCATTCAGATTTGTCATCATGATTTCAGATGAATGTTGATTCTTGAGGAGTGGAGAAAATAATTCTAAGAGGGCAGATTGGATAGGGGATAGTGTGTTGAAACGGGAAGAATTTTGTTTGCTGTCTTTATTGCAGAGGTGATTGAGAGGGGATTTCAAAATCATCTGTTTTAGAACACAGGAACATAGTTCCTGAACACTTCCATGTGCACATCCAAAACCCTCTTAAACGCCTCTGTCACATCTACCTCTGCCATCAACCGAGCAATGCATTCCAGGCCCTCACCACTCTGTGGAAAAAAAAACTAAACCTGCACATCCCCATTAAATTTTCTCCCCCTCACCTTATAGCAATGCCCTCTGTTGTTGGACATTTCCACCCTGGGGAAAAAGGTTCTGACTATCCTATCTATGCCTCTCATAATTTTGTATACTATCAAGTCTCCCCCAACCTCCAACGTTCCAGAGCCTATCCAACTCCCTGTGCTAAAACCCTCTATTCCAATCTTTTCTATAATGGGGCGACCAGCACGTATTTCCAATGGTAGACACAAAGTGCTGGAGTAACTCAGCGTGTCAGGCAGCATCCCCTGGAGAATATGGACAGCTGACATTTTGGGTTGGGACTCTTCTTCAGATTCTCAGAGTCTGACCCGCTGAGTTACTCCAGCACTCTGTGTCTTCTTTTGTAAACTAGTGTCTGCAGTACCTTATTCCTTATTTCCAGTGGTATGTGGGTTAGCAACCAGAATAAACATTTTGAAAATGTTTAGGAGAGGAGCAAGCGATAACATGAAGGCATACTTTACACAGTTGTGAGCTGAACTGCAGTGGAAGCAGATCGAATAATTGGTTTTAAAATGAAATTTGATGAACATCTGGAAAAAAAATGGGTATGATTAAAGAGCATGGAAGTGGGGTTTTAACTGTTTGTTTCTAACTAAACAGTCAGTACAGATGTGTCAAACATCTGCATGACATCATTCTTTATCACGGTTGTTCTCTGAAAGGAATACAGCAAGACAAATAAAAATAGGAATTTCTGGGAACATTCAGCAGATTTGCAAAGAGAAACTGAACGTTTCAGGTTGAAGCCTCTTCATCAGAATGGGAAAAGTGAGGGAACAAGTTAGTTTTGCATTGTAGAAGTGTCTTGCAAGACTGATGAGATGGAGTCTAAAGTCCAACTTTCCAAATCAAGCCCACATACAAGGATTACGTTTCTTTAAATAACTCTTCTGAACTCCCGTTGAAGGTTTATGAATTGCCATCTGCTGCTTTTAGCCCTGAGGTGACAGTTTAGATTAATATTTAATTTACCGTGTCTGTAAATCTGTCTTTCACAGATTTCACATTAAGGAACTTTGTACCATTCTTTTATATTTCCATTTCCAGTAAATGTTAATTTATTTTCTTAGACCATAAGACTTAGGAACAGAATTAGGTCATTCGGCCCATTGGCTGATCTATTTTTCCCTCTAACCCCATCCTCCTGACTTCTCTCTCCCCTCCCCTTTCACACCCTTACTAACCAAAAACCTATCAATCTCTGCTTTCAAAATGCACAATAACCGCTTCCACTGCCGTCTGTGGCAAAGAATTCCAGATTAACCACCCTCCAGCTAACGAAATTCTTCCGCATCTCCATTCCAAAGGTACGTCATTTTATTCTGAGGCTGTGTCCTCTGCTTCCAGACACCCCAATACTGGAAACATACTCTCCATCTATCTAGGCTTGAGTCCTCCTCCACGATTATCCCTAAAAGGTTAACTTTGATATCCAGGTCAACCTTCCCTGAACCATTCCTGAGGCACTGATGCCCTCATTGATGCTAGTGCCTGAAAATGCACTGAACTTTGTAATCGGGCGCACCATGTATCTGCACTCTGTTAATGTAACTTGTTCTGGCACGTTATCCAGGTGCTTCCCAGTCTCTGATTAGCCTTTATTAGTAATGGTCTTGCCCTTGCCTGATGCTGACAGGGAGTGATCAATGATTACTGCAATTCCTTCATTGCCTTTTCCAGCGAAAACTCTTTCATGGTGCACGCAAGTCTGTTATTATCTCTTGTGTATTACCCTCAGGGTTGCTGGTGTTGGATTACCGATCCAGGCAGGAGTTCAGGTCCGGGCCTTGATTCAAGACTTCATAGCTGGACCGTTAAGTCAGCAGGGGGGGGGGGGGGGGGGGGGGGTGGGTCTTCTGCCTCACTATGTCAGTGGCTCAGTGGGGCACCTACTCCCACTTATTTAGAGGATATGTTCCAAGTCCAGAGACTGGAACACAAATAAATTGACCCTTCAGTGCGGTGCTGAGGGATTACTTCACTGTTGAAGAATATCCTTTGGGTGGAATGTTAAACTGAGACCCCCAACTGCACAATCAGATCACAATCGAGAGTATTTCAAAGCGGTGATCTCTTCACCAAAGTTTATGCCTCATTTCCTCCATGGATTATCTGCTCATTCTCACTTTACAGTTGGTGAAAGCTTGATGTGTGTCATCATTGACAAGTTTGTCGAAGCCTCCTGACGCTTTGGTCTTACAGCCGGTCTCAATAAAATGAAGATCCTATGACATCCTGTTCCAGGCACTGCAGCCCAGTTCAGCATAAGTATCGATAGCACCAAGCTGTCGATGGTTCAACCTTCGGGTACCGAGGGAACATTGTCCCTTTTGATTGCGCTCTCGACAGGGAAAGGAAGACTCGAATCAGCGAGGCCAAGGAGAACGTACAAACTCCACACAGACAGCATCCGAGGGCAGGATTTAACATGGGTCTCTGGCGCTGCGAGGCAGCAGCTGTGCCACTGTGTCACTCTTGTGGATGGCACAGTGCCACGGTGTTGCTACCTCACAATCCAGCAAACCGGGTTCGATCCTGACCTCTGGTTCTGTCAGAGTGGAGTTTTCACATTCTCCCTGTGACTGCTTGGGTTTCCTCTGGGTTGTTCCCGTTTCCTCCCATGTCCCAAAGACTTGACGTGTGCTAGTTTAATCAGCCATTGTACATTGCTCGGTCACCTGGATCACAAACGTAAAGATCGCTATGAATGGTCATACTCAAAAGGCAGCCATGTCTTTTGCATGGCTGCAAGACTCAGCCACTTCACAAGAAATGTGCACCAAACAGCCTGAGTGTTTAATGTGAGATCTTTAAGGTCACACATGGGCAGGACAGGAGGACAAGCTTGGATGGTCTAGACAGGGCCAACTGATCAGCATTGAGGCCATGATCCCCGAAGACTCAGTTTAGACTTTAGAGATGCAGTGCGGAAACAGGCCCTTTGGCCCACTGAGTCCACGCCAACCAATGATCACCCTGTGCGCTAACACTATACTACACACTAGGGACAATTTTACAACTTTACCGAAGCCAATTAATCTACAAACCTGTTCGTCTTTGGAGTGTGGGAGAAAACTAGAGCACCCGGAGAAAACCTACGCGGACACTGGGAGAACGTACAAATTCCGTACAGAGAGCAGTCAGGATTGAATCCAGGTCTCTGGTGCTGTAAGACAGCAACTCTACTACTGTGCCACATCTGCTGGGCAGGCCACGTAATCCATATGAACAGTGTCCCTATGCCACATCAGCTCCTTTATGCAGTTTGTGTGCAGAGCCACTAGAACCAATGCCCCAGAAAGCAATACAAGGATTGAATTAGTCAGCCTCAGACATAGTGGAATTCCTGTAAGAGAGCGGAGACCAGTGCCGAGGAGAGAGGCTGGTGTCCTTTGATTAAAAGGGCCTGTTTCAACTTTGAAGGCAGCTGATGGGATTGATTCACCAGACCCAGAGAACACAGAAAGACACTTGCCTTAGAGTCTTTTCCCGTGCCCCCACTCTCCCCGAGTGTGCGGCTCCAGGTCTAGTCTTTCCAGCCACAATTGCTAATGATGTCAATGATGCATGACTGGAGGACTGAATGAAACCAATGAGGACTGACTGAATGATGAGTGATTCTACACTTCACGCTTCCTTGGCAAGGCCAGCAGCATAATCAAGGATGAGTCTCCCTGGTCATTCCCTTTCCTCCTCTCCCCCATCAGGCAAGAGGTACATAAGTGTGAAAAATCATTCCTCCAGATTCAGGGACAGTTTCTTCCCAGCTGTTATCAGGCAGATGAACCATCCTATCACCATCTAGAGAGCAGTCCTCAGCTACTATCTACCACATTGGAGACCCTTGGATTAACTTTAGTTGGACTTTACTGGACTTTATCTTGCACTAAATATTATTGATTGTAATTGTGTACAGTCTTTCCGCTGACTGTATAGCATGCTCCAAAATAGCTTTTCAGTACACGTGACAATAAACAAACTAAACTAAACTGAACAACTAACATCGTCATACTTGGTGTTCATCCAACACTGCACATGCAAATTGGCTGCTGCGTCTTCTTCGTTACAGCACTTCTGAGTACTTCAACGGGATGTCCTGAAAGATGTGCTGTAAATGCAAGCCTTCATTCGAATGCTAAAGGATACCTCTTACTGCATTAATCAAGCAGAGTAGAGCTGATTGTGCCTTGAGATTTCCATATATTAATGATTTGGATGAGGGAATTGAATGCAACATCTCCAAGTTTGCGGATGACACGAAGCTGGGGGGCAGTGTTAGCTGTGAGTAGGGTGCTAGGAGGCTGCAAGGTGACTTGGATAGGCTGGGTGAGTGGGCAAATGCATGGCAGATGCAGTATAATGTGGATAAATGTGAGGTTATCCACTTTGGTGGCAAAAACAGGAAAGTATTACCTGAATAGTGGCCGATTAGGAAAAGGGGAGATGCAACGAGACCTGGGTGTCATGGTACACCAGTCATTGAAAGTAGGCATGCAGGTGCAGCAGGCAGTGAAGAAAGCGAATGGTATGTTAGCATTCATAGCAAAAGCATTTGAGTATAGGAGCAGGGAGGTTCTACTACAGTTGTACAGGGTCTTGGTGAGACCACACATGGAGTATTGCGTACAGTTTTGGTCTCCTAATCTGAGGAAGGACATTCTTGCCATAGATGGAGTACAGAGAAGGTTCACCAGACTGATTCCTGGGATGTCAGGACTTTCATATGAAGAAAGACTGGATAGACTCGGCTTGTACTTGCTAGAATTTAGAAGATTGAGGGGGGGTCTTATAGAAACGTACAAAATTCTTAAGGAGTTGGACAGGCTAGATGCAAGAAGATTGTTCCCGATGTTGGGGAAGTCCAGAACAAGGGGTCACAGTTTAAGGATAAAGGGGAAATCATTTAGGACTGAGATGAGAAAAACATTTTTTACACAGAGAGTTGTGAATCTCTGGAATTCTCTGCCACAGAATGTAGTTGAGACCAGTTCATTGGCTATATTTAAGAGGGAGTTAGATGTAGCCGGGATCAGGGGGTATGGAGAGAAAGCAGGCACAGGATACTGTTGGATGATCAGCCATGATCATATTGAATGGCGGTGCAGGCTCGAAGTGCCGAATGGCCTACTCCTGCACCTATTTTCTATGTTTCTATAGGAAGAAATGGGACTGAGTAGAAAATATTTTATGCATTCCCCATTTAAAACATCTTATTGGATGCAGAATATGTGCATTTTGACTCAAGCAATCTTGAAAGTATTATGTGTATCAAGAAAATGTCTGCGTATGAATTCAAGGCTTTCAACTAAGATGCTGTTCCAATTGCTAAAAGGGTCACTTTGTTCAAGGATTTTAAGCAGTGTTATGACTGAAATAGAATGTGACCTAAATGATCAGTGTAACGATGGTTCTCAGGCTCATTAAAATTGCATGCAAAGCCGTTTTAGAGGCGAATTGCGTCAATGGATATTTATTTTTAATCATCTGCTGCAATGTTTAAATGGGAGAGGGCAAACTTTTGTGCAGAGTACCAGATAATCTACCTCAACAACTTGATATTTCAAAATGTTTATTTATAACACTTTTGGGCTTCATATCCTGCTTTTAAAGCTTCCATCTTGTACTTCTCTTCGAAAACAGGCTCCTCTTGTAATATTGGCTACATTTCACTCGGTTGTCAAACAGATGACATTTGTGTCACAAACACTGAACTGAGAACATTTTGGAAAAATGACGGATAAAAATATCAGAGAGGAGACACAGGTTGCTAGAATCTTGAGTAAAACACAAAGTGCTGGAGTAATTCAGCTGGCTAGGCAGCATCAGTCTGAAGAAAGGTCCTGACCCGAAAAATATCACCTATCCATTCCTTCCACAGATGCTACCTGACCCGCTGAGTTATTCCAGCACTTTGTGTTTTACTGATAAAAATGCCAGATTGAACTATCAAGCCTTTCATACCTTGGCCACAACACTTGCTCCCACCTCAATTTATCTCCACACAACATCATGCAATCTCTTTACAGAGGAATGTTAAAATCTTAGGGCTACTTTAGGAATAAAATATGATTGGGGGAAAAAAGGAAATTAAAACACAAAATACTGGAAGCACTGGTCAGCAAATGTCTGTAGAAAAAGTATCAGTTGTCTGAGACCCTTTGTCTATGCAAGAATAAAGAGTCTCAGATGTGAAACATTAATTCTATTTCTCCTTCCACAGATACTGCCCGACTTGCTGGGTGTTCCCATAATTTTTGATGTTATTTTGGATTTCTAGCATCTGCATTTTTTATATTGACGCATTGGGGGGAAAATGAATGGTGCCATTTTCCCATCACCTAAGATTCTGCTTCACCCCACACAACCTTCATCCCTGTATGCAGTAGCACAGTCTACTGATAGAGTAAAGATAATGAGGATAGGTCCTTTTGGGTCACTTTTGTAGTAGGCCCATTGGTGCACATTGGTATAATGTAGGGGATATCTGAGGGATGGAGCAAGTGACAAATCTGATAGAGGTGTGATGTAACTGAGAAATCTGTTTCGAGACATATGACAATAAAAATACTCTTGGTTGTTGACGTGACTCTTCTACAACTCCGAGTGCCACCATGAGGACAGTGGGCCCTTATGCCCAAGTTAAGACTTTAATATTTTTACAACTTTGAACCTGAAGTGTACAAGATGGTGTGGAAACGTGTCAACTCTTGTATACTGCTTCTGCATAAACAACTGCTCCTGCACTCTTGTACTTGAGTATGATTGTGCCTGTATATTAGAATTTTTACTGAACCCTATCCAAAAAAGGAATTTCACTGTAGCTAGTCATATAGTGTGGAAAGAGGCCCTTTAGCCCAACTTACCCACGCCAACCAACAAGCCCCATCTACACTAGTCCCAACTGCTTGTGTTTGGCCCATACCTAAGTACATCTGACAATAAAGTACCATTGACAAGCAGTGACTAATAAGCCAGGAGAAACCTCTTTATGCTTAGAGTGGTTAGAATGTAGAATTTGCTGCAGCAAGGTTGAGATAAACTACATTTAAGCTCAATACACTTCAGTAGAGTAAGGGGAAAAGAAAGATATTCCTTCATTTAAGGAAGATTGACTACAAAGATGCAACAAAACCCTGGCAGCATGAAAATTGGTAAGCGCTGCTTGAGCTGATAAGTTTCACATGACTGAAACTAAATCTGTGCCTTTGTGTTTGTGTAGGAGAACCACCCACCACCGCCACCTCCACCTCCTTCGAACGCTACTGTTACGACATGTGCTTCAAGTTCCCCGCGACCATCAGTGGGACCTGTGGACCAAGTGGCACATCCGAGGCCTCAAGTGCGGCCGAATATGTAAGATTCCGCGCGTGCGTGTGTGCGCGCGCTTGCTTGCTGGCTTTCATCTTCAAATGCAATTTATTTATAAGCTTCATATAGTTTGAAAATAATCTTTATTCACGTTTTCCCTTATCACCCCCTTCTTTTGGGCTGAAGGAGGCGCTCTGAGAATAATTTCCAAGGCAGCAGTGGTTATTCATGGGTTTTTCAGTAGGTAATTAAGTAGTATACCTACCTAATAATTAGTTCTAATCTAATGTTTTGGGAGATTTATAAAGTCACATTAACTGCATAGAATTTGCAGCACAAGATGATCATTCAGTTCAAATGGCCCACATCAAGTTACCAAGATCCATCACATATTGCCTCAATTTGCTTTCATCTCAGCCATTCTGATTTATTGTCTCCAGATCGTTGATCGAGATCCCTGAAATGTTAGTTCAGTGATTTAAAGTTAGATTCAGTGATCCATTGTGCAAAGCAATAGGTCAGAATCTTTAGTCATGCTCTTATCTGTATCCATTTATCAACTGGTGTTTAGTTTTGAAAGGTAATGCAAAAAGCAAGTCAAGATGTGCGGTATGGTAAGAACAGGAGGGTAATCTTGTGTAACATAACATGCATTATGTCTGTGTTTGTAACCCTTTCAGACGATACTTTATACTCAAATGTATTGAATGCAGGCCAAACTGGAACACGCTTTCTCTTTTACAGCTATATAGTAGACCCGAGATCTAACCAAGGATGATTTTTCTCCTCTCACTAGCTTTTCCTGTATCTACAGGTATGTTGCTTTGTATCCTTACGCACCGCGGAAGGAAGATGAGCTTGAGTTGCGAAAGGGTGAGGTATTTCTGGTGCTTGAGCGTTGTCAAGATGGATGGTTCAAGGGAACGTCAATGCACACGGGCAAAATCGGTGTTTTTCCTGGGAACTACATGGCTCCAGTAACAAGGTTAGTAAGACCTGGTGAAATGAGGCATGACCAGTCTGTACCATGTGAATGCTGTTTTGTTATTGAATTGGTAATTCAAAGAAACGTATGCTGGAAATAAAATACGTGATCATGAGGTGCTCAGCTCGTTGTAAAAGCTCCCTAGTTTGCTCGTGTACTTTGGGAAAGGAAATCTACAACTTTTACCCAGGATTCCAGAATCCCTGTGATGTAGTTTACTTTAAACTGCTTACAGGTTGTACTGCTTTTACACCTGTTTCCATAATACAAATTGGATATGACGCTAGTGATGAATTAGAGAACACCATTTGCATTACACGGGCCAAATTGGTTATAATGCTATTCCGATTGGGAACTGGAGAACCACTTAAAAGTTACATTGGAAATTGACAAACAGAAAAAAAGCTGCCCATGATTTTAAACAGTATTGGGGAACTATTTCCATAGAATATCCCTGCAGTAATCAGACACCATTGTCTCCTAGGAACACAACTGTTACTTAACTGTGGGAAGCCAGAGAAATTAACAAGCAACCATTTCTATTGGCACTTGTGCAACAATACTCTGTTAAATAATGTAACGTACAGCCTTTAGTATTATTAGCCTGCAGTAACAAAACTAAACTTACTGCTATTGAAAATACCTTTATTTTTGAAAATCCTACAGGAAAAATAACTTGGTTATTGTGAGTCTGAAACTCTCTGCCCCCTAATCCCTATCTCCTTTTGACACAATTGTCCTTAAAATGTGATTTTCTACAATGCAAGGTTTCATAACAATACAAATATCGCTTTGCAGCAAAACTGGCTGTAATTGGATTATGAAAACATTTTGCAGAGAATAACAAGATGTCATAGACAACACATTCCTTGAGGCCCATATCCTGAAAATAACGCATTAAATAAAACATCAGTATTTCATTCAGCGTAGCTCATGATAAATATGAACTTACAGGTGTTTCTTAAATGAATCAATCTGTTCTCATCCAAATGCAACGGCGTGATTTGTTACAGGAAGCCTATCTGACAGTTACAGGACATATGTTCATCATCTCAATTGTGTAAAGCCTCATTTGTGTTTATCGAATGACGTTAGTCTCTCTATTCTTGCCTTTGATTTTGTATGAGCATTCAAAATTAATTTTCTCAACTTAGTACTGAAGTCCAACTTTGGCTGGGAAATATACAGGATTAACTGTGATACAGAGGGAAATGCAATACTTTCAAGTCAAGTCAAGTCAAGTGAGTTTATTGTCATGTGTCCCTGGTAGGACAATGAAATTCTTGCTTTGCTTGAGCACAACAGAACATAGTAGGCATTTACTACAAGGCATTCTATAAATATATACACAATGGTCAATATACTGATAAAGTGCAAATAACAGTATTGGCTAGTAAAGTTCAGTGTTATGTCCGAGCCAGGTTTAATAGCCTGATGGCTGTGGGGAAGTAGCTGTTCCTGAACCTGGTCGTTGCAGTCTTCAGGCTCCTGTACCTTCTACCTGAAGGTAGTAGGGAGATGAGTGTGTGGCCAGGATGGTGTGGGTCCTTGATGATGCTGCCAGCCTTTTTGAGGCAGCGACTGTGGTAGATCCCCTCGATGGAAGGGAGGTCAGAGCCGATGATGGACTGGGCAGTGTTTACTACTTTTTGTAGTCTTTTCCTCTCCAGGGCACTCAAGTTGCCGAACCAAGCCACGATGCAACCGGTCAGCATGCTCTCTACTGTGCACCTGTAGAAGTTAGAGAGAGTCCTCCTTGACAAACCGACTCTCCGTAATCTTCTCAGGAAGTAGAGGCGCTGATGTGCTTTCTTAATAATGGCATAATTGTTCTCGGACCAGGAAAGATCTTCAGAGATGTGCACGCCCAGGAATTTGAAGCTCTTGACCCTTTCAACCATCGACCCGTTGATATAAACGGGACTGTGGGTCCCCATCCTACTCCTTCCAAAGTCCACAATCAGTTCCTTGGTTTTGCTGGTGTTGAGGGCCAGGTTGTTGTGCTGGCACCATATGGACAGTTGCTCGATCTCTCTTCTATACTCTGACTCATCCCCATCAGTGATACGTCCCACAACAGTGGTGTCATCAGCGAACTTGATGATGGAGTTCGCACTATGTCCGGCTACGCAGTCATGAGTATAGAGTGAGTACAGCAGGGGACTGAGCACGCAGCCTTGAGGTGCTCCCGTGCTAATTGTTATCGAGTCTGACACATTTCCACCAATACGAACAGACTGTGGTCTGAGAGTGAGGAAGTCGAGGATCCAATTGCAGAGGGATGCGCAGAGACCCAGTTCTGCGAGTTTGGTAACCAGCTTGGAGGGGATGATTGTGTTAAATGCCGAGCTGTAATCGATGAATAACAGCCTGACATATGAGTTTTTGTTGTCCAAGTGGTCCAGAGCGGAGTGGAGGGCCAGCGAGATCGCATCCACCGTTGATCTGTTGTGGCGGTAAGCGAACTGCAGTGGGTCCAGGTTTTGTCGAGGTAGGAGTTGATCTGCGTCATGATCAACCTCTCAAAGCACTTCATCACCACAGGCGTTAGTGCCACAGGTCGATAGTCATTGAGGCACGTCACCTTACTCTTCTTGGGCACTGGTATAATTGATGCCAGCAGAGCTTATTACTAAGCACTGCAGCAATATTGGAGGCACAAGGAACTGCAGATACTGGAATCTAAAGTGCTGTAGGAACTCAGCAGGTCAGGCAGCATCTCTGGAGGGAATGGACAGGCAATGTTTTTGGTTGGGACCGTTCTTATGTCTGAAGAAATGTTCTGATCCAAAATGTCGCCTATCCATATCCTCGTCAGATGTTGTCTGACCTGGTGACTTACTCGAGCGCTATGTTTTACATCACAGCAATATCACTGGCAAAAAGGTTTAATTGCAATGTGCTATTTTAATGCAAGCTTCTTCCATTAATAAATTACCCACAAAATGAGGGGAAAGCTGGGCAAGCAGAAGTAAGATTATGTTGACTATCTACAAACAAAGGGCTTTTAACTGATGTGTTGCTAGGCAGAATCAGGTTTTGAAGACGTATGCATTAAGCAGTTAAAATGTAACTTAAACCACAAGTTTCCTTCCTTAAATAGCTTTGTTAATGTAGCTTCAAATCATGCCCCAACACTTTCAGTTAATGTCATTTAGCCAATATTAGCTTTCAAAGATTTTAAGATTAAGATAATAATAATAATAATACATTTTATTTGTGGGCGCCTATACAAAAGTCTCAAGGACACCTTACAGAGTTTAACAAAGAAACAAATAATCGGGGTAAAATAAGTTATAAAGACATCACCAATACACAAATGAAAGACAGAATTCAATCCAAAGACACAAAAAAGAAAATCAGAAACACAATGTGAGGAGAGAGCAGCGGCAGCTAAACCGCGCCAGCGTCCACTCTCCCCTCCGACCGCCATCTTGAACACAGACTAACATAGACACAACGCACAAAAATCATCCCCCCACAATGGTTACCACTGTGGGGGAAGGCACAATGTCCAGTCCCCATCCCCAGTTCTTCCACAGTCAGGCCTATTGAGGCCTCCGCTATTGCCTCTACAGAGACCCGATGTTCCTGGCCGTTCTCACCGGGTAATGTTGCCCCGGCGTCGGGAGAGTCCTCTCAGCCATGTACAAGATGGCTCCTCCTCCTCGATGTATAAAATGCTTGTTGGAGTCCAGGTCCTTGGCTCCCTAAAGCTGGCAAGACAAGTAGATCGAGTCATATGCTCACTTTCAGTGGTCGGGGCATTGTGTATAAGAGCCAGGACGTCATGAGGCATCTTGATAAAACTTTGGATAGGCATTATTTGGAGTCTGGTCGTCTACCACAATGCTATCTGGATTAGGGGGTATTATCTGCATGGAGAGGTTGAACAATCATGGATTGTTTTATCTGGATTAAAGGAGGTTGAGGTATAGAGGTATCTGATAGAAGTATATATGAGAGGCATAGATATGGTAGACAGTCAGAACCTTTTTCCCAGGATGGAAAGTCAAAAAATAGAGGGTATAGTTTTGTGATGAGAGGGGCAAAACTTTAAGGAGATGTGCTCGGCAAGTTTTTTACTCAGAGGGTGGTGGGTGCCTGGAACACACTAGTAGGGCTGGAGGTAGAGGCAGATATGAAAGTGGTGTTTAAAAGGGTTTTATATAGGCACATAGACATACTGGGGATGGAGGGATGGATATGTGCAGGCAGATGAGATGAGTTTATCCTGACATGCTTTGTGGGCCGATGGGCCTGTTCCTGTGCTGTGAAAAACATTACACATGTTCTATGCATTTTGGAATTTCAAACTTTTATTCATTATAAATCATCCAAATTCCAATATGAATTCCAATACGAGCACGATTTGTCAAAAGAATGTAAAGCTTAGGGCTGACTCAATATAGGGATTTCAAATTATGAAAGATTTTGAAAGAATTTGAACCTAAATTAAAGGATGTGTTCAGTGGCGTAGGGATAGAGAATCTTAATTTGTTCAACCATACAGAGGATTATGAATTCTGCTCTAAGCAATTGTATGTCATTATAGAGTTGTGTCCTATTATCAGCTAATGTATTAATCTCACTAATTCAATATTATAATTGAAAATGATTTGCAGAACACCTCCCGGAACAGGACAGTCAAAGTTGTCAGCGGTAGTAACTGCGCAGGTTGGGCGAGGTGTCACCGCAGTTGTGCCTTTGCCGACAGTAGTGTCCCAATCCAAAAGCCCAGGAAATGGCCTGGACTTCAACAGACCCATCAGTCCGACGCCTCCGCTCCCCACTGCAGTGATATCTGCGGCGCATATCCAGGCCACCAACCCACAGGCCAAAGTTCTGATGCACATGACTGGTCAAATGACGGTGAACCAGGCTCGCAATGCAGTTCGAACAGGTAAGGCCAAATATGCATCAATTCCGTTATTTGTTAGGTTAAATGTTACCCAAACTGGTGATCCCATCGGACCAGAGCGGAAAAATGTCTTTATCCCTCGTTTTTTCCCTCATTTAACTCTCTGAGGGGAGAGATTTAATCGATACCTGAGGGGCAACATTTTCAAGTTGTTTTAAACTTTTTTGAGTTAATTCAACTAGTTTGGGCTTTGACAGAGGTGGTTATATGGAAAGAGCTGTCAGAGGAGGTAGTTAAGGCAGGGACAAAGACACCATTTGAAAGGCAATTGGACAGGTACATAGACAGGATAAGATTTAGAGGGATATGGGTCAAATGTGAGAAAGTGAGACAAGTGTAGATGAGGTATGTTGGGCAGCATGGGCAAGTTGGGCCAAAATCCCATTTCCATGCCGTGTGACTCGACAACTCCTTTCCCTAAATTTTAATCCCTGTGGTCATGATCTCTTTTTAAGAATAATCCTTTGTGGCAAGAATGGGTGGTTGGTTGATGATCAACAAGGACTCAATGGGCCAAAGGGTCTGTTTTGTAAGCCATATGTCAAACTTTATATTCATCACCCTTTCAAGAAAAAACATCCAAAGCATAATTCACTGGAAAAAAAATGTAATAATCTATGCAGATTTTATTATAATTAAATCAGTCATCTCAGCTCACTGACCTTACTACTGAAATGAGTAATGTGCTACAGGGATCATAATTGGGCTTTGCTCCTTACAAATAACGTAAATGACTTGAATGACGGCGCCAAAGGTTTGATTGCTAAATCTACTGATGACCCAAAGATAGCCAGGATTTTGTAAATAGTTCAGCGAAGCTTTCTAAAACCAATGGAACCACAAGGAACTGCAGATGCTGGAGTCTTGAGCAAAACACAAAGTGCCGGATATACTCATCGTGTCAGGCAACTGTGGAGAGAATAAACAGACAACATTTTGGATCAGGACCTGGTATGTTCCTTCAGCGTTTGTGCTTTGCATCTGGACTGGGCAGGTGGAATGATGAGGAATTTATTCAGGGGAGGCTTAACTTTGCTTGAGTTTACAAAAGTGAAGGGAGATTTGATTGACACACGATCCTGACTGCTATTAATAGGATGGATGGTTTGAGAGCCTGAGCTATAGGTTGGGCAGGCTAGGACTTTGAAGTGCAGGAGGTCGAGGGGTGATCTTATAGCGATGTATAAAATCATGAAGAGGAATAGAGAGGGTGAACGCACCGAGTCGTTTTCCTAGGGCAGGGAAATCAAGAACTGGGGGGATAGGTTTAAGGTGGGAGAGGAAAGATTTAATAGGAACCTGAGGAGCAACCTTTTCACAGAGAGAAGTGGGTTTATGGAACAGAGGATAGTTGATATATGAATCGAGCTGCAAGAGGAGGTAGTTGAGGCAGGTAGAATAAAAACATTTAAAAGACATTTAAGACATTTGGATAGGTATATGGAAAGAAAAGATTCAGAAGGGTATGGGTCAAATGTGGGCAAATGGACGAACATGGCCTAGCTTGGATGAGGCATCTGGGTTGGCATGGATGGGTTAAGGCAAAGGGTCTGTTTCTATGCTATATGACAAGTTTCTTTTATGAGGGGTCCGCTATTTAAAGTAAAATAAATAGTCTTTAATGAATCTCCATGTAAAGAAGGTGGTGTAAAGTGTTTAAATATTTTTCAGGCAGAAGTGCTAGATTCTCTCTAGGAGAAAGGTAATTGGGAATGCAGGGTTGAGATCACATTCAGATCAGTCGTGATTTTATTGAATGATGGAGCAAACTCAGATAGTTGTGTGGGGTACTCTTTGCTCATATGTTCATGTATTTACCATCATCGAGTCGTATACAGCATGGAAACGGGCCCAATGCCTATGACGACCAAGATGCCCCATCTACATTTGTCCCATCTGCCTGCGTTTGGACCATAAACATCTAAACCGTTCCTCTTCCTGTCCAAATGACTTTTGGACATGGAAAGGATGTTTCCAGTAATGAGAGAGTCTAGAACTAGAGGGCACCGGCACAGAATAAAATATTGTATCTTTAGAAGGGAGATGAGGAGGTGTTACTGTAGCCAGAAGGTGGTGAATCTGTGGAATTTATTGCCACAGAAGGCTGTGGAGGCCAAGGTATTTTTAAAGCTTATTTTTAGAGATTAATAGGTTTTTGATTTGTAATTTCGTTAAAGGTTATGGGGAGAAAAATAGATCGACCATAATTGAATGGCCTAACTGCTCCTTTGTCTTACGGTCTAAATATTGTTATATTACCTGCCTCTACACACCGTTGTTCCGATAAAATGAATACCTTAATTTCATTTTCCATTTATTGCTTTAGACTTCTGGAACGGCAAAGAAAAGGTTAACATAACAATTTATCTTTATTCTCAATAGCCGTCGCCCAGGGCCAGGAGAGGCCGATGGCCGCAGTGACCCCCATGCAAACGCACAGCCCGGCCGCCACCATCTCCACAACACCAGTTGCTCACCATCAGACCGTCTCCCTGCAGCACACGCAGCAGGGCCTGCAGGCCATCCCTCCCTTCACCGTGGTCACCGCTCCCACCGCAGCTAGGATGGGCGTAGTGCTCACCTCCGCTGCCTCCGCCATCACTCCTCCCAACGTCAGTGCCACCGCCCTAGAGGGAGAGCAGTCGGGGATTGCCACCTGCGTCATTCCAGCAGCCCCTGCCGCCGCTCCCCCCACAGCCACCACTCCCTGCAAACTTGAGAAGGAGAGCAGAGAAAAGGTGAGGCGATTGTCTTTGCTCCCTCTGGTAGGGAGTCATAGGGGACTTTGTTACAAGATAAGCCCAGATAGTGTGGGTGGAGTGAATATTTCCAGTAGTGGGAGTGTCTAGGACCAGAGGGCACAGAATAAAAGGACGTACCTTTAGAAAGGAGATGAGGGGGAATCTCTTTAGTCAGAGGGTGGTGAATCTGTGAAATTCAGTGCCGCAGACGGCTGAGGAGGCCAAGTAATTGGGTATTTTTAAAGTGGAGATCAACAGATTCTTGATTAGTAAGGGTGTCAATGGTCATGGGGAGATGGCAGGAGAATGGGGTTGAGAGAGAAAAATAGATCAGCCATGAGTGAATGGCGGAGCAGACTCGATGGGCCTGGGGTGTTTTTTGCTGGTATGTATTCTCCTGGGGTGCTTTTTGCTGGTATGTATTATTTGACACCAAGTCGCCTATCATTGCAACCGAATTGTGTGACTGGGGTTTGCAGAGGGTTGTAATCCAACAGATAACAGCACCAAAAGCTGGTTTACCAAAAAAAGACACAAAGTAACTTAACTGGTCAGGCAGCATCTCTGGAGAACATGGATAGGCAAAGTTCTTTGTCTGGACCCTTGAGATGATGCAGTGAATGGGGGTGGGGGGGTTTGGAGAAAGGTGCGAGAGGTGAGGGCAAGACCCTCTGTCCCTTCACCTGTATCCAACTATCATTTGCCAACTTCTCTTCCAGCTTACTCCCCACTACTACAATCAGTTTGAAGAAGGGTCACGACCTGAAACGTCGTCTGTCCATGTTCTCCGGAGATGCTGCCTGACCCGCTGAATTACTCCAGAACGTGGAGATAATAGCAGTACTGTAGCTTAGGTAGAGTGAACGGTGCATGGTGTAGTGGTGGATCAGTAACAGTGATAAATTGAAGAGAACATTTTATGGAAGTGCCATATTTTGGCTAGGCCCTTCAACACAGACCCCACTAGTCTTGGAGGCCCACACCATTCATTAACTCCATTATATAGTCGAATTTTGCAAATGATTGGAGATTGCATGGCTGGACATTTGACATTACTGAATTTCTTGCAGCCTCCACAGTTCAGGAGATTACATGCACAGATGGACCACCTAAACCTCTGACCCCATGCATTTGGGTTCGAATTAGGTTATTGTTTCTCCCAGCAGAAAAAAAAATGCACACCACCTGGTACCTGCACCTGTAGACTTGGGTGAATACAGGGCAATGTTCCTCGTCTTTCTGTAGTCTCCAAGACGAAAAGAAGGTGGGTTAGGGGCTGTGCTTGAGACAGGCAAAAAATAGCTGGGAAAAAGGACTGGAAGACTCCGTGCATAACTTTTCACATTCCTGGTGTGTACTCATTACATATGAATGTAAAACCAGTAATGTGCCAAAAGCCAGATGCATCTGTGTCGGAAGGAACTGCAGATGCTGGTTTATACCAAAGATAGACACAAAATGCTGGAGTAACTCTGTGGGTCAGGCAGCATCTCTCGAGAAAAAGGATGGGTGACATTTTGGGTGGGAACCCTTCATCAGACTGAAAGTAGAAGAGGGAGGAACTGGTGGTAGGAAAAGGCCAGAACAAATCAGGGCTGGCAATAGAAGGAAAGGTGGCGCCCATAGTGGCCCATTGTTGGCTGGGGAAGAGGTGAAAACGACGGGATTCGTCTATTGGAAATGTCCATTGCAAATGAAGGATGTAAACTGGTTTATTTGCTCCCTTGCAGAAGGAAAAGAAAAGTTTTCTGAAACTCCTGTCTGGCGCATCTACGAAGCGAAAGTCTCGACCCTCGCCTCCGTCCTCGCCCACGTTAGAGTCTGAACAGGCTGCTTCAGAGACATTGCTGCAGGGAGCTGTGGGGCCAGAGGTCTCTTCCAGTGTGAGCCACAGCAGAGCTGGGTCCTGCCCGGTGGACACGGAAACTATCGGAGCAATGTTCGAAACTCTCCACCGCAAGACAGCTTCTTTGGATTCTGGCGTGCCCATTGCCCCTCCTCCAAGGCAGCCCTGTTCATCCATGGGTTCAGTTCAGCTGGAATCCAAGGCTATACCCTGTGAAAGGTAATGATTTAACCGTCTGAACAATCTCCTTCTGATGTTGGCAGCTAAACAAAAACAGCAGAGATTTGACTATCTCTTGCATAAAATATTGGTCCAGCACAAAGAGTAGCTCTCCATTTGTCTCACTCCCACTCCCTTACTCTCTCTCCCTCACTCTCTGGCCCTCTCCGTCTCTCTCTTTCCTTTTCTCTCTCCATCTTCCTTTCTCTCCCTCTTTCTCTCTCTCCCTCCACCCCCCCCCTCACCTCTTTCTCTCAGGTTTGTAGGTTAATTGGCTTCTGTAAATTGTCCCTTGTGTGTATGATAGAACCAGAGTACATGTGATTGATGGTTGGCGTGGTATCGTTGGGCCAAAGGACCTGTTTCCATGCTGTATCTCTCAACTAAAACTACATTAAATTAAACAAACTAATCTCATCTGTCTGCACGTGATCTATACCCCTCTATTCCTTGCATATCCATGTGCCTATCTAAAATACTCTTAAAAGCCTCTATCGAAATCTGCCCCAACACCACCGCTGCTAGCTTGTTCTAGACACCCACCACTCTTGCGTAATAAAATAAGTTGCACATCTCCTTTAAACTTTTGCCCTTATCAGTTAAGACTCTAGACTTTGACTCCTTCTTCTTCTATGGTGTGCACAGCCTAAAGTTGTACAATAACTTGTTCCATTTGATCTTATTTGATTGTGTACACCGGGTTGATTGCATTCATCGAAACAGGGCGGACCACATGAAGGTTGTAATCTCCCACCCCCTAGACTTTGACATATCCACCCTAGAAAAAAGGTTCTGAGTGTCTATCCTATCTCTGCTTGTCGTAATTTTAGACATTTTTGTACATTGGTGTAATAATAAGGAGAAAAAACATTTGCTCTTTTACACCTGTGGCAATTTTTGTAAAGCTTAGTTGCATAGTTTAGTACTTTTACCATAAGGCAGATTGAACGTTTTCTTTTGAAAGGAAATTAAATAAATATGCTCTGTGGTTTGGGAAATGCTTCCAGCAGGGTTTCCAGTTCAGCGTTGGATCTGAACCAGCTCTCTGCACGCATATAATCTCCCAGCACCTCTCTGGGCATTATGCTTAGATTTATGTCTTCTGGTTACCTTAGTCAGTTTAGTTTAGTTTAGAAATGCAGTGTGGAAACAGGTCCTTTGACTCATAATGTCATAAGGAATAGGAGTAGGATTAGGCCATTCGGCCCATCAGGTCTGCTCTGCCATTCAATCATGGCTGATCTATCTCTCCCTCCTAACCCCATTCTCCTGCCTTCTCCCCCTAACCTCTGACACCTGCACTAATCACGAATCTATCTGTCTCTGCCTCTGACGGCCTCCACAGCCTTCTGTGGCAAAGAATTCCACAGATTTACCACCCTCTGACAAAAAGAGGACTCACCGAGTCCACACCGACCATCGAGTCGGCACCGACCACCTACCCGTCCGTGCACTAGTTCTATCCTACACACTAGAGACAATTTACAGAAGCCAATTAACCTACAAACTTGCACATCTTTGGATTGAAGGAGGAAACTGGAGGAAACCCATGTGGTCACGGGGAGAACGTACAAACTACGTACAGACAGCACCCGTAGTCAGGATTGAGCGCAGTTCTCTGGCATCATAAGGCAGCAACTCTACTAAAAATTTGAGCCAAACAATATACTAATTGTTTGAATAGCAGTGGAAATCTGTCAGCAGAGCAGCAAGCATATTTAGATGTCCATGGTAGTGCAGAGATCCATAAACAGATGCTGAATGAAATGTTGTGGTTCATATCTGGAAAAACCGGAATAGAAAGGAAAGATGCTTCCTGTGTTGTAAGGAATCTTTGCCACTTGGAGCACAGCATTCAGTTCTGCTCAGTTAAGATATATTGACCTTGGAGTGGGTACAGTTAAAATTATCAGAATAATAGTGGAGTTTACATTCCCAGAACAAGCAGTATAAATTTGGCCACTGTTCCCCTGCATGTTAAAGGCTTGTTGAGTGATCTAATTGAGGTAGCTAATATGTTGAAAAGATTGAATAGTTTGTATTGACAAACTATTTCCTCTAGAAGTGGAATCCAGGGCAAGAGGATTTTTGACTGGGGCCACTTTGGAGCAAAATCAAGAAGCATTCAAATGTTGAAATCCAATCGACTTGCCTTAATTGCTGACCACCTGAAATTATAAGAAACTGCAGATGCTGGAAACTTGCGCAAAACACAAAGTGCTGGAGGAACTCAGTGGGTCATGCATCATCTGTGAAGGAATGGACTGAAGACATTTTGGATTGGGAAGCTTCTTTAGACTGGCATTTCACTTTGGGACCCTTCTTCAGACTCTTTCAGACCAGAACCCCTGTTGAAGGGACTGTAGAAGGGTCCTGACACAAACCCTTGCCTTTTCATTCCCTCCATAGATGCTGGAAACAAAAGAACCTAAAGACATGTGTGTTTGCAAGTTAATTGTCCTCTGTAAAATTGCCCCTGCTGTGGGGATAAAAGAGGAGTGAACAGATGATCGATGGCCCGCAATAACTGAGTGGTCCGAAAGGCTTGTTTCCATGCTTTATCTCTAACTAAACAAATCTAAATGACTTGCCGTGTATTTTACAATCTCATATCCCTAAAGTACCTCACAACCATCTGAGGACTTTATTTATTTGCCCCTGTACGGCACAATTTGAGATTTGTAAATCACATGTGGTTAAAGTGTACATTGTCAGATTTTATTAAAGTTTTTTTTAATACATTTTGATTTCACCATGTAGAAATTACAACTGTGTTTATACATAGTCCCCCCATTTCAGGGCTCCATAATGTTTGGGACACATGGCTTCACAGGCGTTTCCTTGGAAACTTTTATTGCTGTTTATCAACATGAGGACCAAAGTTGTGCCAATGAAAGTCAAAGAAGCCATTATAAGACTAAGAAACACGAATAAAATTGTTAGAGACATCAGCCAAACCTTAGGCTTACCAAAATCAACTGTTTGGAACATCATTAAGAAGAAAGAGAGCACTGGTGAGCTTACTAATCGCAGAGTGACTGGCAGGCCAGGGAAGACCTCCACAGCTGATGACAGAAGAATTATCTCTATAATATACAAAAATCCCCAAACACCTGTCCGACAGATCAGAAACACTCTTCAGGTGTGGATTTGTCAATGACCACTGTCCGCAGAAGACTTCATGAACAGAAATACAGAGGCTACACTGCAAGATGCAAACCACTGGTTAGCCGCAAAAATAGGATGGCCGGGTTACAGTTTGCCAAGAAGTACTTAAAAGAGCAACCACAGTTCTGGAAAAAGGTCTTGTGGACAGATGAGATGAAGATTAACTGATATCAGATTGATGGCAAGAGCAAAGTATGGAGGAGAGAAGGAACTGCCCAAGATCCAAAGCATACCATCTCACCTGTGAAACATGGTGGTGGGGGCGTTATGGCCTGGGCATGTATGGCTGCTGAAGGTACTGGCTCACTTATCTTCATTGATGATACAACTGCTGATGGTAGTAGCATAATGAATTCTGAAGTGTATAGACATATCCTATCTGCTCAAGTTCAAACAAATGCCTCAAAATTAATTGGCCAGTGGTTCATTCTACAGCAAGACAATGATCCGAAACATACTGCTAAATAAAGTTTTACAAAGCTAAAAAAGGGTCAATTCTTGAGTGGCCGTCAATCACCCGATCTGAACCCAATTGAGCATGCCTTTTATATGCTGAAGAGAAAACTGAACGGGACTAGCCAGCAAAACAAGCATAAGCTAAAGATGGCTGCAATACAGGCCTGGTAGAGCATCACCAGAGAAGACATCCAGCAACTGGTGATGTCCATGAATCGCAGACTTCAAGCAGTCATTGCATGTAAAGGATATGCAACAAAATACTAAACATGACAACTTTCATTTACATGACATTGCTGTGTCCCAAACTTTATGGTGCCCTGAAATGGGGGGGACTGTATAAACACAGCTGTAATTTCTACATGGTGGAAACCAAAATGTATAAAAATTGCCTTTATTAAAATCTGACAATGTGCACTTTAACCACATGTGATTATTTATATTACAAATCTCAAATTGTGGAGTACAGAGGCAAATAAATAAATGAGGGGCCTTTGTCCCAAACATTATGGGGGGCACTGTAAATCCATAATAGTTTGACTGAGAGACATGAGTTACTGGTTGAGCATTTGAGCATTAAGTCTTGGATAGGTATTTTATCAGAACCATGAAGGTTCATAAGATATTACAAAGGTGTGGTGCAGAAGGAACTTATTTGGCTTCTAATGGCTGCTCTGGAAAACATCCAATTTGAAGAAGGGTTTCGGCCCGAAACGTTGCCTATTTCCTTCGCTCCATAGATGCTGCTGCACTCGCTGAGTTTCTCCAGCATTTTTGTGCACCTGGGATTTTCCAGCATCTGCAGTTCCTTCTTAAACACTTTGTTCCAGTCTCATACTACCTCCCCTTGCCCAGTCATTTATTTCCTCTTTTCCCATTTCCTTTTGTTTATTCTGTTGAACCCACTTCTGTTTAGTTTAGTTTATTGTCACGTGTACCGAGGTACAGTGAAAAGCTTTTTATTGCTTGCTATTCATACACGACACGGAAAGACGATACACAATTACAATCACACGGTCCACAGTGTACAGATACAGGATAATGGGAGCAGTAGAGGTTTAAAAGAGTGGAGCTATTGCAATGTATGATGCGCTTTTGGGACCAGTATGCAGAGTAGCCTGGCTTTGATGCCTTCTTGGGTGGGGGAATGCGATTCCAGATCATAAAGCTTACACCCCAAAGGTATGAACATTGGCTTCTCTAACTTCAAATAGCCCTTGCTTTCCCTCTCTCTTCATCCCTTCCCCCTTCCCACTTCTCCCACCAGTCTTATTGTCTCCTACTACATTGTATCTCTGTCCCGCACACTCTCCTGACATCAGTCTGAAGAAGGGTCTCGACCCGAAACGTCACCCATTCCTTCTCTCCAGAGATGCTGCCTGTCCTGCTGAGTTACTCCAGCATTTTATGTCTATCTTCCAGATCATAAAGGTTTGCTGTTTTAAGCACTTTGTGTCACTTTTGGCCAACAGGTTAAACATGTCTGCCAAATCTTCCTCAGGAAACACCTTCTCCTTATTTACTTCCACTGCTCCCTTCCGGATGGCACGGTGGTGCAGTGGTAGAGTTGCTGCTTTACAGCACCAGAGACCTGGGTTTGATCCTGACTACGGGTGCTGGCTGTACGTTTGTACATTCTCTCGGTGACCACGTGGGTATTCCCTGGGTGGTATGCTTTCCTCCCACACTCCAAAGACGTATAGGTTTGTAGGTTAATTTGGCTTTGGCAAAAATTGTAAATTGTCCCTAGTGTGTAGGGTAGTGCTGGTGTACGGGGATCGCTGGTCGGCGCAGACTCGGTGGTGGAAAGGCCTGTTTCAGTGCTGTATCACTAAACTAAACTAAATAGGTTTGAACACCTCTACCTTCTTGGCCTTCTCTGCTGCAAAGAATTATTAAGGGAGCACGAGGTAAATAAGGAGAAGGTGTTTTCTATGGAAGAATTGGCAGGTATGTTTAACGTGGTGGCCAAACATGACATGCGGCAATTTATGGAACTGAAGTACTATAAAGCTGAGAATTTGAGCGCAAAAAAAACTGAAGTCCTTGGACTTGCCACCATTGATTTCATCTACACTTCACGCTACCTAGGGAAATCAGACAACATAATCAAAGACATGTCCCACCCCAGTCATTCCTTCTTCTCCCTGCTCTCCTCCAGCAAAAGGTATAGAAGCTTGAACGCATGCACCACCAGACTCAGGAACAGTTACTTCCCCTCTGTTATCAGGCATCTGAACAGTCTTTCCATAGGTTAGGATACCGTCCAAATCACCTCTACCCGATAGTGGACATTGATGTGTCTCTGGAATTGATGTGCTACAATGCTGAGAACTACGTTTATTCTGCACTCTGTGTCTTCCCTTCTGCTCTATCTATTGTTCTTGAGTGTGACTTCAGGTCATTAGTCATTTGGATAGCATGCAAAACAAAGCTTTCATTTTACCTTGGTACATGTGTCAATAATAAACCTAACCCCATGTAACTCAAGAACCATTCTTTCTACTTTCATCTCATAACAACAGCCATCTCCAAGTTCAATTTGAGTGCAGCCCTATGATTGAGCGAGGGGCGAGATAGTTTATTTTAGTATGGAGATACAGCATGAAAACAGGCCCTTCATCCCACCGAGTCCACACTGACAAATGATCACCTGTACATTAGTTCTATCCAACAGACTAGGAACAATTTACATAAGCCAATTATCTGCTACAAACCTGCACGTATTTGGAGTCGTAGAGCCAGAGAGTTATACAGTGTGGAAACAGGCCCAACTTGCCCACACCGGCCAGCTACACTAGTCCCACCTGCCTGCATTTGGTCCATATCCCTCCAAACTTGTCCTATCTATGTACTTGTCTAACTGTTTCTTAAACATAGGGATAGACCCAGCCTCAACGACCTCCTCTGGCAGCTTGTTCCATACACCCCCCACTCTTTGTGTGAAAAAGTTACCCTATTCCTATTAAATCTTTTCCCCTTCACCTTGACCACTATATATCCTCTGGTCCTCGATTCCCCCACTCTGGGCAAGAGATTCTGTGCATCTACCCGATCTATTCCTTTCATGATTTTATACACTGTGGGAATGTGGGAGGAAGTGCTGGTTAGCACGCAACAAAAACATGTGACAATAAACTAAACTAAACTAATGCTGTGCGGTTATTTTTCACCAGGTACAGAGTGGTTGTGTCCTACCCTCCGCAGAGCGAGGCTGAGCTGGAGCTGAAGGATGGTGACATTGTATTTGTGCACAAGAAGCGCGAGGACGGTTGGTTCAAGGGCACCCTGCAGCGGAACGGGAAAACCGGCCTCTTCCCCGGCAGCTTTGTGGAGAGCATCTGAGCCCGCTTAACAAAGCGCTCGCATGCCACCAACACCCACGACTTTAGTAGAGCACACTCGCCAGTGCAAAACGCCAACCATCTCGCAAAATATTCCACGTCGGCAGCAGTAGTGCTTTATAACTGCAGAAGGCACCGGCTGTTCGAACTTTTTACCTTTGAGTTTCCAGGTGTACAAGAGCAGCGGTGACTGTGCGTGCCGGGAGTCATTCACTGGAGAGCAGTTTGTGAGCTTCATTACACTCCAGTCCTTAAAAGAAACAAAG
This sequence comes from Malacoraja senta, assembly GCA_038087875.1. Lineage (NCBI taxonomy): Eukaryota > Metazoa > Chordata > Chondrichthyes > Rajiformes > Rajidae > Malacoraja > Malacoraja senta. Next base: position 194,343,451 of record CM075977.1, on the reverse strand, counting down.
TGATGGAGTAACTCAGCGGGTCAGTCAGGCAGCATCTCTGGAGAACATGGATCTGCGACTTCTCGGATCGTGATCGATGAGTTACTCCAGCACTTTGTCTTTTTTTTGTAAAGCTGCTGTAGTTCCTTGTGCCTCTAGTCCAGTCTATGCCTGTCACCGCCACAGACTCTGCCATCCGCTGTTTCTTCATAGAATCAAGGCAGCCACCCTACACGCTGCCACTCGGATCAAATTCAACTGTTTACAACAAAGCTGTAATTAAGACAAAACTTTGTAACTTATTGGATTAGATTTTTTTAATAGTCTTTTGATCATCATGTAAAGTGAAAGTTCTATAATGTCAAGTGTTGAGAGTTGTGATAATTTATAAGTGTTATCTTCTGAGAGGGGGAGCTGGATTTTCTCCTCGTGGTTCAGTTTGGCGTAGTACCTCTTCTACACAAAACACTCCCATTTTATCTACGTTGCTGATTTGAGTAACTCTACAAGGAGCGTAATCAAGTGTGTGGTGGGTGCAAGTGAAGCAGTTGTGTAGATGGGACTCAGCATCAGCCTGTCGTGCAATTTTGTGACCCGGGTCATTGTTCAGATGGCACCATGACGTTAGGGAAACCGCAAGCGGGAATCCGAGTCGATGGTGTAAGACTAGACTTTATTTTTAATGAAAGCGTGGAATCCTCCGCTCTGCAAAATCCTTAAATCCTCAACAGTGCAAAGCATGCTGATAATGACCAAAGCCACGAATTTGTGGCTCGCTTGAGAAAAATGGACGGAATGGAAAATTGCAGTCGCCAAAACACTGTAAATGTGTTGGGCAGCCTGGTTAGATTACACATTGGGTTTAGACGCGGTAAATCCATTACTCACGCCCCTTCCCTTGACAATGTGCATGTTACGTATATTCAACATGCCTATAATTGACTGTCGGAGGTTCAGCTCAGAAGGCTTGTAGTTGGGAATCTCAGTCCCTCTTTGGGTGATTTTAAAAATAATATCTCTGATTAGAATCTTTACGTAATCTTGGGGCCTACATCCATCTACAAATCTACCTAGTTTTGGATTTAAGTCGCACCTCGCATCTTTTACCTCACCAACCGTAAGCCTGCAGCGTAGCACTGGGGAGGAGCAAGGACTTGTCAAGAGTTTTATTGTCATCTGTCCCGAAATGGAACAGTGACATTCTAGTATCATGGTAGTACTCTTTCCATTGTGTTGAGGCCAAGTTTTAAGGCAAGTAGGACCTTTATTGAAGCCTCCACCAGGCTCCATTAGATACGCTGCACCCTTATGTGCATGGAGCCAACCATTCTTTTAAATCTTTTAGGCCTGCACAGTAAAAAAAAACTGTGCACTTGAATGAAATGAGATGAGTAATTGTTGCATATCTAACTGGATTATTCTATTTAAATGTCTGATATCATCTGAGTTAGAGGGCTGATTGTCAGTATTTCCTATAGCAGATTGAAACCAATGTTGATGAATCTGGCTTTGGAACCAATACTCAACAAAAATTATATGGGAGCAGTTAATGCAAACCCAGAACCCGGAATGTAGGATTTTTCAAAACTACAACATAAGCTAATGGCTTTGTCTTGACATGTCTATCTCATCAATAAAGCACAGCCACTTAGTATCTACTGTTGGTGCACTTTCCATTACCTAACTTCCGTGTCCTCTGATAATGCTGTCTGTGTGAGTGATCTTATTACAAGTATACACAAGCCAGTGTTGTATGCCAGGTGAATACTTTAGTCGCATATGACCAAGTCATGGATTTTTGTTTAGATTTAGATACAGTGTGGAAACAGGCCCTTCAACCTACTATGTCCGTGCCGACTGCCGATCAACCCGTACATTAGAACTATCGTACACACTCTGTCTCCCATGCACTTCCATGTGCCTCTTAAACGCCACTATTGTATCTGCCTCCACCATCACCCCTGGCAATGTGTTCCAGGCTCCACCATTGTGTAAAAAAACCTTGACCCGCACATCTCCATTAGAGTTAACCCCTCTCACCTTGTAGCTATGCTCTCAAGTTTTGGACATTTCCACCCTGGTGGGATAAAGGTTCTGATGGTCTACCCAATCTATGTCTCACAATTTTATATACTTCTATCAAGTCTCCTCTCCACCTCCGACGTTCCAGAGAAAACAATCCAAGTTTATGCAACCACTCCTTTGTTGCTGAAACCCTCTAATCCAGGCAGCATTCTGGTAAAAATCCTGTCATTGAAAGGTAGTCAAGACTCAAGAAATTGCAGAGAATTGTGGGCACAGCCCAGACTATCACACAAACCAACCTTCCTTCCATTGACTTCATCTACACCTCACGCTGCCTCGGCAAAGCCACCAGCATAATCAAGGACCAGTCTCACCCTGGTCACTCCCTCTTCTCCCCTCTATCATCAAGCAAGAGGTACAGAAGTGTGAAAACCCACACCTCCAGATTCAGGGACAGTTTCTTCCCAGTTGTTATCAGGCAACTGAACCATCCTATCACCAACTAGAGAGCAGTACCTCATTGGAGACCTTCGGACTATCTTTAATCGGACTTTATTGGGCTTTATCTGGAACTAAATGCTATTCCCTTTATCCTGTATCTGTACACTGGACGGCTCGATTGTAATCATGTATAGTATTTCCGCTGACTGGTTAGCACGCTCCAAAATAGCTTTTCACTATACCTCAACAAAAAGCTTTTCACTGTACCTTGGTACACATGACAAAAAACTAAACTAAACTAATGAAAATTACCTAAGTGAACAAAGCAGAGGATGGTGAGAGCTTCAATGGCTGGTGGTATTTGTTACGTGCAGTGAGCTGAACTTTTTTCACCAATGTATGTGATGAGACCTTTGGCTTGTGGGGAGTCATTGAACCTAGTATCTGTACACCCTGCAGTACATGACCAGGAGCAAGTCAATCTTCATGTGGTTTCCCAAACCCATTATGTCAAATCTTTATTACCATTAGATTTTTATCTTTACACAACTACCCATTGGAATGCAACTATGATGCTTCAAGAAAAGGCTTTCAAGCATAATATATATAGATGTATAGGAAGGAACAGCAAATGCTGGTTTATGCCAAAGAAAGACACAAAATGCTGGAGTAACTCAGCGGGTCTGGAGAAAAAGAATAGGTGGTTTCGTGTCAGAACCCTTCTTCAGGAGAACCTTTCTGGAGAAGGGTTCCGACCGTAGCGTTACCTTATTCCTTTTCTTTAGAGATGCTGGCTGATTCGCTGAGTTACTCCAGCATTTTGTGTCTGTCTATATGTAGATGTACCTAATCGATGCTACATGGTATTTTGATTTTATCATGTCTGGTACTTAAGACGACTTAGCACAATGCATTAAATCCAGGGTAAAACACCAAGTGTTGGAGGAACTTAGATGATTAGGCAACATATGAGGAGAGAATGGGGAGACAATGTTTCAATCCGTCTGAAAAAGGGTCCCGACCCAAAACGTCGTTTGCTCTTTCCTTCCTCAGCCGTTGAGTTCCTCTAGCAATTTGTGTTCTCAATATTCCAGCCTCTGTAGTTCCTTGTGTCTCCATTGAATCTGGGTAATTCCATCAGACCCACTGCCAAACAGGTACAGGAAGAATATGAAAACTTCACCAGTGTTTTTTAGTAGAACCTGATTCCTTTTGCTCCAATGTTGATGTGTTCCTCTGGTGTATGTCAAGTCAAGTCACATTTATTTATATAGCACTTTTAAAAACAACTCTCGTTGGCCAAAGTGCTTTACATTTGTTATAAGAATAGTATAAACAAACAAACTACATATATATACATATAGCCCTCGCTCAGAGGACGTCAAGAAAGGCTTGGGAGTATAGATAAGTTTTTAGTCTTGACTTAAAGGAGTCGATGGAGGGGGCAGTTCTGATGGGAAGGGGGATGCTGTTCCACAGTCTAGGAGCTGCAACCGCAAAGGCGCGGTCGCCCCTCAGCTTATGCCTAGACCACGGGATATTCAGCAACCCCAAGTCGGCCGATCTGAGGGACCTGGAGGTGGAGTGGTGGGTGAGAAGACTTTTAATGTAGGTGGGGGCAAGCCCATTGAGAGCTTTGTAGACATAGAGGATCTTGAAATGTATACGTAACCGCACAGGGAGCCAGTGGAGAGAGGCCAGGATCGGGGTGATGTGGTCCCTTTTTTGGGTGCCCGTCAGGAGTCTCGCTGTGGCGTTTTGGACCAGTTGCAGGCGGGACGGGAGATTGGCTGATGCCAGTGTAAAGGGAGTTGCAGTAAACTAGGCGGGAGGAGATAAATGTGTGGATGATCTTTTCGAGGTCATCAAACTGGAGGAATTGTTTTATTTTAGCTATTGTCCGAAGCTGAAAGAAGCTAGCTTTTACCACGGCATTGACTTGTTTGTCAAATTTCAGTGCTGAGTCAAATATCACGCCAAGGTTTTTGACGTGAGGTTTGAGTAGTAGGGTAAGGCTTCCAAGGCTGCCTGCTATCATTTTGATTGAGTCCGAAGGGCCGAGAAGGATGATCTCAGACTTTCGTTTAGTTGGAGGAAGTTCTGGGCCATCCAACACTTTATAATCCTCGAGGCAGCGGGTAAGGTTAAGCAGATTTGATTGGTTTTGGGGCTTCAGGGGAGATAGAGTTGTGTATCGTCTGCGTAGCAAAGGAAATGCCGTGCCTTTGAAGATGAAGAGGAGGAGGACTGAACATTTTGGTGCCTTTCCCTCACAGTGGAGAGTGTCGACTCTGCTGTGGGGGGATGTGTTGAATTTCCTATAGTGTGTTGTGTCTTTTTTCTACCTCTTTTTTCTCATTTATATGGATATTTTCTCTGTAAAGCACTTTGGCTTCATTGATTGAAATTGATTGAAAAGTGCTATATAAATAAATTTACTTTACTTTACTTCAATGACTTGGCCTAAGGGGAGCATATACAGGGGAAGAGAATGGGGCCAAGGATGGAACCTTGTGGAACCCCACAGCAGAGATTAGCTGGGGAGGAGAAAGAGTTGCCTATGTTAGTCGAGAAACTCCTATCTTTGAGGTAGGAGACGAACCAGCTCAGGGCAGTGCCATCAATACCAACCCCATACCGGAGATGGTCAATTAGGATGGTGTGGTCGACAGTAGCAAATGCTGCGCTGAGGTAAAGAAGGAGCAGGATTGCACAGTCGCCGGAGTCAACGGTGAGCAGTATGTCATTGTGTACCTTCAACAAAGCAGACTCTGTGCTATGGTGAGCCCTGAAACCTGATTGGAAAGTTTCCACGATAGTGTTTTGGTGAAGGTAAGGCATTAGTTGACTTAAAATTACCTTTTCAAGGGCTTTTGAGAGGAAAGGCAGTTTAGAAATGGATCTGTAGTTGCTTGGCAAGGTGGGGTCAAGGTTAGGTTTTTTCAGGAGTGGCAGGACCACCGCATGCTTGAAGCAGGTAGGTACAGATGCCAGTGGCCAGAGAGCTGTTGAAGATGGCGAGGATGCTGGGACCGGCTGTTGTAATGATGTCCTTTAGGAGGGCAGAGGGGACAGTGTCGAGGCGGCAGGTAGTAGGTTTCATGGTGGTGATCAGTTTTACAAGGGAGGGTAGAGTAACGGGTTGGAAACAATCTAATTTTGAAGAGCAGACCAATGAGACAGCCAGGTCACGGGCGGGAGGGAAAATATTTGTTCTTATGTTCTCTACCTTGCTGGTGAAAAATGTAGTAAATTCCTCGCACTTAGCAGGGGACCCAGTTAAGCTGGGCTGGGGGCAGGACAAATGATGGAGGTGATGGAGATAAGTGTGTGTGTGTCTGCCTGCCTGCCTGCCTACCTGGTACCTCGTGTTTCGAAGACGTGATTGAAAGCATGGCATCTAATGATTTCACAGGTCTTCTATCACTCTGTTCCTCTCAATACAGTTTTTCTTTGGCAAGCGGGCAGTTTCATTAATCATCCATTTTTAATGCTGCCAACATCACATCCTTTCCAAACTATCCACGTGTCACCAATCAGCTAAAAATGGCACCCTTTATTTTTGCTGTCTCTACCTCCTGGAACCCTCTCCCCTATAGCACTTCCATCCTAAGGCTAAAGTCGTTCAACAAAGTGGCTCTGCATCACCATCTAGTGGTCAATGGGAGATGGGCAATAAATGCCATGGATAGGCTGCCTCCTCTACCCCTTTCCCCACCCACCGTTTCATCTTGCATGTGGGCTCAGTAAACTATTTCTGTACACTTGGTAATCGAGGATGTGCTTGGGTATGGGAATACTGTACTGGACTGTATGTAAGAAAATAATTTCACTGTATTTTTGCACATGTGACAATAAAAGCGCCATTAGATCATTGGAGAGATACCCTTTCATAGGGTAGCAACAGCAGCCAAGTCTGTGGCCCTGTGCCTGGCTTTGAGGCTGATCAAGGAATGGTGAAGTCAGACACAGCGATAGTGATAGGGGACTCAATAGTTAGGGGAGGCAGAAAGGAGATTCTTTGGCTGCAAAGAAGGCTGTGTTGTCTAACTGGTGCCAGAAGGATGTATCTGACATTCTCAAGGGGGAGGGGGAGCAGCCAGAGGTTGTTGTGCACCTTGGTACCAGGAACAGAGACTTTAGAGATATAGCACAGAAACGGGCACACCGAGTCCGCGATCACCCTGTACATTAGCACTATCCTACACACTAGGGACAATTTATAATTTTACCGAAGCCAATTAATTTACAAACCCATACGTCTTTGGGTTGTAGGAGGAAATCGGAGCACCTGGAGGAAATCCATGCCGTCACAGGGAGAATGCACAAACACCGTACAGACAGCTCCCGTGGTCAGGATCGGACCCGGGTCTCTGGTGCCGTGAGGCAGGAACTCTACCACTGTGCTGCCTTGAGGTAGAGAAAGCGACGAAGTCCTGCAGTATGGGGCGATTGGAACGCGTTTAAAAAGCCCGACCACAATGATAGTAGGAAGACAGGACAGGTGGACATGTGGCACAGGAGCTGGTGCAGGAGGTAACGATTCAGGTTCGTGGATTGCTGGAATCTCTTCTGGGAAGAGGTGACCTGTATTAGATGGACAGGTTGCACTTGAACTGGGGGGGGGGGGGGGGGATTATCCTGTGAGGGAAATTTGTTACTAGGGTGGGTTTAAACTAGACTGGCAAAAGGGTGGGTCCAAGAACAGGAGGCAGGTGAGAAGTTGGCGGCAAACACTGCCGGCACAGAAAGCAAGTTCACAGAAAGCCATGAGATGACAGAGAGACAGAGACAGTTTAAACTGTGTTTAGTTTCAATATTAGCAATACAGCATGGAAACAGGCCCTTCGGTCCACGATGACCATCAACCACTCGGTTCTATGTTATCTTACTTTCTCCCCATCCCCTCCCTACACACATGTATACTGGTAGCTTCACTGTGCCTTGATGTGCACATCGCTGCCCTCTCCTGACTGGCACATGTACAGCCGTTCCAAGGCTGTTCACTGGCACACTGCAGAGTAAGTGAAGTCTGAGCTTTCCCTGCTCCACCTCGCTCGCTCTGCACCACACAGATGGTGTTAAAATACGGGTACATTTTAGGTTATTATTGTCACGTATCCAGAGGTACAGTAAAAAGTTTTTGTTTGCGTAGTTTCCAGTCCAAAAAAAAAGAAAAGACTACAAGAATACAATCAAGCTGTCCACTGTGCAAAGATACAGGATAAAAGGTCTAACATTTAGTGCAAGATATAAAGATGTTAGGGCGGCACAGTGACATAGCGATAGAGTTGCTGCCTTACAGCGCCACAGACCTGGGATCCATCCTGACTACGAGTGCTGTCTGTATGGAGTTTGTACGTTCTCCCGTGACCGTGTGGGTTTTCTCCAGATACTCCGGTTTCCTCCCACATTCCAGACGTGTGAGTTTGTAGGTTAATTTGCTTCTGTAAATTGTCCCGAGTGTGTAGGATAGAACTACTGCATGGGGAATGTTAGTCGGCACGGACTCGGTGGGTTGAAGCATCTGTTTCCACGCTGTATCTCTAAACTAAACATAACATTGAAGTCTGATGGTCCAATTAAAAATAGTTCAAAGGTCTCCAAGGGGGTAGATGGGAGGTCAGGACCATACTCTACCTGATGAGTGGCCGTTCAGTGCCTCAATACAGCTCAGAAAAAAATTGTTCTTCAATTTGGAGGTGTGTGTTTTCATGAGGAGAGGGCTGAGAATTCAACATCTTTGCTGGAAGTTTTCACGTCCCATTGTCTGATTTTGTTCATCTCAAAAGACTTACAATTTTTGATTGATTGAATGAATAGGCTCTTCGGCCCACCAATTCCATACTGACCACCCACCCGTTCACACTAGTTCAATGTTATCCCACATCCCTACCCACATTTATAGAGGCCGAGATACTGTTCCGCAAAGTCGGCTTTGGGAATGGATCTGCCGGCTCTGGCCAGGCTGGACTTCCAGAGCCCCGGCCGCAGGGGACAAATTTGACCCGCTGATCGGCCGCGGAAGTCCTGATGAGGTCGAGATCGGCCGTCTCACCCAGCCTAGACGCTACATTTCCTGGGGACTTCCAGGCGGGGATTTCAAGTATGCTCTTATATTTTTGTCCGGATTAAAGGACCATTTGCTGGAAGAATGGTGGTGGACCTGCAATACAAGTTTCCAGGTCTTGTAGATACTGTAATTGTGGGCTGTGCCAGCAGGTGGGGCTGAAACTCCACTGTGTCCAGAAACAGATGGAAAGGACAGACCGTTGTTAAAGAAGCAACTGCAGATGCTGGAAAATCGAAGGTACACAAAAATGCTGGAGAAACTCTGGGTGCAGCAGCATCTATGGAGCGAAGGAAATAGGCAAAGTTTCGGCCGAAACCCTTCTTCAGACTGCTAAGAAGGGACAGACTGTTGTTTAAGAAGGAACTGCAGATGCTGGAAAATCAAAGGAAGACAAAATTGCTGGACAAAACTCAGCGGGTGAGGCAGCATCTATGGAGCGAAGGAAATAGGCAACGTTTTGTCGAAACCCTTCTTCAGAAGGACAGACCTGCATTCATGAAGCACCAAAGTGCTTCACAACCATTGAAGTAATCCAGAAGTGTGCTTGTGATTGTAATTTGAGAATTGTAGTGGCCAATGTGGCCAAAGCAAGAGCCCACTCAACATTATAATTAAATAATCTATTTTACTGGTGTTAGAGGAGGACAAATATTTACTGACTTTAGAGATGCAGTGCGAAAACAGACCCTTCAGCCGACCAAGTCCGTGCCGACCAACGATCACCCTCTACACTAGTTCTATCCTACACACTAAGGACAATTTACAGAAGCCAATTAACCTACAAATCTGTAAAGCTTTGGAATGTGGGAGGAAACCGGAGCACCCGGAGAAAGCCCACGCAGTCACAGGGAGAACGTACAGACACCGTACAGACAGCAGGATTGGCAGGCAGTAGTCAGGATTTATCCCAGGTCTCTGGCGCTGGAAAGCAACAACTCTACCGCAGCTCCACTGTGCCACCCAAGGGAAGTGTAGAGTAGCAGACGGTAACCTAGAGTAATGTAGAGTAGTATTCTTACTGGAAAAAATAAGCTGTTCAGAATGGTGCCTTTGTACAGACCATGTGCAGAGGAGAGATCTAGGAACTGCAGATGGTTGAATCTTGAGCAAAACGCAAAGTACTGGAGGGACTCAACGGGTCAGGCAGCATTCGCGGTGTAGAGCTCGGGGTGGCACGGTGGCGCAGCGGTAGAGTTGCCTCCTTACAACACTAGGGACCCGGGTTCAATCCTGACTACAGGTGCTGTCTGCACAAAGTTTGTACCTCCTCCCCGTGACCTGCGTGGGTTTTCTCCAAGATCTTTGGTTTCCTTCCACACTCCAAAGACGTACAGGTTTGCAGGTTAATTGGCTTGGTAAATGTAAATTGTCCCAAGTGTGTGTAGGATAGTGTTAATGTGCGGGGATCTCTGGTCCGTGCGGACTCGATGGGCCGAAAGGTCCTGTTTCCACGCTGTGTCATTAAAACTAAATTAAACTAAGCTAGTCTGAGAAGGGTCTCGATCCAAAATGTTGCAGTTTAGTTTAGTCCAGTTTAGTTTAGTTGTTTAGTTTAGAGATACAGCGTGGAAACAGTCCCTTCAGTTCTTCGAGTCCTCGCCGACCAGCGATCATCCCGTACACCAGTTCTATCCGACACACTAGCGGCAATTTATAGAACTGGAACACCTGGAATTTCCCTTCACAGATGCTTCTTCCTGACCCACTGCGTTGTTCCAGGCTCATCTGCCGGCTGGTGTCTGACAGTGCAGCTGTCCCCCAGCACTGAAGTCGTGCTGAAGCCTCTGTTTCACCACGTAAACCCATCGGTTGAGTGCTCAGAGGTGATAGAGGTGCCCATTGGCTCAGCTCTAAATGTACCATTTATCCTTTATTTGTGCACTTTGGACGTCTTGATTGTATTCATGTAGTCTTTTCTTTGACTAGATGACACACAAAGGCTGTTCACTGTACCTTAAGGAGGGTCTCGACCGAAACGTCACCTATTCCTTCGCTCCATAGATGCTGCCTCTCCCGCTGAGTTTCTCCAGCATTTTTGTCTACCTTCACTGTATATTAGTACACTTGACAATAATATACTCTCCTCTAGACGGTGCTCCATGACTTTGCTTTAGACTACACAACTCCACGCTGTACACTATGCGATACATTACATTATTCACTACACTATTCTACACCACACCACACTCTACACACTACACTACCTACACTATGTAATGTTACTTTTCTCATGTTAACCGTTGAAAACTTCACCGGAACTACCACATTCCGTCACCAGGTGGCAGCCTCCTTCACATCTTGAGCCCGTTCTGAAACTCCTGCACTTCACTGTTGTGACTTTAGAGGTAAAGCACAGAAACAGGCCCTTCGGCCCACTGTGCCTCGCCGACCAGTGGTCACCCTGTACACTAACACTATCCTATACTCTAGGGACAATTTACAATCTTTACCAATGCCAATAAACATACACGCAGACAGCACCCTAGGTCAGGATCAAACCCGGGTCTCTCGTGTTATGAGACAGCAGCTCTACCAGCTATGCCAATGTGCCACTCTTGGTAAAATTGGATGAGTTGGGCCATAAGGCCTGTTTCCACATTGTATGATTCTGTGACACTCCTTCAGTTTTGAATTTGTCTCCTTTATTGGCCCTGGGAAAGAGATTTTGGAGATTGAAAATAATATTGCAGGCATTATATACTCTGGCATTTACATTTTGTATGACTTTATGAGAGGGAGTTAAGAGAAAAAAAGTGGGAATGAGAAAGGGAAATAAAAGGACTAGGAGGGATGAACAGAATGTGAAAGAGAACGAGAGAGAGAGATTTAACATTCACACACTGTGGAATTTCATCCATAGTCTGCGTAACACTCCCTTGTCCCTGTCTTGAGTTTCGTTTAGAGGCACAGCAGCATGGAAACTGGCCCTTCGGCCCATCGACCAACATTCACCCCATACACTAGTACCATCCTACACACCAAGGATAATTTACAGAAACCAATTAACCTACAAACCTGCATGTCTTTGGAATGTGGGAGGAAACAGGAGCACTTGGAGAAAACTCACATGATCATAGGGAGAAAGTACAAACTCCGTACAGACATGCCCGAGGTCAGGAGTGAATCCGGGTCTCTGGCGCTGTGAAACAGTAACTCTACTGCTGTGAAACAGTAACTCTACTGCTGTGCCACTGTGCATGGACTGACAGTAGCCACTGACCATATAAAACCTGGGTCCTCCGACCTTTTGTTCTGCTCAATTCTGCATCTTGAGCAAGGGCTTGAGAAAAATAAACGCTCAACGTCCAATTTAATCCAGCGTTTTTATTAAACTTTAAATGTCCCCCCCCCCCCCCCCACCGCCGAACACAAAAACAAAATCTCAGAACAATCCAAAACTAGCAAATGCAGCAAATGTTTAGAAAATATGGACTTTACAGGTGCCACAGAAAAACGAAAAGCATTCGCCGTTAAATATGTCACCCGATCGCGAACGTATGGTGTCATCACTAGATAGGTGAGCTTACAGGAATACTTTTAGCAGGTCAGATGCCAACACTCTCAGGCTGATGTGAAACACTTTCAGGGACCTGGAAACGTTGTGAGAAGTGTTACCAGACTCACTAGTTCCACCTGTGCCTCCACCGCTCCTGTTCACAGTCAGACTGTATATGCATATCACTGCTAATCTTACATTTAAATAATAACAGTAGCTAAATGGGTAAAACCAGTGGCACTAGTTTTACTCATTCTTCTTATAAAATATTGTTGGGATATACAGTACTAAATGACAATGGGACAATTCTCAACGTAATATGTCAAACAACAAAGTTGCAAGAACCAAGCAAAGTTACATTTAAGTTTGCATATTTTAAATAATAATTGAGCAGAGTCATTTTCTATACAATATCAAGCTCCTTTGTACCACCGTGTCGTTGCTGAGAACTTCTCAACACTTTTCTTGTGTTCCTTTTTGCTTCCATGGGTCCATTTTTGTCACGTCGTTTGTTACAAGACATCAATTGGCCATTGTGTTTATTCACGGCCCTGTAGAGTATTTTTGCCTCTTTTCCAGCTTTCTCCCCTCTTCTACAGTCAGTCTAAAAAAAGGTCCCAACCTCCCAACCTGATACGTCCCCTGTCCGTGTCCTCCAGAGATGCTGCCTGACCTGCTGAGTTCCTTCCGCACTTTGTGTTCTATGAAAGATTCCAGCATCTGCAGCTCCTAGTGTTCCCTGTACTGTATCATTCCTCTTCATCAACACCTCCTCCCATCCCATACACGTCCTCCAAAGAGAGCCACATATTCATTGTTTCCTAACAGGATCAAACCAGGTGTGCGGTCTTCAAGTGGGTGAAGACAGCACTTGGTGTAGGAACACCAAATCCAATTCCTATCAACTCCAGCGAGAGATCAGGCTTATGTCAAAAGGCCACAGTATTTGTGTCCAAAGGCAAATTTTGCTCTAATTTCTTGCAATGGGTTTTCTAATTAATTTAGTTCCGTTTTGGTTTAGAGATGCAGCGTGGAAACAGCCACTTCATCCCACCGGGTCCCCGCTGACCAATGATCACCTGTACACTAGATCTATCTTACAAACTAGGGACAATTTACAGAGGCTTATTAATCTACAAACCTGCACATCTTTGGGATGTAGGAGGAAACCAGAGCACCCTGAGAAACCCATGTGGTCAGAGGGAGAACATACAAAATTCCTAAAGACAGCACCTGTAGTCAGGATAGAGCCTGGGTCCCTGGCGCTGTGAGGCATCGACTCTACCGCTGCACCACTGTGCCATCCCATTTTAGTTCAGTTCAGTTTAATATTGTTATGTGTACTAAGGTAGAGTAAAACAGTTGTTTTGCGTGCTATCCAGTCGTCATACTATAGAAGACATAGAGAGCTGGAGTAACTCAACGGACCAGACAGATAGGCGACTATTCATGTTCTCCTGAGATGCTGCCTGAGCTACTCTGGCACTCCGTGTCCCTCTTTCGTAAGCCAGCATCTGCAAATCCTTGTTACTACAAATCATTCTACATGCGAGTACAATCCTACACAAGTCAATGAGTGAAGCGATTGGAAGGAGAACCTCTTCTGAGACAGCATGCAAAGAGTTACCACGTTCCTGGGTCATCTTGCAGCTTTCAAGTCTCTGAGTACTCTGATCATGGCCACAGGAGACCAGCAGCTATTTATTTTCTCACATTAATTACCACAGCATTGAAGCAAATTACAATTGCTTTTTGCGGTGTACATTTTTAATTGGGGCCAGAGAGGTCCTACAAGCCGAGTGCATTTCAATAATCCCTGCAACACCATACAAGATGCGTCTGTCCCCATAGACTTACCCACTGTCGCAGAGTACATGCTCACGGTTTCAAGCACAATGGTCGCAGGGAATTGTGACAAATGCCTGCGTATCAAAGGCATTTAACATTCTGCCGACCATTATAGTCATAGTCATAGAATCATACGGTGTGAAAACAGGCCCTTCAGCCCAAATTACCCACACCGGCCAACATGTCCCCATCTGCACTAATCCCACCTGCCTGTGCTTGGCCCATATCCATCTAAACCTATCCTATCCATGTACCTGTCTAATGTTTATTAAACGTTGCGACAGTACCAGCCTCAATTACCTCCTCCGGCACTTTGGTGTAAACCAGCATTTGCAGTTCCTTCCTATACAACCTACAAACCCGCACGGCTTTGGAATGTGGGAGGAAACCGGAGCACCCGGAGGAAACCCACATGGTCACAGGGAGAACGTGCAAACTCCGTATAGTGAGCGTCCGTAGTCAGGATCGGTCTCTGGCGCTGTGAGGCAGCAACGCTACCACTGCGCCACTGTTAGTTGAACAATGGTTCATGACCTTGATTAAAATGTTCGCACTCCACTCAAATCACTACCACCTCCTCTATGCCCCTCTGAACCCACCCTAAACAAGAAAAGTAAAGCCATTAGCCCCCACCCAACACGTACAAGTCTGCATACAGCACATTTCACAGTAAATAACTTAAAAGGCACAAAGTTAAATCACGCGCAGGTGGAAGTAAATTAAACACAACAATATAAGTGCTGATGAAAGTTTAACTCCATTTAGTTTAGCTTAGTTTAGTTTAGAGATACAGCAGGGAAACAGGCCCTTCGGCCCACCAAGTCCACGCTGACCATCGAATCACACTAGTTCTATATTATCCATTTTTCTCACACACAAGGGATGATTTACAGAGGGTCAATTAACCTACAACCCTGCACGTCTTTGGGATGTGGGAGGAAACTGGAGCACCTGGAGAAAACCCACGTGGTCACAGGAAGAACTTGCAAACTCCGTACAGACAGCACCTGCAGTCATGTATGGAGCATGGGTCTCTGGCACTGTGAGGCAGCGGCTCTACCAGCTGTGCCACTTGGTCTACAGATGCTCTACGGATGCTGCCTGACCTGGATGAGTGTTTTATCATTCAATCTGGCGTTGGAATTATGTGCGGAAGTTGAAAGGTTACATGGGTTATAATACTGGGTTATTTGCAGTGAGTGTCGAATGCCTGCCTTCCAGAAGAGCTGAGTCCTGCCTTAAATCTCCTCAGCTGGGGTCAGATCGGGCATTAGTGTGGCACCCTGTCCATGTGGAAGTCACCTCGGTGCAATACCAGATCCCTCGATGGATGGAAGGGTGGCTTAGAGAGGACAGGAGGTCACCTGACTCCTTTGTAGATGTCTGCTCAGGTTTACACTTAAACCCTTCCCAGTCCTAACACGAACCTGACTTTGTGCTCCAGAACCTAGAGTCACAGAACCCAACTCATCCATGCTGACTAAGGTACCTTCCTGAGCTAGTCCCATTTGCCCACGTTTTCCCTGTATCCCTCTAAACCTCCAAAACTTAGTCATAGAACCCAACTCATTCATGCCGACCATTCAGAGCTCGTCCCATTTGCCTGCGTTTGACCCATTTCCTTCTAAAGCTTTCCTATCCACATTACCTCTCCAAAAGTCTTTTAAACTTGGAATCCTTGGGAATTTTAGAACTTGAATCTTTTTGTCGACCCAACCTGCACACGTCCATTGAGTAAGCGCGGAGAATGTGCGTTCAAACGCTAAGCCTGACTGGGATAAAGTGCTGAGTCGGAGCAGCACAACCCGTCCTGTATGTGAATGTTAAATCAGAATATACAGCTGAGCTTTTTATTTGGAGTTGCTGCGTGGAAACAGGTCCTTCCGCCTGCCAAGTCCACACCAACCATCGATCACCCGTTCACACTAGTTTTATGTTATCCCACTTTCTCATCCACTTCCTACACACTAGGGACAATTTTACAGAGGTCAACTAACCTACAAACCTGCTCGTCTTTGTGATGTGGGAGGAAATTGGAGCACCAGGAGGAAACGCAACAGTGGCAGGGAGAACGAGCAAACTCCATGCACATATAGCACCCGACCGAGGTCAGGATCGAACCCAGGTCTCTGGCGCTGTGAGGCAGCAGCTCTACTGGCATGTTGACTCGGGGTTGGCCAGGCTCACTTTTATTTGTGCTAACTGGAAAGCCTGTCTCATAGGCAAAGTTGAAATATCGCTGGTATTCCCGGAAATGTTGAAGCCATATCCTTGCCCAAACACCAAGGCTTCTGTAGAGGCCCCAACTCCCACTGATGACTTGATCCAGTATGGTGCGGAGATGCCTTGTATTGTCCAACAACTCCGCATTTGGCCCATATCATCTCAACATTTCCTATCCATGTGCCTGTCCATGTGTCTTTTAAATACTGTTTTAGTACCTGTCTCAACTACTTCTCTGGCAGCTGTTTCCATATAAGTTCATGTTCATTAGCCATAGGAACAGAATTAGGCCATTCAGACGATCAAGTCTACACTGCCGTTCAATCATGGCTGATTTATCTTTCCCTCTCGACCCCATTCTCCTGCCTTCTCCCCTTAACCTATGACGCCCTTCGTAATCAAGAACCTGTCAATCTATGTTTTAAAATGACTTTGCTTTAAAATGCCATCTGCGGCAATGAATATACCCACCACCCTCTGTGTGAATCCTTCGACGTTATGGGAAACTCGTAGATCCAATTTTGCTCAAGGTGAGAATTGGGGACTGCAGAGTGCCTAGATAGCCGACATGTATACAATGGCCATGAGTCTCTGCATCATCCGTACGTTACAGTCACTTCAACACTTCTCTTTGACAACACTCCACAAACAGAACACATCACACTCCTCCCTCAATGCTATTTTAGCTCAGGCACTTAGCGAGACTGATAACCTGATATATATATATGTACAATAATTATGTGTATTTTAATATCATTTTTACTAATGTGCACATAACCACTAATAATAACTCATAGCCACTGTGGAGCAAAATACTAAGGACACAATTTAGCCGTGCAAGGTGAGGCATGGGCGACAAATGGGTGCACGTGCCAAATCCAACCCTCGTCCGATCAGCAAAACCTTCTCCCCCGACAGTTGATAGTCTGATAATTCGCCATGGTCTCTTGCTGTTTGTATGAAATTGAAAGATAAAAGGTTTTCTCGGTGCGTCCTGACTTTAGGAAATGACGGCCAGGGGTTTGGTCGTTTTTCCAGAGAGGTGGTTTTGCTTCCCTCCCCACCCCTCACTCTCTCTCTCTCTCGCGCTGCTGCAGTGTAATCCCAATACCCCATTCTTGCTTTCTCCGAGAGTTCATCTACAGGTCGTCGCTCTCCACCAGGTTGGTTTGAGTGGCGAGGTGGATGGGGTTGGCTTCGGGCAGGAAGGCCGACTTGATGTCCAGCCCTTGGTCGGTCAGCGCCGCGTAGCGACTGGCAGAAGGTCTCACTTTCTTCGGCTTCGAAATTGGCGTCTGGTGCCATTGAGGAGCTGCGAGATTCAGGGGATTACAAGATCAGGCCAGAGAAGTCGTCACTCAAAACACCGACAACCCCTCCGGTACCGTGCGTGACACAGACAAATGGAGATGAGAGAGAAAGAGAGAAAAAGAGAGGGAAAGAGAGAAAGAGAGAAAAGGCAAGAAAAAGAGAGAGTGGAGAGAGAGAAAGATAAAGAGAAACAGAAAGAGAAAAATAGAGAGAAAGAAAAAGAGAGAGAGAAAAAGAGAGTGATAGAGAGCGAGATAGAGAGGTAGAGAGAGAGAGAGAGAGAGAGAGGGAGCACATTTGGAAGAAGCAGTGAGTGTGTCTGGGGAAAGAGAAACGGTTAATATTTCATCAGAATAGGCCAGTTCGGTATTCCGACTGCGCATGCACAGGTCATGGGTCGCTCAGGATAAACACTTTCGGCGGCCGTTCCACTGCATGGGTGCAGGCCTACGTTTCGTCTCGTCCCTATCCATCGCCACTGGGCCATCCCCATCCCTTCCCGAGTGTCCCGTCCGTGAGGCGGCCGGGGATGTCCGGGGCGCAAGGAACAAATGACCTAAAGTTTGCGTTGAGTGAACTGAGTGTTCTTAACGTCCTCGTCGTACATCAGCGTTTTGTGAGAGTGGTTGGTTCAGCTCAACCAACGTCGGTCACATTATCCGGACAGGCGGCAGGAGATCAGGAGCTGCTGTGAGGCATCGGCGATGCTCTGGAATCCTAGTCGGCCGCCGCCAAGCAGCGGGATTGAGGAAGCAGCGTCCGACCCGGCGGCGAACGGAGAGGCACCAGCTACCGCTCTCACAAAACGCCGGTGTACGACGAAGACGGTAAGAACACTCAGTTCACTCAATGCAAACTTTAGGGTGTTTGTTCCTTGCTCCAGCGGAAATCTTCAGTGCGGTCGAGACAAGGGGGTTCTGAAGTTGCATTCTCTCGATTGCGGACATTTTCTCGACTCTCCTAGAAGCTTTACCAGCGGTTGTCTGTCTAACTGAAACCTCTCTCCCTGTCTCCCACACACATCTACCCCTCTCTCTCGCTGTTACACCCCGCTCTCCCCCGCTACCAGGCACCCGTTCGCTTTTTTAATTCTCAAATGACCTTTGACAAATCCCATGATTCCTTGCGTTTTTCGGAATACCGAACTGGCTTATTGATTTGAGACTGTTTCTCTCTCCACAGATGCTGCCTGAACCGTACTGCCTCCAACAGTAGAAACAAAGAACTGCAGGTGCTGGTTTACCATGGAAAGACACAAAGTGTTGGATTAACTCAGCGGGTCAGGTAGCATCGCTGGAGAACATGGATAGGTGACGTTTCGAGTCAGGACCCTTTTCCAGTGATTCAATTTTGAAGAGTTAAGTCAATCAGACTGAGGATGGGTGCCATCTGAAAATGTCACCTATCCATGTTCTCTGGGGATGCTGCCTGACATTATATTTTGCTTGGGTAGCTTACAACCCAGCGGCATGAACGTTGAATTCTCTAATTTTAAGTAACTTCCACCTACAATCCCTGACCCTCCCCCCCTTGCCACCTTCCTCTCCCCTAGTCGTTTAACCAGTTTATCAGCTCTCCACATTGTATCCCTCTTATGGGCCTGTCCCACATACGCGACTTTTTCGGCGACTGCCGGCACCCGTCACAGGTCGTTGCAGGTCGCCGAACATTTTCTAAATGTTGAAAATCCAGCGGCGACCAGAACAAGGTACGACTCTTTGGAGGACTAATCATGACCATACAGGCTTCACCCCGTGACATGTCGCCAGGGTGTCGCCTGTATGGTTGTGAGTAGTCTCCTCAGTCGCCCAAAGAGTTGTAGCGTCTTTCTGGTCACCGCTGGATTTTCAACATGTTGAAAATTTTCGACGACCTGCAACAACCTATGACGGGTGCTGGCAGTCGCCGAAAAAGTCTCGTAAGTGGGACAGGCCCATTAAGGTCACACCTTCCCTAACCAACCAGGGGCCCACCCTGCCATATGTGGCCTTGATGATTCTGGTCTTTTCTGGTCTCCAGCTTTTCAACACCCCCCACCCCCGCACTCGTCTGAAGAAGGGTTCCGGCCTGAAACGTCACCCATTCTTTTTCTCCAGAGAGGCTGCCTGTCCCACCGAGTTACTCCAGCATTTAATGTTTCCGGCAGGTTCTGTTTTATTTTCCTCTGGATCAAAGTGGTTTCCTACGTTGAATGGAAGGTAATGTTAGAATATGAGGAAGAGAGTCCAGGGAGGTAGAGTAGCACTCACAATAGACATCCAGCTTGGCTGTACACGATATTATCCCAGCCTCATTCTTCGCAGAGACAGTGTACCAGGCAGCATCCTCCTTCGTGGTTGGTTGGATTAACAGGCAGAGGTAACCCCTGTTGTCGTGGTGCATGCTGAGGAGGAGAATATTCATCAAGGTTATCGACGCAGAAAGAAATCTCGCCAATAAGTCACACACTCAATCTTCCTTAGAAGAAAGATCATATGGTATGTTTGCTTTCTGGGCATTGACTGTAAGAGTAAGAAGGCATGTTGCAGCTTTACAGGACATTGGTCAGGCCGCATTTAGAGTATTGTGGGCAGTTCTGGCCACCTCAATGCAGGGCGGATGTGGAGGCTTTGGAAAGGGTACCGAGAAGGTTGACCAGAAGGATGTTTCCACTAGTGGGAGAGTCTCGGGCCAGAAACCATAGCCTCAGAATAAAAGGACGAACCATTTTGAAGGAGATGAGGAGGAATTTCCTTCGCCAGAGAGTGGTGAGTGTGTGGAAGGCGGAGATTGACAGATTCTTGATTAGAAGGGAGCAAGGGTTATTGGAAGGCAGGAGAATAGGGTTGAGAGGGAAAGATAGATCAGCCATGATGAATGGTGGAGTAGACACGATGGGCCGAATGGCCTACTTCAGCTCCTATGATTTATGGTGTTATGCCTGGATTAGGGCATCACAAAGTGCTGGAGTAACTCAGCAGGTCAGGCAGCGTCTCTGGTGAACATGGACAAGTGACATCTCAGGTCGAGTCCCTTGACCCGAAACATGGCCTATCCATGTTCTCCAGAGATGCTGCCTGACCTGCTGAGTTACTTCAGCACTTTGTGTCCTTTTGTGGATTAACCAATATCTGCAGTTCCTTATTTCTGGATTAAGGGGTATTAGTTAGAGGGAGAGATTGGACAGACTTGGATTGAGGGAAATCTCATAGAAGTATATAGAATTATTGCCAGTGCCACGCGACAGTGAGAGTATGAATGGAGCGAGGTGGAGGATAAATGCGTGGCTGAAGGACTGGTGCAGAGGGCAGGGATTCAAATTTCTGGATCATTGGGACCTCTTTTGTGGAAGGTGCGACCTGTACAAAAAGGATGGGTTGCACTTGAACCTGAGGGGGACCGATATCCTGGCGGGGAGATCTGCAAAGGCTACTGAGGAGACTTTAAACTAGAATGGTTGGGGGGAGGGACTCAAATAGAGAAAGCTAGTAGACAGTGTGTGAGGCAGGAAACAGAGAAGGAAAGCACTCAGACCCAACATGTAGGGGGGAAAGAAGAAAACAATAATAAACAGAGAATAAGAGGTGGTGGGGTTCTTAAATGGGTGAGCAGAGAAACAGAGGGGTGTAAAATGCGGGCGGAAGCAATAGGTAGCAAGGTGAAAAGTAAAAGTGGCAGGCAGACAAATCCAGGGCAAAAATCAAAAAGGGCCACTTTTCAACATAATTGTATAAGGGGTAAGAGCGTTGTAAAAACAAGCCTGAAGGCTTTGTGTCTCAATGCAAGGAGCATTCGTAATAAGGTGGATGAGTTGAACGTGCAGATAGCTATTAATGATTATAATATAGTCGGGATCACGGAGTCATGGCTCCAGGGTGACCAAGGCTGGGAGCTGAACATCCAGGGATATTCAATATTCAGGAGGGATAGAGAGAAAGGAAAAGGAGGTGGGGTAGCGTTGCTGGTTAGAGAGGAGATTAACGCAGTGGAAAGGAAGGACATTAGCTTGGAGGATGTGGAATCGGTATGGGTAGAGCTGCGAAACACTAAGGGGCAGAAAACGCTGGTGGGTGTTGTGTACAGGCCACCTAGCAGTAGTAGTGAAGTTGGGGATGGCATCAAACAGGAAATTAGAAATGCGTGCAACAAAGGCAAAACAGTTATAATGGGTGACTTCAATCTACATATAGATTGGGTGAATCAAATTGGCAGGGGTGCTGAGGAAGAGGATTTCTTGGAATGTATGCAGGATAGTTATCTAAACCAACATGTAGAGGAACCAACGAGAGAGCAGGCTATTCTAGACTGGGTATTGAGTAATGAGGAAGGGTTAGTTAGCAGTCTTGTTGTGCGTGCCCCCTTGGGCAAGAGTGACCATAATATGGTTGAGTTCTTCATTAGGATGGAGAGTGACATTGTTAATTCAGAAACAACGGTTCTGAACTTAAAGAAAGGTAACTTTGAGGGTATGAGACGTGAATTGGCCAAGATTGACTGACAATTAGTTCTAAAAGGGTTGACGGTGGATATGCAATGGAAGGCATTTCAAGACTGCATGGATGAACTACAAAAATTGTTCATCCCAGTTTGGCAAAAGAATAAATCAGGGAAGGTAGTACATCCGTGGATAACAAGGGAAATCAGGGATAGTATCAAAGCAAAAGATGATGCGTACAAATTAGCCAGAAAAAGCAGCATACCAGAGGACTGGGAGAAATTCAGAGACCAGCAGAGGAGGACAAAGGGCTTAATTAGGAAAGGGAAAATAGATTATGAAAGAAAACTGGCAGGGAACATAAAAACTGACTGCAAACGTTTTTATAGATATGTGAAGAGAAAGAGATTAGTTAAAACAAATGTAGGTCCCTTGCAGTCAGAAACAGGTGAATTGATCATGGGGAACAAGGATATGGCGGACCAATTGAATAACTACTTTGGTTCCGTCTTCACTAAGGAAGACATAAATAATCTGCCGGAAATAGCAGGGGGCCGCGGGTCAAAGGAGATGGAGGAACTGAGTGAAATCCAGGTTAGTCGGGAAGTGGTGTTGGGTAAATTGAATGGATTAAAGGCCGATAAATCACCAGGGCCAGATAGGCTGCATCCCAGAGTACTTAAGGAAGTAGCTCCAGAAATAGTGGATGCATTAGTGATAATTTTTCAAAACTTTTTAGAGTCTGGAGTAGTTCCTGAGGATTGGAGGGTAGCAAACGTAACCCCACTTTTTAAGAAGGGAGGGAGAGAGAAAACAGGGAATTACAGACCAGTTAGTCTAACATCGGTAGTGGGGAAACTGCTAGAGTCAGTTATTAAAGATGGGATAGCAGCACATTTGGAAAGTGGTGAAATCATTGGACAAAGTCAGCATGGATTTACGAAAGGTAAATCATGTCTGACGAATCTTATAGAATTTTTCGAGGATGTAACTAGTAGAGTGGATAGGAGAGAACCAGTGGATGTGTTGTATCTGGACTTTCAGAAGGCTTTCGACAAGGTCCCACATAAGAGATTAGTATACAAACTTAAAGCACACGGTATTGGGGGTTCAGTATTGATGTGGATAGAGAACTGGCTGGCAAACAGGAAGCAAAGAGTAGGAGTAAACGGGTCCTTTTCACAATGGCAGGCAGTGATTAGTGGGGTACCGCAAGGCTCAGTGCTGGGACCCCAGCTATTTACAATTTATATTAATGATCTGGATGAGGGAATTGAAGGCAACATCTCCAACTTTGCGGATGATACTAAGCTGGGGGGCAGTGTTAGCTGTGAGGAGGATGCTAGGAGACTGCAAGGTGACTTGGATAGGCTGGGTGAGTGGGCAAATGTTTGGCAGATGCAGTATAATGTGGATAAATGTGAAGTTTGGTGGCAAAAACAGGAAAGCAGACTATTATCTAAATGGTGGCCGATTAGGAAAAGGGGAGATGCAGCGAGACCTGGGTGTCATGGTACACCAGTCATTGAAAGTAGGCATGCAGGTGCAGCAGGCAGTGAAGAAAGCGAATGGTATGTTAGCTTTCATAGCAAAAGGATTTGAGTATAGGAGCAGGGAGGTTCTACTGCAGTTGTACAGGGTCTTGGTGAGACCACACCTGGAGTATTGCGTACAGTTTTGGTCTCCAAATCTGAGGAAGGACATTATAGCCATAGAGGGAGTGCAGAGAAGGTTCACCAGACTGATTCCTGGGATGTCAGGACTTTCATATGAAGAAAGACTGGATAGACTTGGCTTATACTCGCTAGAATTTAAGAGATTGAGAGGGGATCTTATAGAAACGTACAAAACTCTTATGGGGTTGGACAGGCTAGATGCAGGAAGATTGTTCCCGATGTTGGGGAAGTCCAGGACAAGAGGTCACAGCTTAAGGATAAGGGGGAAATCCTTTAAGACCGAGATGAGAAAAAACTTTTTCACACAGAGTGGTGAATCTCTGGAACTCTCTGCCACAGAGGGTAGTTGAGGCCAGTTCATTGGCTATATTTAAGAGGGAGTTAGATGTGGCCCTTGTGGCTAAAGGGATCAGGGGGTATGGAGAGAAGGCAGGTACGGGATACTGAGTTGGATGATCAGCCATGATCATATTGAATGGCGGTGCAGGCTCGAAGGGCCGAATGGCCTACTCCTGCACCTATTTTCTATGTATCTATGAGAGGAATAGATAGGATAGACAGTCAGATCCTTTTTCCCAGGATCGAAAAATCAAATATCAAGAGGGCTTCGCTTTAAGATGAAAGGGACAAGTTTATAGGAAAAAATATTTTACACAGAGGGTGATGAGTGCTGGAACGTGCTTCCAAGGGTGGTGGTGGAGGCAGGTATGATAGTGGTGTTTAAGAGACTTTTGGATAGGGACATGGATATGCAAGGAATGGAGGGACATGGATTATGTGAAGGTAGATAAGTGCTGTTCTTGGCATCATGATCGGCACAGACATTATGGGCCGAAGGGCCTGTTCCTATACTGTACCATGTTCTGGTGAGGCAGCAGCTCTACCAGCTCTGTCACCATGCTGCCCTTTTAATTCACCTCAGAGAAGGGAAGGACCTTCATTCCAACGTCTAATGCAAGAAAGAGCATCTCTGAATTTACAGCATTCCCTCAGTACTGCACTGGAGTTCAAGCCTGGGATTATTTGATCACTTCACCGAGTTGGGGCCTTTGGACTGGACAATATTCACCATCCACAACATGACTTGGCAAAAGGACAAAAACTCACAAAGGGACCGAGCCTGTGGGACCAGGCTTTCTGCCCGGGTCCCAGACTCTTCCTTAAGATGCTGCAATATTTCAGCAATGCATTGTATATCAACAGGAACTTTATTCCTTGGAGCACAGGAGGATGAGGGATGATCTTATAGAAGTGTACAAAATCATGAGGGGAATAGATTGGGTAGACAGAGTCTCTTGTCCACAGTAGGGGAATCGAGAACCAGAGGTCATAGGTTTAAGGTGAGGGGGGAAAGATTTAATAGGAACCTGAGGGGCAACCTTTTTACATAAAGGGTGGTGGGTGTATGGAACAAGCTGCTGGAGAAGGTAGTTGAGTTAAATGTGTAAAAAGCATTTAGACAGGTACTTGGATAGGATAGATTTAGAGGGATATGGGCCAAACGCAGGCAAGTGGGACTATGTAAATGGGGCATGTTGGTCAGTGTGGGCAAGTTGGGTTGAAGGGCCTGTTTGCACGCTGTGTGACTCTATGACGTGACAATAATTCAGACAGGGAAGGGCTAAAGAGGCTAATGACTCAGAATTCCCTTTCACTTTGTTCATTAATGAAAGCTGGTGCTCAGAATCTTCCTCCCTGTCCTCCTCAAACTTCTCTTTCATCTTTCACGAACCATCTCTCTTTAATCATGCTGCGGGCGGTTGACGTAAAGTCTCCTTGTGTGTGGCTGTCTGACTGTCACATTCCTGCCCTATTATTCCTCCTGTGCTAATGCCCCGGGCTCGTTAATTGCCTTCAAGTTGCTGCTGTCAATTAATGTTCTTCCTCTGAGGCACTCCTTAGACTTTACTTTAGAACTAGCTCTTCAGCCCACCGAGTCGACGCCGACCAGCGATCACCCTATACACTAGCACCATCCTACACCTGGAGACAAATTTGCAGGTACTATCACAAAGTTTAAGAAACATTTATACAGGTACAAGGATGGGATAGGTTTGGTGGGATATGGTGGGATATGGACCAAACGCAGGCAGACGGGACTAGTGCAGATGGGGCATGTTGGTCAGCATGGGCAAGTTGGACCGAAGGGCCTGTTTCTGCACTGTATCACTCTATGACTCGAATTTACGGAAGCCAATTGACCTACAAACCTGCACGTCTTTGGAGTGTGAGAGGAAACTGGAGAATCCGGAGAAAACCCATACAGTCACAAGGAGAACATACAAACTCCATAGAGACAGCACCCGCTGGTCAGGATGGAACCCGGGTCTCTGGTGCTGTAAGGCAGCAACTCTACCGCTGTGCCACTGTGCCACTCCTTTGGGATCGAGGGTGACTTACTTTCACTCCAGCCTTGTGAGGTCAGCATGACTCCTGCAAACGTTCATGGATGGTACAGTGATTGACCCACCACCTACAGACCAAATGTCTGCTGTTTGTGGATTCCAGGGGTGCCTAATCATAATTTTTATGTTAGGAATCAGTAGCGATCCAGACACAGATAGAGTCCAGCTATAATTTTGCTGCCAGCGTTCGAGATAATTGGCCCATCGGATTCAGTTT
Source organism: Malacoraja senta (assembly GCA_038087875.1). Taxonomy (NCBI): domain Eukaryota; kingdom Metazoa; phylum Chordata; class Chondrichthyes; order Rajiformes; family Rajidae; genus Malacoraja; species Malacoraja senta. The sequence goes on along the minus strand of CM075977.1, from coordinate 194,317,343 downwards.
AGTTTAATTTTCAGATACAGCGCAGAAACAGGCCCTTTGGCCAACTAAGTCCGCGCCGACCAGCACACTAACACTATCCCACACACTAGGGACAACGTTTACAATTTTACCGAGCCAATTAACCCTCAAACCTGAACGTCTTTGGAATGTGGGAGAAAACCGGAGCAAAATCCCGGAGAAAACACACGCGGTCACGGGGAGAATGTACAAACTCCGTACAGACAGTACCCGTGGTCAGGAGTGAACCTGGATCTCTGGCGCTGCGCCACCGTGCCGCTCCTTTGGGATTGAGGTCTTTGACATCTCCACATGAACGGATCACGTCAGTCCCATTCTCCACTCTTTCTCTCACTCCTGTAAATTATTCTCCAAGTTCCGATCTAATTCTCTTTTGAAAAGCCTGATAGATTCTGCTCCCACTGCTCTACCAGGGCAGTGAGTTCCAGATCACAAGAGATTTCATTTGTAATGCCTTCATTGCCCTTGACTATGATTTTACATCTATGTCCCAAATGCACCTTAGTGAGCACACTGGTGGGTTGCATCACTGCTCAGTTTGGGGACAGCACTGCCCAAGACTGCAAAAAATTGCAGAGAGCTGTGGATGTAGCCCAGTCCATCACACAGACCAGACTCCCCACCATTGACTCCATCTACATGCTGCCTCGGAAAAACAGCCAACATGTCAGGGGTGATGGGGAGAAGGCAGGGGAATGGGGTTGAGAGGGAAGGGTAAATTAGCCATGTAAAATAGACTTGACAGACCGAATGGCCTAATTGTGCTCCTATAACGTATGAACTTAAGGTGAGAGGGGAGAGATTTGAAAGATCCGGGTTCGATCCTGACCACGTGCACAGTCGGTACGGAATTTGTACATTCTGCCTGTGACTGTGTGGGTTTCATGCTATTGAGGGAGTGCAGCGTAGATTCACAAGGTAAATTCCCGGGATGGCGGGACTGAGATATGCTGAGAGAATGGAGCGGCAGGGCTTGTATACTCTGGAATTTAGGATGAGAGGGGATCTTAATGAAACATATAAGATTATTAAGGGTTTGGACACGCTAGAGGCAGGAAACATGTTCCTGATGTTGGGGGAGTCCAGAACCAGGGGTTACAGTTTAAGAATAAGGGATAGGCCATTTAGAACGGAGATGAGGAACTTTTTCACACACAGAGTTGTGAATCTGTGGAATTTTCTGCCTCAGAGGGTGGTGGAGGCCGGTTCTCTGGATACTTTCTAGAGAGAGCTAGATAGGGCTCTTAAAGAAAGCGGAGTCAGGGGATATGGGGAGAAGGCAGGAATGGGGTACTGAGTGGGGAAGATCAGCCATGATCACATTGAATGGCCGAATGACCTTCTCCTACACCTATCGTCTTTTGTCTATTGTTCTCCGGGTGCTCCAGTTTCCTACCACATTCCAATGTTGTGTAGGTTAATCAGCTTCTGTAAATGATCCCTAGTGTGTAAGATAGTACTAGTGTTTGTGGAGTTCGCTAGTAAGCGAATAATGTCTGGATTCTAGTGTAACCACGTCAAGAGAATCAGGGGTGAGCAACCCAATGTGTAGGAAGGAACTGCAGATGCTGATTTATACCAGCAACCTATAACAACATATATAATGTTCGTGAGCAACTCAATGTTCTCCTCACCTCACTCGCTCAGTGTTCTGGGTCAGAGATTCGTTGTCTTTCTTCCAGAAGATCTGTGGGTAAGGCACTCCAGCAACTCGGCACTCTAGCCTTATGGGATATCCTTCCGCCACCCCAGTGTTTTGAAGCTTCTCTATGAATGCCGGCGCTCTGACCATCTCTTTGGCTGTGGGGGTAAAACATCAGACGTTCACACATTCATAAGTTATAGGAGCAGAAATAGGCCATTCCGCGGCAGGTCTACTCTGCCAATCAATCATGGCTGATCTATCTTTCCCACTCAACCTCACCTGCATTCTCCCCATAATCCCTGACACCCTTACTGATCAAGAATTTATCAATCTCCAGCTTAAAAATATCCATTGACGGCCTTCACCAGCACTCTGCAGCAATGAATTCCACAGATTCACCACCCTCTGACTAAAGAGAGTCCTCCTCATCTCCTTTTTAACGTAACATATTTTTATTCTGAGACTTTAGCTTTTGGTCCTAGACTCTCCCACTAGTGGAAACAACCTCTCCACATCCACTCTATCCAGGCCTTTTACTATTCAGTAAGCTTCAACGAGGTCCCCCCTCGTTCTTCTAAACTCCAGCGAGTACAGGCCCAGTGCTGTCAAATGCACTTCAAATGTTAACCCAATCATGCCAAGGATCATTCTCGTAATTCATTATCAATCAAACTGAAATTTATCAGAGATGGACACAAAATGGTGGAGTAACTCAACAAGTCAGGCAGTATCTCTGGAGAAAAAGAGTTAGTCATGTTCATAAGACATGGAAGCAAAATTAGACCATTCAGCCCATTGAGTCTGCTCCACTATTCAATCATGACTGATATATCTTTCCCTCTCAACTCTATTCTTCTGCTTTCTCCCCATAACCTTTGACACCAGTACCAGCATTTTGTGTCTATCTTTGGTATAAACCAGCACCTGCAGTTCAGTTTAGTTTAGTTTGGAGATACAGCGTGGAAGCAGGCCCTTCGTTGTACTGAGTCCCCACCGATCAGCAATCACTCCATATACTAGATCTATCTCACACACTAAGAACAATTTACAGAGGGTCAATTAACCTACAAAGCCGCACGTCTTTGGAATGTGGGAGGAAAGCGGAGCAACCGGAGAAAACCCACGCAGGTCATGGGGTGAACGTAGAAACTCCTTACAGACAGCACCCTTTGTCAGCATTGAACCCAGGTCTCTGGTGCTGTGAGGCAGCAACTCTACCGCTGCGCCACTATGCCGGCCAGTTCCTTGTTGTTACATTCTCTTTGATGCCGTTCCTCCAGGGACAACACCCAGTGGTTTGGTCTGACGTGGGGAAACTGCATGAACTTCTGTTCACCTTGGGTCTTAGCCCAGACCTGGAAATGCTTCAAAGAAAAACAATCCGAGTATGTCTTGTCGGGAGCTCAGGCAATGACGGGTTGGTATGTTTAATCCAACTAAATTGCATTGCGGTAGATTCAATGGGACTAGACCTGACAGTAGAATATGATTTAATTAATTCACTGTGCCTTTCTCTAAACATCATTTCCAAACTATTTTCTCACAAGATACTCCCCGACACTGGAAAATGCCCAAGGTGTATTGACGGTTATGTTCCATGTCAGTCACAGAGGATTCATTAGCAAACTTGTCTTCCATTACCATGTTCCTGCCATCACACTCAGTGCTCTGTAGATTTTTTTTTCTCTTCAGGACATGTGTGGGAGTCGGCTTTTCTGACAAGTGCTGTTTATCTGGAAATGCTCCGTGCAATCAGACCAGATTTTGGTGCGTACGATCCCCCACAACAACAAGGGAGTGAAGCCATGTAGCGGGATGGCACACTATGCCTCACAGCGCCAGAGACCCGGCTTGAAACATGACCTCGGGTGCTGTCTGTGTGCAGAGTTTGTACGTTCTCCCTGTGACCACATGGGTTTCCTCCGGGTGCTCTGGTTTCTTCCCACAACCCAAAGACGTGCTGGTTTGTACGTTAATTGGCCTCTGTAAAATTGTCCCTAGAATTTAGGGAGTGGATGAGAAAGTGGGATATCATAGAACTAGTGTGAATGGGTGATCGATGGTTGGGTAGATTCAGTGGGCTGAAGGACCTGTTTCCATGCTGTATCTCTAAACATCATCGTACTAAATCATATATGCCCTAGTTTGAGACAGCGACTCTGAGTTCTAGGCTCCTCCAGAAGAAAACATCCTCAATTAAGTGTTCAAGTGTTCAAGTTCAAGTGAGTTTATTGTCATGTGTCCCTGATAGGACAATGAAATTCTTGCTTTGCTTCAGCACAACAGAACATAGTAGGCATTGACTACTACAATTAATCTCCTCTGTTAAGTCGTGGAGTCATAGGCATAGAATAATCGAGTTTGGAAACAGGTCCTTCGGCACAACTTGCCCACACCGACCAACATGTCCCATCTACTCTAGTCTCACCTGCCTGCATTTGACCCGTATCCCTCCATCCATGTACCTGCCCAAATGTTTCTTAAAGTCTTTTAAGAACTTTGCGCATTTCAATAAAGTCACCTTCTAAACCAAAGAGAAAGAGTCCCTAGCTTACACAATGTCTTCTCATAAACACAGCCCTGGGAACTAATGTGGAGGGTTTTTGTTGCTTTTTTATCGATATAGGAAGACCAACATGGTAGGCAAGGTTACAGGCGTGGTCTCACCTGGGCTCCAGGGACCTGGGTTCAGTCCTGACACCCATGCCGTCTGCGTGGAGTTTGAACATTCTTCCTATTACTGCGTGGGTTTCCACTGGGTGCTCTGGTTTCCTCCCACATCACAAAGAAGTGCGGGTCGGTGGGTTAAACTAATGTGTAGCTGGGTGGTAGAATCTGGGGAAGTTGATGGAAAGGTGGGGAGAGTACATTAAAAGGAAAATGAGTGGAGGAATGAGATTGCTCTGGGGGGGCCAGCAGAGACTCAATGGGCTGAATTGGCTCCTCCATTGTAAGGGAATACACAAGATCTTAGAATTTTAAGACAATTGATTGACCTTAGAACTGGAAGAGTGGTTTGCATTTGTAGGGCAATTCACATGACCACAGATGTCTGTGGAATTCTCTGCCTCAGAGGGCGGTGGAGGCCGGTTCTCTGGATACTTTGAAGAGAGAGCTCGATAGGGCTCTTAAAGATAGCGGAGTCAGGGGATATGGGGAGAAGGGAGGAACGGGGTACTGATTGGGGATGATCAGCCATGATCACATTGAATGGCGGTGCTGGCTCGAAGGGCCAAATGGCCTACTCCTACACCTATTGTCTATTGTCTATGTCAGAACATCTTCACTGGCAGTAAAGTTCCTTTGGCAATGAATCACATTGTAATGGGCCAAGGTGGGATGAAGGGACTGTTCCCATGCTGTCCAGCAGTGTGACCCTGAGAGTGAAGCAGACACCGTTCCTACCTGCGACCACCAGCTCGAGATTGAAGGAGTTCTGGCCGGCTCGGTTGGTGGCGATACAAGTGTACATGCCGGCGTCTCTGGCAGTGGCGGGCTCGATGACCAGGGAGTGCACGCCGTTCTCACGCACCAGCATCTTGTGGCTGCTGTCGGGACGGATCTGGTTCCCGTTCAGCTGCCATATCAGGTCAGGAGTCGGAAGCCCACTTACCTGCAAGGGGAATCACAGACTCCACGTTAGGTTTAGGTTTATTATTGACACGTGCACCGAGGTACAGTGAAAAGCTTTGATTTGCATGCTATCCAATCAAGTCAGATATTCACCAGTGAATTGATAACCTCAATGATATACTGGCATCTACATGCCTTGTTTTTGTTGGCCCATAGTTTACCTGTGTAAAGGCATGTTTGATTCTCATGTGGCATTGGGATTGGTTTTCTTGGTTGAACATTTAGCTTGTGTGTTTGTTAACATGTAGATAGCTTATTACTGAATATGAAGTTAGTTATTGTCCTTTAGCGTATGTGTGTATAGATATTTAGATACTACTTTGGCATTGGGCTTGGTTTTCATGGTTAAGAACTTATCCTGGTATTATACAACGTACTTTGTATTTTAACAATAATTTATAGATAGGGGGTCACAGTGGCACAGCAGTATAGATGCTGCCTTACAGCATCAGACACTCGGGATCGATCCCGAATACGGGTGTTGTCTGTATGGAGTATGCATTTGGTGGGCCGAAGGGCCTGTTTCTACACTGTATCTCTAAACTAAACTAGAATATTTACATCTATTTTGTCTCTTCCGTAACTGCCTCTTCCTGTTTCCTCCCACACTCCAGACGTTAATTGGCTCAAGTAAAAATCATAAATTGTCCCTAGTGTGCAGGATAGTGTTAATATGCGGGGTGATCGCTGGTCGGCGAGGACTCAGTGGGCCGAAGGGCCTGTTTCTGCGCCGTATCTTTAAAGTCTGAAGCCGAAAGCCAAAGCCAGGTGGAGGAATGGCTCGATGTGTAGGAAGAAACTGCAGATGCTTTTAGTTGTTATTGTCACGTGTAGCAAGGTATAGTGAAAAACTTCACTGTCTGAACAGATTGGATAAAACTATACATAAATACAATCAAATCTAACCCAAGTGCAATAGATCAAGCAAAGGGGAAGAGACTAATGCAGAACTGCCCACCCTACCTGTGTCTCTTGATTCCCCTACTCTGGGTAAAAGACTGCATCTACCTACCCATTGCCCTCATGATCTTATACACCTCTATAAGATCACCTCTCATCCTCCTGCGCTGCAAGGAATAAAGTCCTTGCCAGCTCAACCTCTCCTTATAGCTCAGGCCCTCGAGTCCTGGCAACATCCTTGTAAATTTTTTCCGCAACTTTTCCAGTTTAAATCTTTTCCGCACCCTTTCCATCTTAAAACTTTTCTGCACCCTTTCCAGTTTAAATCTTTTACAAGCACATGCCTCCAGCAGGTCTTGAACCCACAACCTCCTGAGACGTAGGTGAGGCCACCTTCCACCGAGTTACTGGGGTTACATGACCACTGTTGTTTCTCTGTTCACTGACAGCAAAGTTCATGCCACCCCACCTTGGCTTGCTTCTCACTCCCGCACAGTATCTCACAGAGTTCAAAGAACGCAACCTGTTAAATAAAACACTGGACCTCAAGAACCCAATCTAAGTGGAGAACAATTACTGAGCAATCCAGGGTTGAGCCCTTTAATCTGGAAGCCTTTAATTTTTGTTTGATGACCCAAGATCATCTGCACAGTAGTAAATATCAACATATGTCACAGGCTCATTAGAGAGTGGCATGGTGGTGCAGTGGTAGAGTTGCCACCTTACAGCGCCAGAGACCCAGGTTCGATCCTGATTACGGGTGCTGTCTGTATAGAGTTTGTACATTCTCCCCGTGACCACGTGGGTTTTCCCCTGGTGCTCTGGTTTCTTCCCACACTCCAAAGATGTACAGGTTTGAGGGTTAATTGGCTTCGGTAAAAATTGTAAATTGTCCCCACTGTGTAGGATAGTGCTAGTGTACGGGGTGATTGTTGGTCAGTGCGGACCCGGTGGGCCGAAGGGCCTGTTTCTGCGCTGCATCTCTAAACTAAACCAAACTAAACATGACTCAACCAGCGGTGAGGTGGACATTAATAATAAACCCTTGTCTCCCGTCAGGTCCTACAAGACATCAGTGCGTCAAGGGTCAGGTCGTGGTTCTGGAATGTCGGACAAAGGGATCACCTCCTCTTAAAGTCCAATGGCAGAGGCAAGGAACAGAAATCGAAGACTTGTTAGATTTCCGAATCTTTCAGAAAAGTAATGCACACCACTGTATCGAGACTGGGAATTTCCATTTGGATTAAGAGGCGTTCTTGACATATTCCCACCTCCCCCCGCCCCATCCCTCACCATCCCTCAAATGGAGGAAATTCAATAGGAACGCCATCCGTTCAAGTCGAGTTTCACTCACCATCCCGCAAACCAACCTCTCTTCCATTGACTCCATCTACACTTCATGCTGCCTCGGCAGGTGCCCCTTATCTACACACTTTACAGAGGCCAATTTACCTACAAACCCGCTCATCTTTGGGATGTGGGTGGAAACCAGAGCACCTGGAGCTAACCCACAGGATCACATGGAGATTGTGCAAACTCCACACTGACAGTGATAGAGTTGCTGCTTTACAGCGCCAGTGACCTGGGCGCGATCCTGACTACGCGTGCTGGCTGCATGGAATTTGGACGTTCTCCCTGTGACCGCGTGGGTTTTCTCCGGGTGCTCCGGTTTCCTCCCACACCCCCAAGACGTGCAGGTTTGTAGGTTTATCAGCGACAGCACCTGTAGTCAGGATCGAACCCGGGTCTCTAGTGGTGTGAGGCAGCAACTCTACCGCTGCGCCACCCTGCCGCCAGTCTGACAACATGAGAAATTCCAGAACAAAGTATCCTTTCAGTTCTTTCCTATAGCATGGTGACCAAAACTGATGTTTGATTCTATCAAAACTTGCCTACACAATGGGACAATATCCAGCAGCCAATACCCATACTCTGAGATGTGGGGGGAAAACAATGCTCTCAAATTTAGCTCAGGTGGCCATGGGGAGAATGTGCAAGCCCCACCCCTAACCAAATTACAGAACAGTCCTTAAATGGGAGAAGGGGTAGGGTGCAGACAATTCTTTCGTTTTGTTTAGAGGTGCAGCATGGAAATAGGCCCATCGGTGCACCAAATCCACGCCGACCAACAATCACCCTTTCACACTAATCTACAGTATGTTAACCCACTTTTGCATCTACTCTATCTACAAACCTGCAAGACTTTGGGACATGGGAGAAAATTGGAGCCCCCGAAGGAAACCCACGCGGTCACTGGGAGAACGTGCAAACTCCACATAGACGGCACTCGAGGTCAGGATCGAACCTGAATCCCTGGTGCTGTGAGGCAGCAGTTCTCCCAGCTGCACCACTGTGCCACCCAACCCCAACACGTTGCCACCTCTAACTCTTCTAACTCTAAATTCTCACTTTTCTCTCAGCAACACCTGAAGGAAAAGACTGGATTGAGATTTGGTTACCTTGCAGTCCATTCTGCAGAGCTTCCCCTCCTGAATGACCATGTCTCCCGGAGCCTGCAGGAAGTGAGGTCGGAAGAAACGCTCCTGGATGGATTCTGTTTCCTCTCCGCTATCCCTGGAGCGAGATCGAGGTCTGGGAACGATACAAAGAGAGAGAGAGAGAGAGAGAGAGAGAGAGTTTGGCAGGACATTCAACAACTCCATCACTTCCTGGAAGTAAGACACAAACCTGGTGCTAACCATTTTGCAGCAATTGTATTTCAAGGGAAATGGAAACTATTCTTATGTTGTTGTGGATGAGGTGGGATCTCATTGCAACCAACTGAATATTTTACTTCAGGAAGGAACTGCAGATGCTGGTTTAAACTGAAGATAGACACAAAATGTTGGAGTGACTCAGCTTAATTTAGTTTAGTTTAGAGATACAGCATGGAAACAGATCCTTTGGTCCACCGAGTCTACCGCATCGATCACCCGTACTACAGCGGTCTCATGTTCTAAACATTTTTGCAGTGCGGGGGGGGGGGGGTTAAACCTGCTGAATAATTTAGCTTAGTTTAGAGATACAGCCTGGAAACAGGCCCTTTGGCCCACCGAGTCCACGCTGACCACCAATTCCCCCATCCACTCTAGTTCTATCCTACACACTGGGGATGATTTACAGAAGCCAATTAACCTACAAACCTGCCCATCTTTGGAACGTGAGAGGAAACCGGTGCACCCAGAGACAACCCACACGTTCACAGGGAGAAAACTTCCCTGGGATAGGGCTGTGAATCTGCAAAGTTCTGGTTCAGAGGTGTACGAATGTTCCTCAGTAAAGCACAGCTGACAAACAGATTTAAAGCAGATACAAGGAACTGCAGATGCTGGTTTACAAAAACAGACATGAAGTGCTGGAGTAACTCAGCTGGTCACTCAGTATCTCTGGAGAACATGGATAGGTGACGTTTTAGGGTAGGACCCTTCGTCAGACTCCTACAGATTCAAAGCTTCGCCCTTTTATGAGGAAGTTGATGAATGTCCCAAGTTGAAATTGCAGTATCCCTTTACGGCATAAATTCCAACTGTACAAATGATCTGTGATGTGGTATTCAAAATGTTGGGCCTAAGTACAGATAAAACTTCATGAAATCTGAACTGCATCCTCTGACAAGGCATTTGGTTATAGGTTGCAGATGGATGGTCGAGTGAGATCCAACATTAATTACAGTAGGGGAGTGTAGTGAACCATCTCCAGTCAACGTTCCAATAAATGCATAAATGCACCAGAAAATCTTTCCTGAAAAGATTATTTATTTGAAAATTGTACCCTTGTGACTGAACCCTTTACCACAACTGTTATTGAAGCAGTGTGAAGAGAGGTCACTCATACAAGCAACCTTTGTTAAACAGAAAGCCAGCATGCCAAATATTAAAAATCTACCTTGGACCTGTCTGGGAATTTCTGCTGCATATTTTTTCTTTTGCCGAACGGCTGTGGCTGAAAATAGAACCTTTCCAATAAAAAGCAAGGCACCACTATGTTATTTGAACTGGAATACTGGGAATTTTTCCCTCTTTTTATAACAATTCCAATTGGCACCCCTTGCGTTTGAGACGGCTTTGGTGCTCAGAGTGCTTTGACATATTTCAACGTGGCGAAACGCTGTAGGGATCCAGAATGAATTTACAAATGTCCTTTTGGTTTCCTTCACGACCTGATATAGTTATTTTAATAATATATCCTCCCATTTATTATTAAATGGGTTCAATATTTCAATGGTTGGAGCTCTCAAATAAAAAGCCATTTGCTCGATTGAATTGATTGAGAGATACAGCATGGAAAAAGGCCCTTCGGCCCACCGAGTCTGCACTGACCATCGGTCACCCGTTCACACTAATTCAATGTTATCCCACTTTCTCATCCACTCCCTACACACAACAGGGGCAGTTTACAGAGGCGAATAAGCCCATAAGCATGTCTTTGGGATGTGAGAGGAAACCGGAGCACCCAGAGATAAACCCACCATAGGGAGAACATGCAAACTCCACACAGACAGCACCTGAGGTCAAGATTGAACCTGGTTCTCTGGCGCTGTGAGGCAGCAGCTCTACCAACTGTGCCAATGTGCCATCCTTCTCCAACACACTGTTGAATGCCCCTGTTGAATCCAGCTTCAATACCACGTGTGGAAGTTAATTTCAGCTCATAACCATGAAACTAATTCCTTCTGTCACTACTGGGTCTTCTGTCAATCAGCTTCATTCTGTATCCCTTAGCTCTTGACCCCTCTGCCAATGAGCACACTTCCTCTCTCAAGACCTTCACGACTTTAAATACATCCAATAAATCACCTCGCCAACTCATCTACTAGTTTCTCCAGTCTCTCCACTTTAGACTTTAGATAGAGATACAGTGCGGAAACAGGCCCTTCAGGCCACCAAGTCTGTGCCGACCAGTGATCACACCGTACAATACCATCATCCTATATACTCAGGACAATTTACAATTTTACGAAAGCCAATTAACGTACAAACCTGCACGTCTTTGGAGTGTGGAAGGAAACCATAGCACCTGGAGGAAGCCCACATGGTCACAGGGAGAACATCCATGTACAGACAGCGCCCGTAGTCATAATCAAACCCGGGACTCTGGCACTGTTAGGCAGCAACTCTACCGCTGCGCCACAGTGCCACCCAAAGTGCATTATTTCAGCATGTTGGTGACATGCCCTTTGCCCATACCCAGACCGAATGCTTGTTCTCATTCTCAGTTCTGATGACCAGAAACATCACTCCCTCTTCTCCCCTCTCCCATCAGGCAAGAGGTACCGAAGTGTGAAAACGCACCCCCCCAGATTCAGGGACAGTTTCTTCCGAGCTGTCATCAGGTAACTGAACCATCCTATCAACTTCTAGAGAGTGTCCTGAGCTACCATTTACCTCATTGGAGACCCTTGGACTATCTTTAATCGGACTTTATTTTACACTATATGTTTTTCCCTATATCCTGTATCTGTACGCTGTGGACGGCTCAATTGTAATGATGTATAGTCTTTCTGCTGACTAGATAGCACACAACAAAGAAAAGTTTTTCACCGTACCTCAGTACATGTGACACTAAACTTTACCGAGGCACAGTGAGAAGCTTTTTTGTTGTGTGCTAAACCAAACTAAACTAACTAAACTAAACTCTTGTTTCCCTTTCCACAGATGCTGCCTGGCTGCCAAGATTTTCTGGCACCGTTTTTGTTTCAATTTTCGAGGCAGTGACACCAAAAATCGTCCACATAAACAGGCGACATAACCTTCTACACACAAGGAACTGCAGATGCTGGCTCACAAAACAAATACATAAAGTGCTGGAGTAACTCAGCAGGTCAGGCAGAACATCTCTGGAGAACATAGATATGGAAGAAGGGTCCCGCCCCAAAACTATCCATGTCACCTGTCCATGTTCTTCAGAGATGCCGCCTGGCCCGCTGAGTTACCCCAGCACTTTGTGTCTTTTTTTCAATGTTACCTTCTCCCTGGTGATTGTCCGGCAGGAGAGCGAGGGGAGCGTCCTCTCTGGCTCACGGTTTGGACCATCAGCCTTCCCGTACAACTTATCCTACCCTGTGGGGAGAGACAAGAAACAAATAGGTTACTCAATGCAATGCCCAGCAACTATTCATAGAACATAGCATTGGGCAGCTTACAACCCTGCGGTATGAATATTGAATTGTCTAACTTCAAGTAACCCTTGCATCCCCTCTCTCTCTGACCCTCCCCCACCCTAGTTTCAATGTTGTCCCGCTGAGTTTCACTATCTGTACAACTCGTTATCCTCTAGCCCACAGCCAACAATAGACCACTGTGAGCTCACCCTTACCTTGATCATCGTTTTGCATATATTTTATTCTTTTGTTCTATATCTCTCTACATCACCGTCTATACCTCTCGTTTCCCTTTCCCCTGACTCTCATTCTGAAGAAGGGTCTTGACGCAAAACGTCACCTATTCCTTTTCTCCAGAGATGCTGGCTGACCAGTGAGTTACTCTAGCTTTTTGCGTCTGTAGCGTTGTACAGCACAGAAACAGGTCCTTGGCTCGAACACAGCCAAGTTGACTCCCTGGAGAGGAAGCACAGGGACTTTGGAGGCTTTCTGAGAACGCTGGCCGCCATGGGATCATAGGTGTGTTGTGGATATGGATATTGATGATTGATGTTTGCAAACTGCAGGGCAGTTTTGATCTATGCGGTACTTTGTAACTGCAATTATGCAATAAAAGCTCCTGCTTAAGGAAGAAAAAATGTGCATGCTGATTTATTTACCCATTTCCACCATTTCCCACCATTATATCTGTACATTTTGTCCTCCAATCTTAGATAACTAATCTACTAACAAATTCCCACTCATCCCCCCCACATTCCCTGTGTGCCACCTGCTTTCACGCCCATTTCTCTCTTTCCCCCCTTCCCCTGTACCCTTCCAACTACATCCTTCCCTCTAGTTTCACAATTCACATCTTTTCTATCCTTATCTCAAACTTTTTGTCTTTTTATCTCTGGCCTTTGTCTAACCATCTGCCTGTCAAAAAAAACCCTCACCTGTATCCACCTATCAACATCACAAAACCTTCCTTTCTAAAATAAATACTCGTATTTTGATTTATAACCTCTTCCTCCTATCACTTGCCAGGCTTTGGCCTACCTCCACCTCTCTCCCAGCTTTCTTCCCCCATCACAAACTTGAAGAAGGGTCCCGACCCAAAACGTTACCTTTCCATGTTCTCCAGCGATGCTGCCTGACCCGCTGAGCTACTCCAGCATTCTTGAGTCTTCCTTTGTAAACCAGCATCTGCAGTTTCTTGTGCCTCCATTATGTCTGTATCCTTCCATGCTTTAACTATCTATGTGCCTGTCTGAATGTATCTCAAATGTGGTGATTGTATCTCACTCCACCACCTTCTCTGGAACGAGTTCCAGATACCAACCACTCTTGTTGTAAAGAAACCTTTCCACTCAAATCTCCTTTACACCTCCTGCTCTCACTTTAAACATATGCCCTCTTGTTTTGATACCCCTATTAAAGAAAAAGATTATGAAGATATACCCCATCAATACCTCCTCAACTCACTTGAGCCTGTTGTTCAGTTTTATACAGCAGTATAGCAGGGGAACAGGCTCTTTGGCCCACAATGTTTAATGCCAAATTAAACTAATCCCTTCTGCCTGCACTAGATCCATATTCCTCCATTCCCTGCATATCCGTGGGCCCATCTAAAAGCATCATAAGTGCCACCATCGTATCTGTCCCCGCCACCTGCCCTGGCAGCATGCTTCAGTCACCCACCTCTCTGCCCTGCACATCTCCTTTAACCTTTCCCCTATGACCTTAAACCTATGCCCACTAGTAGTTGACATTTTCACTCTGGGAAAAAGGTTATTTTAGGTTTAGGTTTATTATTTCCACGTGTACCGAGGTACAGTGAAAAGCTTTGTTTTGCATGCTACAATGAGCAGATCAGATAATACTATACATAAATACAATCAAGTCTAACTCGTGCAATAGATCGAGCAAAGGGGAAGATACAGAATGTAGAACTGCCCACCATTTTAATGCCTCTACTTGGGGTAAAAGACTGTTCATCTCCTCTATCTATTGCCCTCATGATTTTATACACCTCTATAAGATCACCCCTCATCCTCCAAAGAATAATGTCCTAGCCTGCTCAATCTCTCCCTAGAGCTCATGTCCTCAAGTCCTGGCAACATCCTCGTAAATCTTCTCTGAACTCTTCCCAGCTTAACAACACCTTCCCTACAGTAGGGTGACCAAAACTGTACCATACTCCAAACTTGACCTCACCAACGTCTTTCAGCGGTGGAGGCAGATACGATAGTGGTGTTTAAGAGGGTTTTAGATAGGCACGTGGATGTGCAGGGAATGGATGGATATGGATCACGTGTAGGCAGAGATTAATTTATCTTTCTATTATGTTCGGCAGACATATTGTGGACTGAAGGGCGTGTTTCTGTGCTGTACTTTTCTACGTTCTATGTTCTTGCTTCCTATCTTCTATATCTGATGTTGTTTTATTTGCTTGGTTGCTGATTCCTTCTGCATTACATGTGGTAGAATGAGAAGGATGTTCAGTGGGTTTTAAAACACAACCGCAGACACCAGAACTATGTAAACAGACCCTTTACTTTGCCTTCGATTTTATGTATGTTTGCCTTTTCCTTTGGAGGGAAATTCTATTCAAAAATAATTATACATCCCTGAGTTTTGCAGAATATCTGGCTGGATCTTTACGAATTTTGTAATGTCATTAAAAACATTCAGGGGTAGCAAGGTGGCGCAGAGGTAGACATGCTGCCTTACAGTGCCAGAGACCCAGGTTTGATCCTGATTACAGGTGCTGTCTGTACGGAGTTTATAAGTAAGTGTGTAGGATAGTGCTCGTGTATGGGGAACGCTGGTCATCGCGGACTTGGTAGGCCGAGGGGCCTGTTTCCGTGCTGTATCGCTAATCTAAAAACAGAAGTCCATATTTGTTCTTGGCTTTCTATTCTTACGAGTTGTAGAGTTACTTAGCATAGAAATGGGCTCTTCGGCCCACGTCTATGCGGACCACTGCACCCATCTATACAATCCCATTTACCCGCAATGGTTCTATAGCTTTCTTCACCTTGGTGGCTCAAGTACTGTGTAGATGCTGCATGAATGTAATGAGAGTCTCTGCCTCCACCTCCCCCTCAGGTAGTGTGCTTCAGATTCCAACAACTCTCTGAGTCAAAAAATACTCAGCGGGTCAGGCAATATCTCTGGAGGACATGGATGTGTGCTATTTCACGTTGGGACCCTACGATCAGTCTGAAGAAGAGTCCCAACCTGAAATGTGAGCTATCCATGTTCTCCAGAGATGCTGACTGCCCTGCTGAGTTACTCCAGCAGTTTGTGTTCTATCTCAGCTCTGGTCTTCTATACCAAAGAAGGTAACTCATTCGACTTCTAAACTCCTTGTCCATCTGGGGTGGCATTTTCTATGGGTTACATAAGTTCTTAACTGATAGGAGCAGAATTAGGCCATTTGGCCCAACAAGTTTACTCTGCCATTCAATCATGGCTAATCTATCTCTCCATCCTAACCCCATTCACCTGCCTTCTCCCCATAACTCCTGACACCTATACTAATCAAGAATATATCTCTGCCTTAAAAATATCAATTGACTTGCCTCCACAGGTTCTGTGGCAACACTGGTTGTAATGGAGTTGCATCCCAAGGTTTATTTGAAAGGAGTCCCATTGGTCTTGTTCCAACCCAACTCTTGACCAAACTCCATGCAAGGACATGACCTACCTGTGGGTTAGCCAACATGATGGTGTAATTTCCGTCATCATCCAACGTGGCAGCTTTGGTGTGGAGGGAGCAGGTCCCATCTGGCTCGCGACCAATCTGGTAATGCTCGCTACGCTTGGAAATTTGATTGCCGTCTTTGAACCAGTAAACCTGTTGAGGGTGAGGAGCAAAGATGAGGAGGAGACACCTCGTGGTGAAAGGTCCATCTCACCCCCCTCCCCCTGAAAGTCACCCGAAAATGTGGCGCGTAAGCCGGGTGAGGCGGCCAACCTCAGCATCAATGGGACTTTGCGCCGATCGGCAGGTCGAATGGTTACATCCACAATCCTCTGCCATTTCTTGCAGTCTTGGATGGAGCTGTTCCCAAACCATGCTGTGATGCATCCCGATAAAATTATTTCTACGGCGCATCTGCAGAAATTTGGTGAGAGTTGTTGGGGACATGCCGAACTTCCTAAGCCTTCTAAGGAAGTAGAGGTGCTAGTGTGCTTTCTTGGCCATTGCTTTGATATGGCTGGTCCAGGCCCAGTAGTTTTGCCAGCCCCAGTATTCCCCCCACGTACCTTAGGCATGGGCTGCCCGCTGACTTTGCAAGTGAAGGTGAAGGGATTGCCCTCGAACAGCTTGACGTGCTTCAGCTTCCTCTCGAAGGTCGGCGCCGAGCACTGCGGAGGCAGCTCGTCATGGAAGACTTCGTCATCCGACTCGTCAGTATTGGAGCGCTCCAGACGGAACTCGATTTCGCTGATCAGCCTCTGCTCAAAGGTGGAGACTTTGTAGTCCTGCTGGAGAGAGAGAGATGGGGGGGGGGGGGGCGTAGGGGGAAATAGTCAGTGATGGACCACAAGAGGGAGGATGAGAGAATGGAGAGGTCAGACTAGCACAGTGTAGGAAGGAACTGCAGATGCTGGTTTATACCAAAGATAGACACAAAAAGCTGGAGCAACAGCGGGTCAGGCAGCATCTCTGGGGAAAAAGACTAGCTGGCACTGAGCATCTTCGGAGAGTGGTGCATCTCTCCAGGGAAGGTTTAATTTAGTTTAGCTTAGAGATACAAGGTGGAAACAGGCCCTTCGGCCCACCGAGTCTATGCCAACCGGCGATCACCCGTGTTCTAGTTCTATCCTACACACTAGGGACAATTGTTTTTTATGGAAGCCAAATAACCTACAAACATGCAAGTCTTACAATATGGGGGAAAGTGGATCACCAAGAGAACACCCACGCGGTCACAAGGAGAATGTACAAACTCTGTACAGATTTTTTGGTTCTTGATTTCCCCTACATACCAATTTTCAGCGGCCAACTAACCTGGGCACGACTTTTGGATGTGGAAGGGAACTGGGGATCCCAGGAGAGGGAGGGGAGGGGAATCCGATACGGTCACTGGGAGAACGTGCAGACTCCACACAGACAGCACCGGGAGTCAGGATCGAACCTGGGTCGCTTGAGCTGTGAGGTAGCTGCTCTACTAACTAACTGCACCATTGTGTTGACCCATCCTCCCCCTTCCTCCTCTCCTGTTTCCCTCGAGTTAATAGAAGTCAGCAGATGCAAAACAAATCCCAGAACTTGGCATAGAAGCATCTTATAAATGAAAAGAAAGATACTACATTTATTCTGTTCGCATGGAAAATCTTTTTCTTGTTCCCTCGATACATTGTTGTGTCAACCTTATACCATATTTAAGCAAAAACATCCTGGCCTGCGGAGGCCCAAAAATCCCAAATTAAACATAATGTTCTGGCTATTTGTAGCGAACAATTCACTAGAGTTCAATTATCCATGTCTTAACGAGAAAATAAATAGCACGGAAAAGTAAGAGCTTAATTCAAATTGAGAAAAAAATGATTTGAATCCCTCTCTGTGAATGTTATTATGCTGAACTATCTTAAGTATCGAGGATGATGCCAGGATTCGAGGGCCTGAGCTATAGGGAAGGGTTGGGCAGGCTAAGACTTTATTCCCTGGAATGCAGGAGGCTGAGGGGTGATCTTATATAGGTGTATAAGATTATGAGGGGTATAAATAGGATGAATGCACACGGTCATTTGCCCAGAGTAAGTGAAACAAGAACCAGAGGTTAAAGGTTTAAGGTGAGAGTGGAAAGATGTAATAGGAACCTGATGGGAAATGTTTTCCACACCGAGGGTGGTGGGTGTATGGAATGAGCTAGTTGAGGCTGGTACTATAACAATATACTAGGTGCCACAGTGACGCAGCGGTAGAGTTGCTGCCTTATAGCGCCAGATACCCGGGTTCGATCCTGACTATAGGTGATGTTTGTACGGAGTTTGTACGTTCTCCCTGTATTTGGGTGCTCCGGTTTCCACCCACACTACAAAGAAGTACAAGTTTGTAGGTTAATTGGCAACCGTAAAATGTAAATTGTCCCTAGTTTGTAGGATACAGCTAGTGCACGGGATGATCATTGGTCGGCACGGACCCAGTGGGCCGAAGAGCCTGTTTCCACTCCGTATCTTTAAAGTCCAAAGTAAAATATTTAAAAGGCATTTGGGCAGGTACATGGAACGGGCAGGTTAAAAGAGATACGAGCCAAACACAAAGTAGGTGGGACTAACATAGATGGGGTACCTTGGTCAACATGGGCAAGCTAGACTGAGGGGCCAGCTTACGTGTCTGCATGACTCTATCTTCTTATTATACCCCATGGAAATGTAGACCAATTATCTAAATTACAGACCTGTGTTGCATTTGCAGTAAAGATTTTCTGGTGTGGAACTAATCAGTTTTGCTCTCTCAATGGAAACAGATCCTTAAGCCAGACAAGGCCTCAAACACGAGCCAAACCCACCTGGGCCCCTTGGTCTTCCTCGGCCTCCTGAAAGTTGAACACCGTGGCGGCATTGTCGGCTCCGAGAAGCCTCCGGGCCATCTTTTCTTCATAGGTCAGTCTCTGAGGGAGGGTTGGTGGGGGGAGAGGGGTGGTGGAGGGCATGGAGGAGCAATAGATAGGAAACAAGGCACAGATGTTAAGCAACTAACCTACAAACACCCCCCCTCCCCCAATACCTCTTCCCTGTGCCCTGCCTGAGTTTGCAGTCATTTTGCTAAAACTAAAGTTTTACCCTGACTTAGTAAAACAATACAAAAGGAACAGCACCTCCTGTAGCTTACAATCGAACAGGGTGAACATAAATTTTTCAAATTTTACACTATAGAGATACGGCGTGGAAACAGGCCCTTCGGCCCACCGAGTCCACGCCGACCAGCAATCATCCCGTCAACTAGCACCAGGGACAATTTACAATTTACAGAAGCCAATTAACCTGCATGTCTTTGGAGTGTGGGAGAAAACCGGAGCACCCGGAGAAAACCCACGCAGTCATGTGGAGAATGTACAAACTCCGTACAGACAACACCTATAATCAGGATCTCTGGCGCTATGAGGCAGCATAGAAACATAGAAACATAGAAAATAGGTGCAGGAGTAGGCCATTCAGCCCTTCGAGCCTGCACTGCCATTCAATATGATCATGGCTGATCATCCAACTCAGTATCCCGTACCTGCCTTCTCTCCATACCCTCTGATCCCCTTAGCCACAAGGGCCACATCTAACTCCCTCTTAAATATAGCCAATGAACTGGCCTCAACTACCCTCTGTGGCAGAGAGTTCCAGAGATTCACCACTCTCTGTGTGAAAACGTTTTTCCTCATCTCGGTCTTAAAGGATTTCCCCCTTATCCTTAAGCTGTGACCCCTTGTCCTGGACTTCCCCAACATCAGGAACAATCTTCCTGCATCTAGCCTGTCCAACCCCATAAGAATTTTGTACGTTTCTATAAGATCCCCTCTCAATCTCCTAAATTCTAGCGAGTATAAGCCAAGTCTATCCAGTCTTTCTTCATATCAAAGTCCTGACATCCCAGGAATCAGTCTGGTGAACCTTCTCTGCACTCCCTCTATGGCTATAATGTCCTTCCTCAGATTTGGAGACCAAAACTGTACGCAATACTCCAGGTGTGGTCTCACCAAGACCCTGTACAACTGCAGTAGAACCTCCCTGCTCCTATACTCAAATCCTCTTGCTATGAAGGCCAACATACCATTCACTTTCTTCACTGCCTGCTGCACCTGCATGCCTACTTTCAATGACTGGTGTACCATGACACCAAGGTCTCGCTGCATCTCCCCATTTCCTAATCGGCCACCATTTAGATAATAGTCTGCCTTCCCGTTTTTGCCACCAAAGTGGATAACCTCACATTTATCCACATTATACTGCATCTGCCAAACATTTGCCCACTCACCCAGCCTATCCAAGTCACCTTGCAGTCTCCTAGCATCCTCCTCACAGCTAACACTGCCCCCCAGCTTAGTGTCATCCGCAAACTTGGAGATGTTGCTTTCAATTCCCTCATCCAGTTCATTAATATAAATTGTAAATAGCTGGGGTCCCAGCACTGAGCCTTGCGGTACCCCACTAGTCACTGCCTGCCATTGTGAAAAGGACCCGTTTACTCCTACTCTTTGCTTCCTGTTTGCCAGCCAGTTCTCTATCCACATCAATACTGAACCCCCAATACCGTGTGATTTAAGTTTGTATCCTAATCTCTTATGTGGTACCTTGTCGAAAGCCTTCTGAAAGTCCAGATACAACACATCCACTGGTTCTCCCCTATCCACTCTACTAGTTACATCCTCGAAAAATTCCATAAGATTCGTCAGACACGATTTACCTTTCGTAAATCCATGCTGACTTTGTCCAATGATTTCACCACTTTCCAAATGTGCTGCTATCCCATCTTTAATAACTGACTCTAGCAGTTTCCCCACTACCGATGTTAGACTAACTGGTCTGTAATTCCCCGTTTTCTCTCTCCCTCCCTTCTTAAAAAGTAGGGTTACGTTTGCTACCCTCCAATCCTCAGGAACTACTTCAGAATCTAAAGAGTTTTGAAAAATTATCACTAATGCATCCACTATTTCTGGAGCTACTTCCTTAAGTACTCTGGGATGCAGCCTATCTGGCCCTGGTGATTTATCGGCCTTTAATCCATTCAATTTACCCAACACCACTTCCCGACTAACCTGGATTTCACTCAGTTCCTCCATCTCCCTTGACCCGCGGCCCCCTGCTATTTCCGGCAGATTATTTATGTCTTCCTTAGTGAAGACGGAACCAAAGTAGTTATTCAATTGGTCTGCCATGTCCTTGTTCCCCATGATCAATTCACCTGTTTCTGACTGCAAGGGACCTACATTTGTTTTAACTAATCTCTTTCTCTTCACATATCTATAAAAACTTTTGCAGTCAGTTTTTATGTTCCCTACGTTGCGCCACTGTGCCGCCCCTTTCAGGTAAACTATCTATAAACACTCCCCCTCCTCTAAACCTACCGACAAGGGAAGTGCTGTTGTAGTCTGGCAGGCTGGCATCTACCATGCTGAGGCCAGACACCATCTCTCTGACATATCCTCATACCTACCCCTTGACCATGACCCCAAACACGAACGCCAGGCTTCTTCTCCCAGACTGTTCCACATCTCATCACTCTGAAGTAGGATCCCAACCCGAAACGTCACGTATCCATGTTCTCCAGAGATGCTCCCTGACCCATTGCACTACTCCAGCACTTTGTGTCCTTTTGTGTAAATCAGCATCTGCAGTTCCCCGTTTCTACCTGCATCTCCTTTCTCTCCCCCTTCTCTGTTCTCTGTGTCCACCTGTATGCGCACCCACTTCTGTCACAATCCAACCCCTCTCCCTTCCCCCTGTCCCCTTCCATCTACATTCCTTCCCCTGGCTTTGCAGTCCACGCCTCTTCTATCCTTATCTCCTTAATTCACAATGATTTGTCTTTTCAACTCTGTTCTTTGTCCAACCATCTGTCAATCAATCTCCCCCCCCTTTCACCTGTATCCACCTATCACTTGCCAGGTGTTGTCCCGTCCCCTCTTCTCTTCCTGCTCCCCTCCCCCTCGCACTACAATCAGTCTGAAGAAGGGTCCCAACCCAAAATGTCACCTCCAGAGATATTGCCTGACCCATTGAGTTACTCCAGCACAGGTCATAAGTGATAGGAGCAGAATTAGACCATTCGGCCCATCAAGTCTACTCCGCCAATCAACCATGGTGGATCTATCTCTCCATCGTAACACCATTCTCCTGCCTTCTCCCCATAACTCCTCACACCCGTATTAATCAAGAATCTATCTATGGCTTTAAAAGATCCATTGATGGCCTCCACAGCCTTCTGGGACAAAGAATTCCACAGATTCAACACCCTCTGAGTAAAGACATTCCTCCTCATCTCCTTCCTAAAGGAATGTCCTTTAATTCTGAGGTTATGACCTCTAGTTCTAAACTCCCCCACTAGTGGAAACATCCCCTGTATATCCACTCCATCCAAGCATTTCACTATTCGGTAAGTTTCAATGAGGGGACCCCTCACCCTTCTAAACTCCAACTAGTACAGGGCCAGTGCCATCAAATAGTCACATATGTTAACCCACTCAGTCCCGGGATAATTCTTGTAAACCTCCGCTGGACCCTCTCCAGAGCCAGTACATCCTTCCTCAGATGAACTATGTGAGTCAATAAACCTGCCCAGGTTGTTTGTAGACAAGGAACTGCAGATGCTGGAATCTGGAGCAAAGAAATGAGCTTCTGGAGAAACCCATTGCCGGTTCTCGGTGCATGCTGCTACCTGCCCATTGCTGACACGCTCATCTTTGAAGCGTAGTTTCCTCTCCAGATCCTGAATGACCGCATCCTTTGTTCCCTGGATTTCTTCGTCCGTGGCCAGGCGAGGAGTTCTGCTGTTTCTCTTCAGGCTTTGCGGGGTTCTGCAAAGAACGAGTGGGTTAGGATCGCTTCGGGCAATGTGGCCAGCTCCAAAACCAGTGTCGGAGAACGGAAACAGAGCTCAGAGATGCTGCAAATACGCAATGGGTCAGGCAGCTTGTGCGGAGAGAGAAACAGAGTCAACCGTCGGGGTCAGTGGCTGGTAAATGTCATCAAATTTCTCTCGCCACAGATGCTGCCTGACATGGTGAGTGTTTCCAGCAACTGTTTCTAGCCATTTCCAAAATCTGATTTTCACTTGTTGATATCGAATAATGATGGGGATTTCCATAAGCAAGTAGAAATAAAAACTAGTTGCACTTAAAATTCATTATGAAAGGTTAAAAAAATTACCTAGTTACTTATTTTTCCATCACGGATCATTGAGAGGCCGGGGTAGGGTTGGGGTGATTATAGAAATTGTCAGTTGATCCCATTATCTGGAATAGCAACCATGAACATTCCAAATTCCAGAGAGCACACTACTAATTTGTGTAAAAACATCCAGTAGAAAGAAGGAACTGCAAATGCTGGTTTACAAAAATAGAACACAAAGTGCTGGAGTAACTCAGCGGGTCAGGCAGCATCCTTGAAGAACATGGGCTGAAGAAGAGTCCTGATTTGAAACGTTATTGTCTATTGTCTACTGTTACCTATCCATGATTTCCAAAGATGCTAGACACAAATGCCGGAGTAACTCAGCAGGTCAGGCAGCATCTCTGGAGAAAAGGAATAGGTGCTGTTTTGGACCCTTCTTCAGATTGAGAGTCAGGGGATAGGGAAAGTAGAGTTCCAGAGATGCTGCCTGACCTGCTGAGTTATTCCAGCACTTTGTGTACTAAGTTGTGTAACATCACTATAATTAGAATCATGGTGAATCTCCTTTGCAAATTTGGTGACAAAGTTAGTGAACGGTACTGCACACAGTATTGCAGGAGTGGTCTAAGTGGTGTTTTGCAGAGTTGTAACGCGCATGTTCAGTAATGGCTTCATCCCAACAGCCATCCGGCTATTAAGCACTGCAACCTCCATATAAGCTCTGAACTACATAGGCTTAGGGCATTGGTTTTTGTTGGGCATTGTCTTTTTGCACTATTATTGTTTGTTTGTTTTCATATATGTGTGTGTGTGTGTGTATATATGCATGTATGTAAACACATACACTGAACTTTTTTTCTCATTTATTATATTGTTTACAGAGTATTATGTTTACATATTCTGTTGTGCTGCTGCAAGTAAGAATGTTATTGTTCCATCTGGAACATATGACAATAAAACACTTGACTATCACAATTCTGATATTTTCTGCTCCATCTATGTAAGCACCAAACCAAATGAGTTCTTCACCACCCAATCTACCTGTGCAGTCACTTGCAGGGAATTGTGAACTTGTACCCCCAGATCCCTTTGTTCATCAACAATCCTTGGAGCCCAAGTATTTACTGTATATGTCCTACTCCTATTTAACTTCCCAAAAACTGATAGTTGTTGGGATTAAATCCCATCTGTTCAACTTTCCATCCCGCTATGCTCTTTACATCCACCCTTTCCTTCATTCAGGGACCCCAGCAGTCCTTCCAGATGAGACAGAGGTTCACATGCACCTCTTCTAATCTCATCTACTGCATCTGGTGTTCCCGATGTGGCCTCCTGTACATCAACGAGACTGAGTGCATTCCAGGCACTCACTATCCTCTGTGTAAAGAAAACTTTGCCCCCTCTCACTTTAAAGCTATATATATGTATATATAATATCTGTGTGTGTGTGTGTAAGTAAGAAGGAACTGCAGATGCAGGTTTACACCTAAGATTGACACAAAATGTTGGAGTAACTCAGCGGGTCAGGCAGCACTCTAGAGAAAAGGGATATGTGACGTTTAGGGTCAGGACCCTTCTTCAGACTCTTGGTCTGGAGCAGGGCCTGGAATCCAAGTGAGTTGTGGCGAGGACCAGGGGAGTCACTGGTCGCAGCCTGCGGGCTGCCGGAGTGCAGGTATGGGTCGGCGGTGGTAGGTTATGGCCTGGGAGCGGCTGGGGGTGATGTCAGAAGCCCAGCCTGGCGGTAACCAAAATTCCAGTGTAACCAAAATTCATTATAAAGATAGTCACGAAATGCTGGAGTAACACAGTGGGTTAAGGAGCATCTCTGGGGAAAAGGAATAGGTAACGTTTCAGATTGAAACCCTTCTTCGGATGCTATAATGTCATAATGAGGTCCATAATAATGAGGGTTTACTGTATATTGCAAATGGCAGAGGCCCCAGCACAGATAAGTCATAGGAGCAGAATTAGGCCATTTGGCCCATTGAGTCTGCTCCACTCCGGGAGAAATCCCACTCCATGACACCCCCTGCAAACCATAATGACTACCGAGAGGAAAGCGAAGACCACAGACCAACACGTCGCATTGTAGGGCAGTCGTGAGACACCTCTGCTCTTACTTACATTGGCACGGCTCCTTTTGGCAGGCCCAGAGCGTTGACGGGCAACACGGCCGGCTTTGACGGCAACATGGAGCTGAGGAAAGCCGCAGGCGACTGGCCGGAGTGGGGGGAGGCCCTGCCGGCGGAGGGCGAGAAGTAGGGGGGCTGCAACGGGGAGGCAAGGAGCGGTGGAGGCGGGGGAGGCAGAGGGTAGGAGTCCAGCGGGTAGAAAGCGGAGGGGCTTTGGATGGGGGGCGGCGGGGGAAGCGGAGGGGAGGGGGACGAAGGGGCCCAGGGAGAGCTGGAGCCTGAGCGTCGCTGATCGCCCTCCCCCTGGGAGAGAGGCAAGACCACCCGGTTAAAGGGTCTGTGAGTAGCGGGGGGAGAGAGGGGTGAGGACAGGTTAGAACCCGAAGACCCGGAAGGAGACAGGTACCCGCCAGAAGATGAGAGGCTTTGAGCAGCAATAAACTGCTTGGGCCGAGCGTAATTGAAAGTTGTTGTTTGCTGCATGGCTGGTGGAGTGTGAGGGTTGAGCACACTCATGGGGGCAATGGGTGGCTGGGCGGAGGTTGGAGAGCACAGCAAGAGCTCGAGTGACTGCTGGCCTTGTTTTCCTGCTTGTTGTTCCAGCAACACCTGGTTCTGCAGTTGCTGTAGTCTCAGTGGATCACTGTAACACAACAAAGAACATATCAGTCAATAAAGGGCGGCACCGTGTTGCCACATTAGTGTTGCTGCCTCACAGCGCCAGTGACCTGGGTTCGATCCAGACCACGGGTGCTGTCTGTACGGAGTTTGTACATTCTCCATGTGACCACGTGGGTTTCCTCCGGGTGCTCCGGTTTCCTCCCACACTCCAAAGACACGTAGGTAAATTGGCATTGGTTGTAAATTGACAGCTATGTTTTTCTCTCTGTTCATATGGAATGAAGTCATGATAGAGTCATAGAGTCATACACCTTGGAAAAAAAGCTCAAAATTCCTTGGTACAACCACGACAGCTTGTAATTCATAAGTTTATTTGGCGTGGAAACAGGCCATTCGGCCCATCATGTCCACACCCTCTCTTGATCACCTGACCACACTAGTTCTGTTGTCCCACTTTCTCATCCACACCCTACACACTAGGGGCAATTTTAGAGAGGCCAATTAACCTAAAAAAACCTGCACATCTTCAGGATGTGGGAGGGAACCCAGTGGACCTGGTGGAATCCTGCACAGTCACAGGGAGAACGTGCAAACTCCACACAGACAGCACACGAGGTCAGGATCAAACTCAGCTCAGCAGTGTGAGGCAGCAGTTCTCCCAGCTGTAAAACCGCAGCAAGTAAGAATTTCATTGCTCGAGAACCAGAGGACTTAGGTTTAAGGTGAGGGGGGGAAAGATTTAATAGGAACCTGAAGGGTGACTTTTTATACAAATGTGGTAGGTATATGGAACGAGCTGCCGGAGGAGGTAGTTATGGCTATAATGTATAAGAGACATTTGGACAGGTACATGGGCAGGATA
The DNA here is from genome assembly GCA_038087875.1 of Malacoraja senta. Lineage (NCBI taxonomy): Eukaryota > Metazoa > Chordata > Chondrichthyes > Rajiformes > Rajidae > Malacoraja > Malacoraja senta. The sequence continues at coordinate 194,290,611 of CM075977.1, read as the reverse complement.
GGTTTAGAAGGACATGGACCAAGCACAGATAGGTGGGACTATTATAGATGGGATATGTGGGTTGGCATGGGCAAGCTGGGCCGAAAGGCCTGTTTCCACTATGTATGACTATAACTCTATTCTGATCCCGTTGCATATGACAATTAATCACTCTTGACTCTTGAATTCAGTTCTTTGAACCACTGCTAAATTGTAACAGCTATAGATAGAGCAGGCTGCTAACAGGGAACCTCACCCAGCAGATAACGAAGGAATTAGTATCCGGCATCTATTCTGGTTACATTTAACAGACAGCATTGGCTTTTAAATTGTCAGTTAAGTGATGAAAGCCCTTCCTGTTCGTACAGCGTTTGCAACCACACTGACAGCGCAGACAGCACTGGGAAGTTATCACTCAGTGACTGATCTTCCTGTTGGCTGCCACACCATGCCCATGTGTTAAGGATGATCCACAGGTGGACTGCTGAGACAGCTCAGACATGGCTGAATCACTGAGAATTAAACCGGACCAGATATTGCCTTCAACAGAGAGTGAAATCAGACAAGGGTGAAGAGACGGGAGGGCGGCACAGTGGCGCAGCAGTAGAGCTGCTGCCTTGTACAGCTGGAGACCTGGGTTTGATCCTGACGACGGGTGCTGTCTGTATGGAGTTTGCGCGTTCTCCCTGAGACCGTGTGGGTTTTCTCTGGGTGTTCCGGTTTCCTCCTACATTCCAAAGACGTGCAGGTTTGTAGGTTAATTGGCTTCTGTAAAATTGTAAATTGTCCCCAGTGTGTAGGATAGTGCTAGTGCATGGATGATCGCTGGTCAGCGTGAACTCAGTGGGCCGAAGGGCCTGTTTCCAAGCTGTGTCTCGAAAGTCTAAAGTAAAACAATATTTGACGCCTGTTGCAATAACACAATAGGACTGGGTCAGGCAGAGTGCAGATGGAGAGCATCAGCCATCGTTGTTGACAGAGTTATCTAATTTAGCACTCCCTCATGCCTCATGGGAGGGGAGGGGAGAAGAGGGAGTGATTTTTCCCTTCATTATGCTGGTGGCCTTGCCGAGGCAGCGTGAAGTGTAGATGGTGTCAATGGAAGGGAGGTAGGTTAATTGTCGAAGCTTTCTGGCTGACGTTCTCCCTCACGGAGGGAGAGGTGCCGAGAGATGAAGCCCAGTCCGACAGCATGTTAATGATGTAAAATGACAGGCTTTGGTTGGCTTAGGTTTTTCATTGTCATGTGTACCAAACTATAGTGAAAAACTTTATTTTGCATGCTATTCAAAAAGATCAGATACTGTATACCATACTGTAGATACAATCAGTTCAAACTCAAGTACAATAGGTAGAGCAAATGGAAATATGTTTAGTTTATCCTTTCCTTGTTGCTGGCTTTGATTCGTTCTTTACATTCATTTGTTGTTTGTACCTTTTCAGACCAGTATGAGGAAGGATTCCGACCCATTCCTTTTTTCCAGAGATGCTGCCTGACCCAGAGTTACTCCAGCATTTTGTGTCTATCTACAATACTGTAAGTGTGGCCTCACCAATGGCTTGTACAACTGGAACATGACCTCCCAACGTCTATACTCAATACTCTGATTGATGAAGGCCAACGTGCTGAAAGCCTTCTAGACCACCCTTCAAGCCTATCCTACCATTCAATATCTGAACTACCCAGTCCACATCTCTTCTCTGCTACTTTCCCATAGCTCTCAATTCCCTAATTTTCCCAAACATCGAGCAAAACACAAAGTACTGGAGTAACTCAGCGGGTCATGGAGCATCTGTGGAGGGAATTGATAAATGACATCTTGGGTTGGCACCCAAAGTGTGAAAAGGTCCCAACCCTGAAACGTTGGCTATTTATTCCCTCCACACTTGCTGCCTGATCTGTTGAGTTCCTCCAGCACTTTGTATTCTCCACAAATAGAACAAGTAATGCAAAGAGAAAAATACCAGAGAGTAGAATATAGTGTTAGAGTGTAAAGGAGTTAGTTACACGTTGCAGAGAAATAGCGCAGGGTGTGCAATGAGGTAGGTTGGAAGATCAAGACTGTACTCTAGATGGGTTACAATGTTAAGTTTTGATTGCGTCTCTCTCTCCACAGATCAGCCTGTTTAGTTGAGTATTACCAGTATGCTCTGTTTTCATTATTATCTCATTCGCCACATGCTGTGAGGAGAGCTGTCTGTGACCTGTGACCATGGTTCTTGCTAGATTAGGACACCAAGGAAAGAGAATGGACTCAACAGTGGCGATGGGTGGTACAGTGGCACAGCGGGAGAGTTGCTGCCTCGTAGCGCCAGAGACCAGGGTTCGATCCTGTCTACGGTTGCTATCTGTAGGGAGATTGCATGTTCTCCCTGTGACCGCATGACTTTCTCCAGGTACTCAGATTTCCTCCTACACTCCAAAGGGTTTGTAGGTTAATTGGATTCTGTAAATGGCTCCAACTATGTGCAGGATAGAACTAACGTACAGGTGATTGCTGCTCGGCATGGACTCAGTGGGCCGAAGGGCCTGTTTCCACGCTGTGTCTCTAAAACTGAAACTTAAACAACATTACAGCTGATACATATGGTTCAGATTAGCCATTGGACTTTGGACAGTACACTATCCTGGATGGGTAAAACCCCATAGTTATCAAGATTTTGCTTTTTAATAAGGAGGAATCATCTGGTACTTTCCAACCAAGTAACCCTTTTTCTTGGAATTTCTGTGGAACTTCTCTGCTGCATATTCTACACACAAACATCATCTGCCAATGCCTCCCACTCTCTCATTCCTTTTTGTGCAGTCATGCTTGTATTTTGGTCTTGGTGGGTATTCAAGTTAGAGACATAAGGAGCTGCAGATGCTTGAATCTTGAGCCGCGGCAAACTGCTCGAGAAACTCAGTGGGTCAGTTTAGTATAGAGATACAGCATGGAACCAAGGGTCTAAAGAAGGGCCCCTTCCCAAAATGTCACCCATCCTTTTACTCCAGAGATGCTGCCAAGTTCCGCTGACTTAAGGGCCGGTCCCACTGGGCGTCATTTGTGCGTAATTTACGTTACATCATTTACGCATCACGACGCACGGCGCACGCATCGTGCCGCGCACGTGATGCCCGCATGGTGCGGATTACGCGTGCATGGTGCATGGTGACGTAGGCAGTGACGCGCGATCGCGCGCGGCGCCCCAGGATTTTGGGATGTACAAAATCTTCGCTCGCCATCTGCGTGACGCGCAAATGACGCCCAGGTGGGACAGGCCCTTTACTCCAGCACCATATGTCTCTCTTCGGTATAAACCAGAGTCTGCAGTTCTTTGCGACACATGGAAACAAGCCCTTTGGCCCACCGAATCAGCGCAAACTAACCATCACACTAGTTCCATGTTATCCTAATATTGCATCCTACACACTCGGGACAATTTTACAGAAGCCAACGAACTACGAACCTGCACGTTTTTGGAATATGGAGAGAAAATTGGAGCACCCGGAGTAAACCCATGCGGTCACAGGGAGAACGTACAAACTCCGTACAGACAGCACCCGTAGTCAGGATCAAAGCAGGTCTCTGGCAGTGACTGTACTGCTGCACCACCGTGCCGCCCTATTTCACGTTAGAGACACAAAGAACTGCAGGTGCTGGAATCTTCAGGTGACGCAATGTGCTGGAGGAACTTAGTTGGTCACGCAGCATCTGAGGCAGAGCATAGACAGACGATGTTTTGGATCGAGCTGAAAACTGAAGCCAAGATAAACAATGGAAATCACAGAGGTTAGTGTGAATGCTTTCAACCTTGATGTTTTCTTGATTGCTTCATTAGGGAGCAGAGTTATGGGTCAGCAAAACAATGAAACATTAATAGGAAAAACAAGCCTTGTAAAATAACATAATTGTAGCGTCTCCATTCTTTCCACACAATAGTTGAACTCTGAAGGGCAGGGATGACAAAAGTGATAGTCGTGAGCATAGCAAGATCCAAAATAATTCATTCTGAAGAAGGGTGGCACTGTGGTTCAGCGGTAGATTTGCTGCCTTACAGCGCTTACAGCGCCAGTGACCCAGGTTTGATCCCGACTAAACTAAACTAAACTAAAGGGTCTGAAGTATCAATCTGAAGATAGCTTGGGTAGCACAGTGGAACAGCAGTAGAACTGCTGCCTTGCAACGCTAGTGACCCAGGTTCGATCCTGACTATGGGTGTTTGTCTGTATGGAGTTTGTACTTTCTCCCTGTGACCACATGGGTTTTCTCCGGAATCTACGGTTTCTTCCCACACTCCAAAGACGTGCAGTTTTGTAGGTTAATTGGCTTCAGTAAATTGTCCTAATCTGTAGGATAAAACTTGTGTTCGGGGATCGCTGGTTGGCGGAGACTCGGTGGGCCGAAGGGCCTGTTTCTGTATCTCAAAAACGAAAACTAAAAAAAGTAAATGTCTGAAGAAAGGTCTGAAGAGTCTGAAGGATCAGTCTGAAGAAGGGTCTCGATCTAAAATATCACCTATCCATGTTCTCCAGAGATGCTGCCTGTCCCGCTGAGTTACTCCAGCTCTTTGTGCCCTTTGTGATTCATTCCATTGGAGTAACCTCCTCCATCTCCACCGTTCTCCAATCCCTGCTCTCCTTTCCTAATTACTAACAGCTGCAACCTTGGCCACGTATCTACTCTTGGGTCTGATGTTCCGAGCTCTGGAATTCCCTTAATGAGATATTCAAGGACGCCAGGGCTTCCCGACACTTGGGTGTGGAGCTCACTAACTACTGGTGGGAAGGTCAGATGGGCCAAAGTTTTGTGTGACGTTGGATGCTCCTGATGCCTTGTCATCGAAAGCAAGGCAAAATCAAATTTAGTTTAGTTTAGTGATACAACATGGAAATAGGCCCTTCAGCCCACCGAGTCCACCGAGCCGACCAGCGGTCACCCATACACTAATCTATCCGACACACTAGGGACAATTTGCAGAAACCAATTAACCTAAGAACCTGCACGTCTTTGGAATGTAGGAGGAATCCGGAGCACCCGGAGAAAATCCACGCGGTCACAGGGAGAATGTGCAACTCCAGATCGAACCCTGGTCTGTGGCGCTGTAAGGCAGCAACTCTACCGCTGCGCCACTGTGCTGCCCCAAAATGGTGTACAATGCTTGTCTAATGTCATTTGTCCCCATACAAGGTCTTTGAAAACACTGAAATAGAATGTTTAGGCTCTCCCTATAGTTAGATGAAAGCTCCATACCTGAAACGTTCAAGGCATCCATTTCCCCATGTCTGTCAACTTCTTTACCTGTCCATTGTCTCTGATGTTCTTCACCCTCACATCAATCACCCACTTGTCTCCAGCTTCCCCTCCACCATCATTTGCCCAGAACCCTCAACTCAAGAAAGCACTACAATGCCTCTACTTCGTTAAAGATTTGGTATGCGTCCAATTGCTCCCAGCTCAAGAGACATCAAGTTCTAAACCAATACTTTGTTAGAAGACTAAAGACGTTTGGCATGTCTCCAATGACTCTTACCAACTTCCACAGATGCACATTAGAAAGAATCCTATCAGAATGCATCGCAGCTTGGTTTGGCAACAGCTCTGACCAAGACCGCAAGAAATTGCAGAGAGTTGTGGATGTAGCCCAATTCATCACACAGACCAACCTCCCCTCCCATCCACTCCATCTACACCATGCTGCTTCAGGAAAGCAGCCAACATAATCAGGAACCATTTATACCCTGGTCATTCCTTCGTCTCCCCTCTCCTGTTGGGCAGAGATACAAAAACTTGAAAGCACGCACCACCAAAATATCTCAGGAACAGCTTCTTCCCCACTTATCAGATTACTAAGCTAAATGTATGGTCCCGATCTTCCAACCTACCTCATTGCAGCTCTTGCACATTTTTAAAAACCTGTCGTTTTTCTATAATTGTAACGCTATTACATTATAACATTATATTCTGTGTTTTTCCCTTTGCACTACCTGTTATACTTGTGTATGGCTTGATTGTACTCATGTATGGTACGATTTGATTGGGGACTAACCTGGATACAGGAACCTGAGAACCATGACCTCCGGGTTCACGAACAGCTTCTTTACATCAACCATCTGCTCTTGACACCCTGCACATACGTAACCATAACCTACTATAGCAATGAACTACAATGGACTTGGTATAATGTTGCACCACGTATTTTGGCTTGCACTATTATGGTCTGGTTACCTAGTATAACTGATAATGAATTGCATTATTGTTTATTGTGTCGTAATGTTGCATTAATGTTTCTTTAATGCCACATAATGCAAGTAAAAATTTCATTGATCAGGTCTCAGTGGATATGACCATTAAACACTCTTTACTTTACTTTAGACTTTACTTTAGAGATACAGCACGGAAACAGATCCTTCAGCCCACCGGCTCCACGCCAACCAGCGATCACCCTGTACATTAACATTATCCTAGGCCAGGGGTTCCCAACCTTTTTTGTCCCGTTTACCCCTGACAACTTTAATAGCACATAACAATGTTATTTCACTTATTTATGAACAACTAATGACGAACAGAATCCAAACAAAGTCTGTCAATGAGAAAAAATATGTACAAATCCAGAATCAACAAATTTACCCCCTGCGTAGGTGAAATTTACCCCCTGGGGGCAAATTTCCCCCAGGTTTGGAACCCTTGTCCTAGGCATTAGGGACAGGTTAAAATTTACAGAAGCCAATTAACCTACAAATCTGCACGTCTTTAGCATGTGGCAGGAAACCGGAGCACCCAGAGAAAACCCAAGCAGTCGCAGGGAGAACGTACAAACTCTGTAAAGACAGCATCTGAGGCCAGGATCGAACCCGGGCAAGGCAGCAACTCTACCGCTGCGCAATCCTTGACTCTTGATTCTTGACTAATGAACAAACTAAGTCGATCAGCCTGCATCACTGTTCTGCCTCGATTATTAAAATGAAGAAGGGTCCCGACCAGAAACGTCGCCTGTTCATGTTCGCCAAAGATACTGCCTGACCTGCTGTGTTACTATTAGCACTTTGTGTCCTTGTGTGTAATCGAATATCTGCAGTTCCTTGTTTCTACATTAAAATGAGGAACCGTTCAAATATCACAGGAAATAATTAGCTGTAATGAGCCTCCCACTCAGATCTTAAATGGCATTCTTGTCTTTGGTATTAGATTGTGATTAAATTTCCTCTCTTCCCTTTCAAGAAATCCTTATTGTCCCTATGAAGATAATATCTCACAGCTCAAAGCCCCCAAATGATAAATATTACAATCCAGTTTGGCAAAAGCTCTCAATCAATCCTTGCCATGACACGTGCTCTCATTGAGTCTTGTAAAATACACGTCGGATAAACATAGCAAAATCACAAACTGTTAATTCTGCTCCTATCGCTTATGAACTTATTTTGCATGTAGCATTCCTCACTAAAGGCACCCACTTAGATTATCCACATTTAGTTTAGTTTAGTTTATTATTGTAATGTGTACACATGCGTACAGTGAAAAGCTTTTTTTGTTGCATACTATCCAGTCAATGTAAAGACTATACATGATTACAAACAAGCTGTCCACAGTGTATAGATACAGGATAAAGGGATAAGATTCAGTGCAAGATACGTCCAGTAAAGTCTGATTAAAGATAATGGCATCTTTCCTATATCAGAGTGAGCAAACCCTAAACACAGAGGGTAGTTGAGGCCAGTTCATTGGCTATATTTAAGAGGGAATTAGATGTGGCCCTTGTGGCTAAAGGGATCAGGGGGTATGGAGAGAAGGCAGGTACGGGATACTGAGTTGGATGATCAGCCATGATCGTATTGAATGGCGGTGCAGGCTCGAAGGGCCGAATGGCCTACTCCTGCACCTAATTTCTATGTATCTATGTAATACTCCAGTGCGGTCTCATGTCTACTGTTCTAATGGTTTACCTCTGTAAAAAGCCATATAACAAAGACATTTCAGCTACAATAGGAAGCAGCAGTTCTTTAAATTATCTCCCATTTCCTCAACCGACCGGCATTGTCTTTCCATATGTACATGATCTCGACATATGGTTCCTCAAACCCTTCTACGGTAATTTATGTGGTCATCAATCATAAGTAATTACCCAGGGCAGACATCATACTGAGGAGTGCTGGATGCATTTCAGCCTGATTCACATTGCAGCATTATCATCTGAACACATGTAGCTCTGCAGTATCATTTCCAGAAGACTGTTTAAAGGCGAAACACAAAGTGCTGGAGGAACTCAGTGGGTCAGGCAGCATCTCGGGAGGACATGGATGGGTAACGTTTCGTGTCGGGACCCTTCTTCAGACTATTTGTGTGGGGAGGAGTAGAAAGCTGGAAGAGAGGAGGGGCACGACTAAATGGAGGAGCTACACAAGGGGAGCCTGAAATCTGTAACATCCAGGTTCCGGAACAGCTTCTTCTCCACAGCTATCAGGCTATTAAACACGACATCAAATAACAGACTATTATTATTATTGCACGTTAACTGTTTATTTATTGTGTATATATGGTCTATGGTCTATAGACACACTGAACTTTTATCTTTTGTTTTGTATTATGTTTACATATTTTGTTGTGCTGCAGCAAGTAAGAATTTCATTGTCCTATCTGGGACACATGACAATAAAACTCTCTTGACTCTTGAGCTACAGATGCTGGTTCACACAAAAGGACACAAAGTGCTGACGTTCCACGCCTCTTCTATCCTTGTCTCATGCTTTTTGTCTTTTCATATCTGGCATCTGCCAATCAAAAAAAACCCCTCACCTATATCCAACTATTACTCGCTTGGCTTTGTCCTGCCTCATCTCTCTTCCAGCTCTCTTCCCCCCTACTACAATCAGTTAAAGAAGGCTCCCAACCCAAAACATCGCTGACCCATGTTCTCCAGAGATGCTGCCTGACCCACTGAGTTACTCCAGCACTTTATGTCCTATTTACGTAAACCAGCAGTTCCTTCAGTCTACATTTTACCATATTGTTGCCTGATCTGGCGGGTTTTTAAAGAATAAAATGCCAGAAACACTCAGCAGGTCAGGCAGCATTTGAAGATGGAGAAACGGTGAACATTTTGGTCCCAGGATACTCATCATGGGTGTTTTATTGTCTTCTATCCTAAAATGGAACAATGAAAGTCTTACTTGCAGCAGCACAATAGATATGTGAATATGGTGCTCCATAAATAAACTGGGTCTGAACTAGGACAGGGAGAGGCATGTTACTGTTCAGTTGCAGTTAGTTTTGCTGAAAATGAACTTGAATTGTTCCTCTCGCCCAGTTCTGATGAAAAGTTCTCAACCCAAAATGCTAACTGATTTTTCCTCTGCAGACGCTGCCTGACCTGTTTTAGATTTCCAGCATCTGCAGTTTATAACTCTTTACTCTTTAAACTTGGGTTGTTTTCATTGATGGGAAATTTAAAACTATGGGATTATAGATTGGTTAAATAGCAAGGATTTTTTTCCTCCAGGGACAGGCTTTTAAGTAATTAGACCAAAGGCTTAAAGGTCAGTTGGGGAAATTAGTTTTCAACACCTGAAAGGCAGGCGGAGATAATACTTGGATGTACACAATGTGAATCGAATATGTGGATGGTGAAAGACCTGGATAGAGCGAATGTGGAGAGGATGTTTCTATTAGTGGGAGAGTCTAGGACCAGAGGCTATAGCCTCAGAATAAAATGATGTACTTTTAGAAAGGAGATGAGGAGGAATTTCTTTAGTCAGGGGGTAGTGAATCTGTGGAATACATTGCCATATATGGTTATGGAGGCCAAGTCAATGGATATTTTTAAGGTGGAGATTGACAGATTCTTGATTAGTATGGGTGTCAGGGATATGGGGAGAGGGCAGGAGAATGGGGTTGAGGGGGAAAGGTAGATCGGCTCCTATAGCTTATGAATTGATGAAATTATGTTCTGCAATAAGTTCATAAATCATAGGAGCAACATTAGGTCGTCCAGCCCATCCATCAAGTCTATTCTGCCATTCAATCATGGTCTATCTACCTTTCCCTCTCAATCTATCCAATCTCCACCTTAAAAATACCCAATAAATTGTTGGATTAACAGCTGGCCAGTGCGATCAGGCTGTGTAAATTATGGGAGCCACAGAGTTTTCTTGTGGTAAAGACGTTGAGAAACTTGGTTAAAAGCATGGGGGTCTGGGCTTTATAAATAGAGGTCTAGAGAATGAGTGTAAATATGAAGTCACCCACCAAAGATAGAGATGAGACAACAATTTTCTCTCTGAAGGTCATCAAATCAGTTGCCCGTCTACACTAAAGGACACAAATTGCTGGAGAAACTCAACAGGTCAGACAGCATCTCTGGAGAAAATGGATAGGAAAGGACTTGCTCTTTTGCCCATCTACACTAGTTGCATCTTTCCTCTCACTTTCCTATCCCCTCCCCTGATTCTCTGCCATGTAACCACACCAGTACAATAGTGTAATGATCAATTACAATGTACAATGACCAATTTACCTATCAATTGGTCATTGTATATTGGTCATTGCAGACCCTCGGTCTATCTTTAATCGGAATTTATTTACTTGACTATATATTGCAGTAAACATTATTCCCTTTATCATGTATCTGTACAGTGTGGAAGGCTTGATTGCGATCATGTATAGTCTTTGCGCTGACTGGTTAGCACGCTATAAAAGTTTTTCACTGTACCTCGGTACACATGACATTAAACTCAACTAAACGATCTCCCAGCACATCCATGGCATTTGGGAGGAAACTGGTGATGAATTTCTACAGGGGCGTCACAGTGGTAGAACTAGTGTACAGGGGATTATTGGTTGGCGTGGCCGAAGGGCTGTGTTTCAACATTGTATCTTTAAAGTTAAAAAACAAACACTAAAAACTCTGACGATGCTGGATAATTCTCCAGAGAACTCGTGACGAGTTGCTCGAACAGCCCTGGTGATGACAGGAGGGTGGCAGTGTGCCAGAAACCTGCTGGCATTAAATAGCGATCACATTAGGTGAGATGCACCCTGGCACTTTGCTGCCAGGTAAACAATGCTTCTGTAGCTGTGTAGGTCCGTGGTCTCTTGGCCAGGAATAACATCAATACCCCAGCCAGTTGGCAAGAAGTGAGTGTGTACCACAATCACGTTCCTTCATTGAAAACACGTTGGCCACATCAAACAGCTGGCAGGCTGGGAGTGCTGTGTTCTGCCCCCACCACAGTTATCCAGCTTTCTCCCCCCCTCCCCCCCCCCACCCCACTACAAAAAATCTGAAGAAGGGTCTCGACCTGAAATGTCACCTATCCATGCCCTCCACAGATGCTGTTTGGCCCGCTGAGTTACTCTTGTACTTTGTGTTTTTACATAGGAATGTGGTCTGTGATTTCAAACCTAGACAATGGGCGGCACGGTGGCGCAGCGGTAGAGTTGCTGCCTTATAGCGCTTACAGCACCACAGACCCAGGTTCGATCCCAAACCAGGGAGCTGTCGGTACGGAGTTTGTACGTTCTCCCCGTGACTGTGTTGGTTTTCTCCGAGATCTTCAGTTTCCTCCCATGCCCCAAAGACAGGCAGGTTTGTAGGTTAATTAGCTTGGTATAAATGTAAAATTGTCCCTAGTGTGTGTAGGACGGCGTTAATGTGCGGGGATCGCTGGTCGCTGCGGACTCAGTGGGCTGAGTGGCCTGTTTCCCCGTTGTATCTCTATACTAAAACTAAACTAAACAACACTGGCATAGAGATTTGTCCTGAGGTGTGGATGAAAATATATGGGGGAGGGGAGGGGGGAGAACCAGGGCTTTACAGTAAAATGATTCGCAAAGGCAACAAAATCTTCCTGTCTTGATCATCTACTTTTAGTTAAAGTGCATTGAAATTGAGAGCCGGGCGATTTTTTGGTTTGATTCTTTTAGGAAGAGAGAACAGATGTTTGTTTGGCTTAATTCTTTTAGGAAGAAGGAGCAGATCATAGTTTGGGAATTTTTTTAAAACATCTATTTAATGCAATTGGAATGTGTCCAATTCGCCTCCTCCTCTCGTGTGGAAAAAATATCCTTTCTTCAGAATGGCTTCCATATGTGGAGAGCTTACTGAATGGAGAATCTGCACCCGCACCCCACATAACCTTCCCTTTAATACTTTCCAATTTAAACAGCATTCTTCCCTTAAGTGAGTTCCCAATTTGCATGCCCACATCTGCAGATGTATAAACATGCATTCCGAGAAAGAAGTTACTGACATACCGTGCAGACTTTCACCATTACATAAGGGAGCTTATCTTTCCACTTGGAAAACTGCTCGGGATTCAAAACCAGCTAACCTTTCAGTCGTTCACTCCTGTCCTCACACCAGCACCCACATTCCTCAGCTCTGTGGATCATTATCCTTACCGATTTGAGGAAAATGGGAAATAGGTAGAAGGGGATATGTAAAACACACGCGCGCACACACGTGTCCATACGTGTACATATATATACAGTCACACACCACTCTCGCACATATAAGCACGCAGAAACACACACCAAGATGCACATGAATACACACATGTCTATAGTTACACACCACACTCACCCATATATTAACACACACACACAGACATAAATATATATCTCAACAATTATGCACACACACACACACACACACCACTCACACATATAAACAGACACACCACACTCACGCACGTATGAACATGCACACGCACACATCGCACAGGCACACATTAACACACACACATTCACCAAAGTGCACATAATACACACATCGACAGATACACGTACCGCACTCACGCACACATAAACGCAAACACACATACCAAAGTGCACTTAAGTACATAAATGTATACGATTACACACATGCACACATAAATACACATACACCAAAGTGCACAGAAATACACACATATAGTCACACACACATAAACATGCATGCTTGTTAAAAATAACCTTCACCATTTTTGGAAATACAACTCTCTTTTTTTCTCGTTCTCTCTGTCTCTCTGTCTCTCTGTCTCTCTCTCTCTCTCTCTGTCTCTCTCTGAAAACATTTCCACTCATATGATGAATAGCTTTCCGACAACATCACAAGCCTTAAAGGCTTGACCCTGCTGTGGTAAATATAACCGGGCTTGTTCTGCTCTTCAACTGCTTTCCTGACTTGCTAATGTAAATAAAACTAGAGGGAATACGAACAAAAATCCACTCAGGTTGACAAGGGTGCTCCTTAAATGGAAAACTCCAACAGAGATAACCTCTGCTCAGATCCAATTGTTTCTGAATGAGGAACCACGAGATAGACTCTGAGTTGAAACTCAGTGACACACATGCCATACACAGTAATTGTTTCTATGTTCTAAAAGGCCTTCTTTCAGTAATCTGGCTCCCTGGAATGAAAAGAGGCCATTATTCCTATCCATGTAGAAACAAGGAACTGCAGATGCAGGTTTACACAAAATGCAACAAAGTGCTGCAGTAACTCTGAGTCAGGTAGCATCTCCGGAGAACATGGATAGGTCCAAACCCAAAACATCACCTATCCATGTTCTCTGGAGTTGCTGCCTGACCCACTGAGTTACACCAGCACTTTGTATCCTTCAGTCTGTGAATGATATTTTTATGTAGATACCCTGTTCCAAATTTGGGTAATTAGATTAAATTAAGGCTTGCTTTAGCCAGCCAAATAAATGTTTACACAGAGAGTGGTGGGTGCCTGGAACATGCCATCAGGGGAGATGGTGGTAGATATGATAGCAATCTTTAAGAGACATTTAGACAGGCATAAGAACAGACAGGGATTGGAGGCGTATGGTCATGTGCAGCTTACATTGGCAGACCATCAGATGTCCCGAGATGGCAAGATGTGCTTCAAAAAAACCTTTTCTGCAAATTGAAGATTTCTACTAGTTCTGATAATGATTCAATTTAGAAAGAGGCCATTTGGTCTATTATGCCATTTGCAATTGCAGAGTTGTAGATGTAGCCCAGTCCATCACACAGACCAGACTCCCCACCATTGACTCCATCTACACTTCACGCTGACTTGGAAAAGCAGCCAACATGACAGAGGACATGTCCCATCCCTTGCTGAATCTCCCTGCTTCCATCAAGCCCCTTGTAACCCTCTAGTGTTGGACATTTCCAACCTAGGAAAGGTTCTGACTGTCTATCCTATCCATGCTTCATAAATGAACCTTTTCAGTGAATTGAAGACATCTAGTTGATATGATCCAACATAGAAAGTGGCCATTTGGCCCATCATGCCAGGGCTGGCCCTTGAGAAGGCCCCACCTAATTAATCCTATTCAATTTCCTTGGAGCCCTGCAGATTTCCTCACCACATTTATCCAAGTCCCTTTTTCAATTGATTATTAGACCTGCTTCCACTGACTCACCAAGAGATACACTCTAGGTCTAGGTTGGCGGGTATATGAAACAAGCTGCCAGAGGAGGTAATTGAGGCAGGTACTATAACAAAATGTAAGACATTTTGACAGATACATGGATAGAAATGGTTTAGAGAAATATATACAGCCCATCAGGGGCTGGTGGGACTAGTGTAGATGTGACATCTTGGTCGGCATGGGCAAGTTGGGCCAAATGGTCTGTTTCTGTGCTGCATTATATTAAGATATTATAACATGAAAGGATAATCCTCATTCTCCTCCATCTGAAGAAGGGTCCTGACCCAAATCTGTCCATTCACTCCACAGATGCTGACTGACCCTCTGAGTTCACCAGGCACCTCGCTTAAAAAAAAAAAATCCTCACTCTCCTGTCTGGTCTTCTTCCTAACGATCAGTTACTTTAAAAATTTAGCCGTCCATTCCACAAGGTCGGTACCCTGTGGAGCTGGGGAAGTATTCTTCTGATCTCCTGCCTTGCAGACTGTTTGTAGATATTGGAACTGTGCCGAACAGTATAAACTCTTGTGGCCTGTGGCTCACTTGGGAACACTCCAGCCTTCAGTCGGAAGGTTCTAGTCCCTCCATGGAGTTCTGAGTTTGTACTGAGGCTGACAGTTCTGTGCCATAAGGAAAAAGGAGGGGGGGGGGGGGGGGTGAGGGAGGTGGGGTGGTCACACAGTCAAAGACACTTTCACTTAGATGTAACAATAAACAGTACATGAGAGCCTGAGCTATAAGGGAGTGGTTGAGTAGGGCGAGGACTTTATTCCTTGGAGCACAGGAGGATGAGGGGTGATTTTATAGAGGTGTACAAAATCGTGAGAGGAATAGATAGGGTAAATGCACAGTCTTTTATCCAGAGTAGGGGAATCAAGAACCAGACATTGGTTTTAGGTGAGGGGGAAGAGATTTAATAGGAACCCGAGGTGCAATTATTTTACACAAAAGGGTGGTAGATATGTGGAACGAGCTGCCAGAGGAGGTAGTTGAAGCAGGTACTATCACAACGTTCAAAAAATATTTGGACAGAATAGGTTCAGAGGGACATGCGTCAAACGTAGCCAGGTGGGACTAGTGTAATTGGGGCATGTTGATTAGCGTGGGCACGCTGGGCCGAAGGGCCGTTTTCGATGTTGTAATACTCGATGACTAATAAATGAAACTCTCTTGAATGAACGTCAAAGTTCCTGTTGATCTAATTCAAAGAAAAACAAGCAAGTTTGCTCTGTCTCATTTATATCCCTTAATGAACATTATAGAGATTAGAGGGTCATTATACTGTTTGTGGAAGCTTGCTGTGTACAAAAGGACTGCGTCATTCTGAAGACGTGTCTCAACCCGAAACATCAACTATCCCTGATCTCCAGTCATCTTCTTCTTTAGAACATAGAAAGGTACAGCGCAGACACAGGCCCAATGTCTGTGCCAACTATGATGCCAATTTAAGTTACACTTGGGAGTATCGAGAGCCAGAGGACATATGTTTAAGGTGGAAACATTTAATAGGAATGTGGGATATGGGCTAAACGCGGGCAGGTGGGGCTAGTGTAGATGGGACGTTAGTCAGTGTGGGCAAGTTGGGCCAAAGGGCCTGTTTCCATGCTTTATGACTCTTTGACTCTATATGTCTGCACATTATCTTTATCCCTCAATATTTTGCCTCTTCGTGTGTCTGTCTGAATGCCTCTTAAACATTGCTATCTTAGCTGCTTCCACCACCACCCCTGGCAGCACGTTCAACGCACCCACCACCCTTTGTGTAAATAAGCTTCACTGCACATTTCCTTTAAACTTTGCCCCTCTTATCCTAAAGCATTGCCCTCTGGTCTTTGACATTTCCACCCTGGATAAAAGACTCTGACGGTCTACCCTTCCTGTGCCTTGTTATTTTATATATTTCATTATTTTGACATTATTTTCTATATTTATAAATTTCTATCATGTTTCCCCTCAGTCTCCGACGCTCCAGAGAAAACACTCCAAGTTTGTCCAACGTCGTCTTACAGCTAATTTGCTAAATTGATAAGGGTCTCAACCCAAATGATTGGCTGTCCTTTCCATCCACAGATGCTACCTGACTCGTTGAGTTCCTCCGGCACTGTGTTTTACTAACTTAACCATTGTTTTTACAACTAATCTTTTTCTTTAAAAGAGGTGCCCACCTTGGAGGAACTGGCTTTAAAGTGTTTTGTAATGTTCTTAAAGGTTAATGCAGTCTTTAAAATATCCACCACTCTAAATCCATTGGCTCATTACAGCTTCAAAGATTTAATCTTGATTTAGCATTGGAAACACATCACTTGGAGGAACTTGGAGGAACCACAGATTTCCTCCTACGTTGAATTTATCCTTTGCTAAAAAAACTTGACAGGCCTAATCTATAAGGTGACTTGGAGACTAAAGCACAGGAATCTAAATCACTCTCCCCTTTCAAAGGTTTGCAGTTCAAAAGCACGTTCAAAAACGTTCGCCAGGACGTAAATCAATGGACAGATACCAAGAGAGTCTGCAATGGAAGTCAATGTTGTGGGACTCTGACAAAGAAAGCATCTTTTCACATCAGAATGATAGGGCGTAGCTTTAGAATCAGAATAAAAGGACGTACCGTTAAAAAGAAGCTGAAGAGGGATTTCTTTAATCAGAGGGTGGTGAATCTGTGGGATTCATTGCCCCAGATAACAGTGGAGGCCAAGTCATTGGGTATTTTTAATTATGTCATTTTATAAAATGGTTCTATGAATAGTAGAAGGGACCTGATTGAATAGATAGGTTGACCCAATTCCTTGACCCAAGATAGGGAAATCAAGAACAAGAGGACATATGTTTCAGGTGAGAGAGACATGATTTAATACAACCCTGTGGGACAATGTTTTCACTCAAAGGATGGTGGGTATATAGAACGAGCTGCAAGGAGGTAGTTGAGGCAGGTACTACAACAGAGTATGGGGCGCCATTGAGTATGGCAGCCTCGCCTGCAGCTGTTCGTCCTTTCATCCTTTTTTAAATTTTTAGTCTGTCAAAACGAGGTTTTGGAGGTCTTTTAGTCTTTTTATGTGGGGGATGGGGGTGGGGGGGGAAGGGGGAATGTTTTTCTCAGTCACTAGGATCAGTCAGAGGATGCGTCTTTCCTCTGAGCCACATCTTCGCCCCCTCCTCGCGGCCTACCATCTGGATTGGCGCGGCCTTTCCTGCTGGAGACCGGCCAGAGCTTCAGCTTCAGCAGCGGAGTACCATCGCGGAGCGGGCGATGCCTTACTGGGGTCGCCGTGTGGAGTGCTGGGACAGCCGACTTTAACACTGTGGAGCTGCGGGCGGCGCTGATTTTAACATCTCGGAGTCATGGGATCCCTTTGCCCAGGGCCGCCAGTGTTGAATCTCCGCCCTGCTCGGCCTGTAGACTTCGGGAGCCAAGGTCTCCAGTAATAAGCAGCCGATTCAGAAACTCCAAGCCGCTGAGAATGTTCTTCCGTTCCGACGTCGGAGTTTCGATCATCTCGGCGAGAAGGCCTGAACATCGGGCTGCCGTAGCGGCGACTGTGGAGGGCTCGAGGCCCCGACCACGGATGAACAAAGAGGAAGATGACTGAACTTTATTGCCTTCCCTCACAGTGGGAAATGCTGTTGTGTTCTTTTTATTCGTATGGCTGTATGGTAACTCAAATCTCACTGTACCAATTGGTGCATGTGACAATAAATGTAAACTTGAACTTAAACGTAGCATTTAAAAGACGAGGAAGGAACTGCAGATGCTGGTTTACACCAAAGATAGACAGAAATTGTTGGAGTGAATCAGCCGGTCAGGCAGCATCTCTGGAGAGAAGGAATAGGTGATGTTTCGGTCACTTAGTCTGAAAAAGGGTTTTGACCCGAAACATCACCTTTTGCTTTTCTCCAGAGATGCTACTTACTCCAGCATTTTGTGTCTATGGACGGGTACATGGATAGGAAAGATTTAAAGGGATTTGGGCCAAATGCAAGCAAATGGGACTAGCAGATGGGACATCTAGGTCCTTATGGAGGAGTTGATTCAAAGGGCCTGTTACCATGCTATATGACTCTATGACAGGAGCCAAGTTCCCAGAAAGCCAGGTTCTCAAGATGATCTAAAAAATGTACATTGTCTAAAAGGACTTCAAGGCAAGAAAGAAACATTTCCCTTTAACTGTATCCCAGTCATGTTGCAATGGTAAAGTTGCTGAAGTTTCTTCATAAGTGATAGGAGCAGAATTAGGCCATTTGACCCATCAAATCTACTCTGCCATTCAATCCTGGCTGATCTATCTCTTCCTCCTAACCACATTCTCCTGCCTTCTCCCTGTAACCTCTGACAGCAGGACTAATCAAGAATGTTTGGAAGCAGAGTAGAATGTGATTGACAATGTAGATGGCATTTTGCACTATTCATTAACATTGAATTTCTGGGCAATCATCTACTCCCATTTTCTTCCCACGCATCGTTCTCTCACAACCAACCCTGACATTTTCCCAGGTCATCAGCAGAGAGTTAAAGTGAGTGGGAGACGTCAGTTGGAAAGAAAGCACCAATTTCCTCGACATTTGTTTAACTGTTCGACCAGAATGCCAGTTCCCAGTGAAGTTCTTTTTTGGAGTCGATGGCAAGTTGCCACCAGAGTTTACTTCAGTCAATATGAGCTTCGATGGAAAAAATGCCACCAAGTAGTTGGTAGGCAAAAATGCTGGAGAAACTCAGCGGGTGAGGCAGCATCTATGGATGCTGCCTCACCCGCTGAGTTTCTCCAGCAGTTGAATGAATGAATGAATGAATAAGTTTATTGGCCAAGTATTTACATACAAGGAATTTGCCTTGGTGCTCCGCCCGCAAGTGAAAACATGACATACAGTGACAGTTAGGAATGATACATAAAACATAAAACATTAATAATAAAACATTATTGATTAAACATTTGAATTAAATAAAATACCAGAGCAAAAGTAGGCTACAGATTTTGGGTTATTGAGTAGAGCTACTACTCGTGGAAAAAAGCTGTTTTTACGTCTGGCTGTGGCAGTTTTGACAGTCCGGAGTCGCCCAGCGGTATGATTTCTCTAACTTCAAGTAACCTATCCCCTCTCTCTCCGTCCCTCCTCCACCCTAGTCATTGTACCAGTTTCACTGGCGTCCTGTTGAGTATCATTTTCTGTATAACTTGTTATCTCCTATCCCACAGCCAACAATGGACCATTGTGGGCTCGACCTTTCCTTAATCATCGTTACTTTTTTGAATATCTATCATTCATTTGTTCTATATCTCTCTATATCACCGACTATATCTCATTTTCTTTTCCCCTGACTCTCAGTCTGAAGAAAGGTCTCAACCCAAAACGTCACACTATTATTTTTCTCCAGCGATGCTGCCTGACCCACTGAATTACTTCAGCTTTTTATGTCTATCTACTCCAATGTAACTAGATTCTTCCCAGATATGGGACTGCACTACCCTATCAAGATCATGTAGATACAAGGAACTAGAGTTGCTGGTTTACAACAAAAAAAAGACACAACATGCTGGAGCAACTCAGCAGGTCAGGCAGCATCTCTGGAGAACATGGACAGGGTCTGAAGCAAGGTCCCAACCTGAAACGTCACCTATCCATGTTCTCCTGAGATGCTGCCTGACCCACTGAGCTGCTCCAGCATTTTGTGCTTTTCTTCATGTCTGAAGAAGGGTCCTGACTCGAAACATCACCTGTCCATGTTCTCCAGAGATGCTGCCTGACCCACTGAGTTCTTCTTTTGTAAACCAACATGTGGCAGTTCTAATGTAGAAACAAAGAACTGTAGGATGCTGGTTTACAAAAAAAGGCACAAAGTATTAGAGTAAATCAGTGGTTCAGGCAGCATCTCTGGAGAGTATGGATAGGTGACGTTCCTTGTTTCAAAGTTTTTGGCCATTGCTGACACTCAAGATGCTGATATTGGGGGAATTGGTGAGAGTACTATCACAATGCCATTTCCTTGTTTGCAAACACAATTGGGTTCAAATGGATTGCATAAATCCTGTTTGTTGTTATTGTACCATACTCCTCTCTGAGCCGTGATACTGGAAATGTTGGGTGGAAAGAGCTTGCTTTAAAATAGGCCCAGTCCACCTTACGGATATTTGAACAAACTGAACATTCATCCAAGAATCCAAGAAGGGTGTGAAAGGTTATGGAGAGAAGGCAGGAGAATGGGGTTGAGAGGGAATCAACCATGATTGAATGGCAGAATAGACTCGATGGCTGAATGGCCTAATTCTGCTCCTATGACTTATGAAGAATGGAATAATCATTATTTCTGTTTTAATTTCTTGGTTGTGAAATATTCCCCAGGATGTTACACCACTTTCCAGATTTATTATTTGGTTGTGTTCTTTGAGGTTTTGCGAGTTCCACATCTGTTTCCTCTACACAACTCGCCCATTGTTGTAGACTTTGCCAGACTTCTTTGTGAAATGGATACATCTTCATCAGTTCAAAGGATAGGAAGCCTCAGAAAGTTGATGGTCTGGTAATGATGTTGATCCCCAGTACTGGTTCTCTTTCCTCAGACGCTGTCAGAAGCTGGTCAGGACTGTTCACAGATCCAGTGTTCCGCTTCCTTCCCTCTCCCGCCAAGACACATTGGGAAGCACAGTGATGCAGTGGTTGCTGCATTCACAAGT
Source organism: Malacoraja senta (assembly GCA_038087875.1). Classification (NCBI taxonomy): domain Eukaryota; kingdom Metazoa; phylum Chordata; class Chondrichthyes; order Rajiformes; family Rajidae; genus Malacoraja; species Malacoraja senta. The sequence goes on along the minus strand of CM075977.1, from coordinate 194,269,581 downwards.
TCGCAAGTTATAAGAGTAGAATTAGACCATTCGGCCCATCGAGTCTACTCCGCCTCCTAATCCCATTTTAGCATTACAGCACCAGAGACCCGGGTTCGATCCTGACTACGTGTGCTGTCTGTACGGGATCTGGTTTCCCTGTGACCACGTGGGTTTTCTCCAGGTGCTCTGGTTTTTCCCACACTCCAAAGACGTACAGGTTTGTAGGTTAATTGGCTCCAGTAAAATTGTGAATTTTCTCTGGTGTGTAGGATAGTGTTAGTGTACGGGATGATCGCTGGCCGGCGCGGACTCGGTGGGCTCAAGACCCCATTTCTGTGCTGTATCTCTAGAGTCGAAAGACTTAAAGTAAGAAATGTATGAATTGCTTGTCTCCTTGGACCTATGTCGGAAAATTTAAAATGGTGCATTATGATTCCATAACCTCTTCATGGTGGCCATCTCCTCTCTATATTCCTGATCTTGATGCAGGGTCTTGACGCGAAACGTCGAACATTCCTCTGCCTCCAGAGATGCTGCCTAATCCGCTGAATAAAAGGACGTATTTAGAATGGAGATGAGGAGGAATTTGTTTAGCCAGAAGGTAGTGAATCTGAAGGCCAAGTCATTGGGTATCTTCCTTCCTACAGCAGGGTGACCAAAACTGAACACAATATCCCAGTTTGCTTTTTATTTTGCTCTAGATTACAGAATCTGCAGTCTCTTGTGTCTCCAACAGTAAACTCTTCATGAATTGAACATATTTAATTAAATGTTTAACGTGCTTGGTAACAAGAAGCAAATGGACAAAGTTGGCAATGGCTGCTGTGTCCTTGAGATACATCCCCTGTTCTAATGTCACTATATCCTTTTCTGCTTGTCTACTGGGTCAGTGGTGGTGCCTTGGAGTCTGCTTCCTGCATTAATGTTTCATTTCTCATAGTCTGCAAACCATCAGCTGCTGTCTTTAAACCAAAAATATATAAGCCCGTTGCTCCTGAACAAGAAGCCTTATCAGTCTGCTTACAGAACTCAAAACGAGATGAGCTGTACATTTAAAAGGTTGACAACTGATGTGATATCTGTTTTTTCCAGAAGTTATATTTTCAATAAGCTGCTGTCTCCGCTTTTAATATCGGCCGCTATGATTAATGATTGACATGGGGATAAAAGGAATTGTTTGGCCATCTGAGCTTATTCTCCAAATTGTAACAGAGCAATAAGAAGAGGGATAACTCTACTCTGCAACCTCTATCCCTCTGCTCCAAATGTGCTCTCAAGCTTTCTGTCACACACAGACACACACGCACAGATATGTATACACATACAAACACATACACATGCACACAGACACTCTTACCTAGCACAAAACATACACGCATATACACACATTCACAGTTACTCTTAGCTCACATAAAACATACATGCAGATACACACACACTTTACAAATACTCAATGACTCTGCATCCAGATTCACAACTCTCTGGCTATACAAATGTCTCCTCATCTCCATTCTAAATACTTCATTTTATCATGAGGCTGTGCCCCCTGGTCCTAGGCTCTGTCACCACCGGAAAAATCTACACATCCACTCTTTATATCAAGGCCTTTCACCTATTCTCACCTGTTTTTATTAAACATTAATGGAAGTGGAGCCAAAGACAGGTTGGCTGGAATCACCAACCATATGTGGCCATGTAATAATTCCTTAAGGAGTAGGGTCACACAGAGCAGAATGTGCCATAACGCAACAAAGGAATAGAGGCGTAGGCCTTTCCGCTCTTCATGTCTGTCACAAAGTCAAACAGCACGGAAACAGACCCTTCAGTCCACCATGCCCGTTCGAGTATGAATCTACACTAGCCTCATTTTTCAGCACTTGGCTCATAGTTTGTGGCTGGTTTAGTTTAGAGAAACAGCATGGAAACAAGCCCCTCGGCCCACCCGATTCCACCCCGACCATCAATCACCCGTTTACACTAGTTATCCCACTTTCTCATCCACTCCCTACAAACTAGGGGCAATTTACAGAGGCCAATTAACCTACAAACCCGCACTTTGCGATGTTGGCGGAAACCAGAGCACCGAGAGGAAACTCACGCAGTCACAGTGAGAACGTTCAAATCCCACATAAAAACAGCACCCGAGGTCAGGATCAAACCCAGGTCTCTAGCGCTGTGAGCCAGCAGCTCTACTGCTGTACCACTGTGCCCTTCAGCCCACAAGTCCACGCAGACCATTGATCACCCGTTTACAGTAGTACTGCGTTATTCCACTTTCTCATCCACTCCCTACACACTCGCAGCAATTTAGAGGCCAATTAAACTACAAACCCGCATGTCTTTGGGATATGGGAGGAAACTGGAGCACCCAGAGGACACTCACGCGGTCACAGTGAGAACGTGCAAACACCACACACATACTGATAGCATCCGAGGTCAGGATTGAACCCGGTCTCTGGTGCCGTGAGGCAGCAGCTCTACCAGCAGCGCCACTGTGCCGCATGCTTCCATGAGAAGAGCTGGTCGTAACGCTCAATGTCACCTTATTGTGGGAGTAGCAATCATTCTCCCCCTGCCGGAAAGCCTCCAGAGTGGAACAAAGGCCAGCTACCCATCTGTGTCAGCTGTGTTACCGCCGATTATCAATTCAATTCCTTCCTCCTTTTTAAATCTCATGGCTACCTTTAGTGAAATTTGTTTTTGATTCCAGTAATTTATGTAATTCCTAGAATATGAATTCCCCAGCTGCAGTGCGGGGAATTGAACTCGAGACTCTGAATCAAAGAATCCAGAACTCTGGCTGCTAATCCAGGAACCTAACCCCTATGCTACCACATCCATATCTAGCCCTAAATGGCTGTAAAAGTTGTACATTGCAGGCTGACAAGATGCAAGGCAGATAAGGAATTTATTGTTCAGCCAAAAGACTGAAAGAAGTCACTCGGAAAACATATAAAATAATAAAACAGAAATAGAGCTGCCTTTCAATAGAATTGATTGGGAAAACAATGGTACTAGATAAACATACAAAGTGACCAAAAGCGGGGATGAAGAAGGATAGACAGAGCCTTTTTCCCCCATGTCAAAGAGGACATTATTTAGAGTTACAACATGGAAACAGGCCCTTCGGCCCACCGAGTCCAGGCCAATCACTGATCACCCGTTCACACTACTTCTATGTTACCCCACTTTCTCATTCACTCCCTACACACTGGGACTATTTACAGAGGCAAATTAACCCCAAAATCCACATGTCTTTTGGATGTGGGAGGAAACTGGAACACCTGAAGAAAACCCATGTGATCACAGGGAGAAGGTATAAACCACGCACAGACAGCACCTGTAGTCAATATTAAACCAGGGTCTTTGGCGCTGTGAGACAGTAGCTCTACCCGCTGTGCCACAAAGAGTGGTGGGTGCCTGGCTCTTGATGCCTGCACGGCGGTGGAAGCAGAAACAATAAGGGCAGTTAAGAGGTTTTTAGAGCGGCACATGGATTGTACATTGGACAGCCATACAATAAAAAAATGATTTTTTATTGTATGGCTGTATGGTGACCACACATTTCACTGTGCCAACTGGCACATGTGACAATAAATGTATCTTGTATCTTGTATCTTGGATATGCAGGGAATGGAGAGAGATAGATCACGTTCAAGCTGAGATTAGTTTAACTTGGCCTCATGTTTGACATGGACATTGTGGGATGAAGGGCCTATTCCTGTGCTGTATTGTTCTATGTAACGTGTTCTAATTGCTCCCATTACTACAAGGGAAATTAGCAGATGGGATGATAGGTGAATTTCTATACTGTATCATTTTGACTGTACAAGATCATGACAGGAATTGATAGGGTAAATGTACTCCTCTTTTACCCTGAGTAGGAGAATCAAGAACCGGAGGACACAGGTTTAAGGTGATGGGGGAAGATTTAATAGGAACCTGAGGAGCAACACTTCTTTTTACACAAAGGGTGGTAGGTACAGTGTATGGAATGATCTGCCAGAGGAGGTAGTTGAGGAAGATACTATTGCGACAATGTGTAAAAAACATTTGGGCAGGTATTGTATTGTATTGTTGTATTGTATTCAATTTATTGTCATTATCTCATAAGAGACAACGAAATGGATTTTCCTTACATAGAAACATAGAAACATAGAAAATAGGTGCAGGAGTAGGCCATTCGGCCCTTCGAGCCTGCAACGCCATTCAATATGATCATGGCTGATCATCCAACTCAGTATCCCGTACCTGCCTTCTCTCCATACCCCCTGATCCCTTTAGCCACAAGGGCCACATCTAACTCCCTCTTAAATATAGCCAATGAACTGGCCTCAACTACCCTCTGTGGCAGAGAGTTCCAGAGATTCTGTGTGAAAAAGTTTTTTTCTCATCTCAGTCCTAAAAGATTTCCCCTTTATCCTTAAACTGTAACCCCTTGTTCTGGACTTCCCCAACATCGGGAACAATCTTCCTGCATCTAGCCTGTCCAACCGCTTAAGAATTTTGTAAGTTTCTATAAGATCCCCCCTCAATCTTCTAAATTCCAGCGAGTACAAGCCGAGTCTATCCAGTCTTTCCTCATATGAAAGTCCTGACATCCCAGGAATCAGTCTGGTGAACCTTCTCTGTACTCCCTCTATGGCAAGAATGTCCTTCCTCAGATTAGGAGACCAAAACTGTATGCAATACTCCAGGTGTGGTCTCACCAAGACCCTGTACAACTGCAGTAGAACCTCCCTGCTCGTATACTCAAATCCTTTTGCTATGAATGCTAACATACCATTCGCTTTCTTCACTGCCTGCTGCACCTGCATGCCCACTTTCAATGACTGATGTACCATGACACTCAGGTCTCGTTGCATCTCCCCTTTTCCTAATCGGCCACCATTCAGGCAATAGTCTACTTTCCTGTTTTTGCCACCAAAGTGGATCACCTCACATTTATCCACATTATACTGCATCTGCCATGCATTTGCCCACTCACCCAGCCTATCCAAGTCATCTTGCAGCCTCCTAGCACCTTCCTCACAGCTAACACTGCCCCCCAGCTTTGTGTCATCCGCAAACTTGGAGATGTTGCATTCAATTCCTTCGTCCAAATCATTAATATATATTGTAAATAGCTGGGGTCCCAGCACTGAGCCTTGCGGTACCCCACTAGTCACTGCCTGCCATTCTGAAAAGGACCCGTTTACTCCTACTCTTTGCTTCCTGTCTGCCAGCCAGTTCTCTATCCACATCAATACTGAACCCCCAATACCGTGTGCTTTAAGTTTGTATATTAATCTCTTATGTGGGACCTTGTCAAAAGCCTTCTGAAAGTCCAGACGTAACACATCCACTGGTTCTCCCTTATCCACTCTACTAGTTACATCCTCGAAAAATTCTATAAGATTCGTCAGACATGATTTACCTTTCATAAATCCATGCTGACTTTGTCCAATGATTTCACCATTTTCCAAATGTGCTGCTATCCCATCTTTAATAACTGACTCTAGCAGTTTCCCCACTACCGATGTTAGACTAACTGGTCTGTAATTCCCCGTTTTCTCTCTCCCTCCCTTTTTAAAAAGTGGTGTTACATTAGCTACCCTCCAATCCTCAGGAACTACTCCAGAATCTAAAGAGTTTTGAAAAATTATCACTAATGCATCCACTATTTCTGGGGCTACTTCCTTAAGTACTCTGGGATGCAGCCTATCTGGCCCTGGGAATTTATAGGCCTTTAATCCATTCAATTTACCTAACACCACTTCCCCGCTAACCTGGATTTCACTCAGTTCCTCCATCTCATTTGACCCCCAGTCCCCTGCTATTTCCGGCAGATTAATTAAGTCTTCCTTAGTGAAGACAGAACCAAAGTAGTTATTCAATTGGTCTGCCATGTCCTTGTTCCCCATGATCAATTCACCTGTTTCTGACTGCAAGGGACCTACATTTGTTTTAACTAATCTTTTTCTCTTCACATATCTATAAAAACTTTTGCAGTCAGTTTTTATGTTCCCTGCCAGTTTTCTTTCATAATCTATTTTCCCTCATCTAATTAAACCATTTGTCCTCCTCTGCTGGACTCTGAATTTCTCCCAGTCCTCTGGTAGGCTGCATTTTCTGGCTAATTTGTATGCTTCATCTTTTGTTTTTATACTATCCCTGATTTCCCTTGTTATCCACGGATGCACTACCTTCCCTGATTTATTCTTTTGCCAAACTGGGATGAACAATTGTTGTAGTTCATCCATGCAGCCTTTAAATGCCTTCCATTGCATATCCACCGTCAACCCTTTAAGAATCAATTGCCAGTCTATCTTGGCCAATTCACGTCTCATACCCTCAAAGTTACCTTTCTTTAAGTTCAGAACCCTTGTTTCTGAATTAATTATGTCACTCTCCATCCTAATGAAGAACTCAACCATATTATGGTCACTCTTGCCCAAGGGGCCACGCACAACAAGACCGCTAACTAACCCTTCCTCATTACTCAATACCCAGTCTAGAATAGCCTGCCCTCTCGTTGGTTCCTCTACATGTTGATTTAGAAAACTATCCCGCATACATTCCAAGAAATCCTCTTCCTCAGCACCCCTGCCAATTTGATTCACCCAATCTATATGTAGATTGAAGTCACCCATTATAACTGTTTTACCTTTGTTGCACGCATTTCTAATTTCCTGTTTGATGCCATCCCCAACTCCATGTAACATAAAAATAAATAATAAATAAATAATATATTTTTTTTTTAAAAGCACAAACACAGAAGTCCACGACACAACATAACCCCACAGCGGCACCAAAGTTAAGGAAGGTACCATAGTCCTGCCGGCCTCCCCGCCGATCTTCCCAGATGTTCACCCGTGGTCGGGGCCTCCCGAGCACCCGCAGTCGCCGCCATGGGCGGCCCGATGCTCAGGCCCTCTCGCCAGGAACGATGGAACCCCGACGCTGAACCCCGACGGAGAACATCCTCAGCAGCCCGGACCTCCAAATCAGCCACCTTCCACCAGAGTCCGCGGCTCCCGAAGTCCACAGGCCGAGCTGGGCAGAGTCGCAGGGCTCCGGGATGTTGGTCAGCGCCGCCCACGTTGGGAGCTCCGCGAACCACAGCTCCGCGATGTCGATGCAGCAGGCCCAGCACTCCGGAGCTCCAAACGGCGATCCCCGCGATGTATCCAACGCTGCGCCGCTGCTGCTGGAGCTCTGGTCAGTCCCAGCACGAAAGGCCGCGCCAATCCTGTAGGTGGCTGCGGGGGGGGGCGGGGGGCGAGGACGCGACTCGAATAATAGTCGAATCCTCTCCAGGAAGCGACTGAAGGACGGTATCCCCCTTACCGTACCCTCTTCCCCTCACATAAAGACAAATAAAAAACACAAAAAACGCTCTTCAAACATAACAAAAAAACAAAAAGATACCGGACTGAAGGCGGAGGCAGCTAGCAACAGCGCCACCGGATGTCCAAGATGTCCAAGGTACATGGATAGGATAGGTTTAGAGGGATATGGGCCAAACACAGGCAGATAGGACTGGTGTAGATGGGGCATACTGGTCAGTGTTGGCAAGTTGGGCCGAAGGGGCTGTTTCCATGCTGTATGATTGGATGACTTTCTCCCTTCATCTGCATTGTTTCTGGGTGTTACAGCTGCAGCTAAGTGAAGGATCTACAAATAACTAAAGCAACATCTGGCATTGCAGTTCCATGTCTTCTATTAATGTCAACACCGTCTCAAAGATAAACATCTGCACATGCCAGTGCAGGCATTAGGATTTCAGTAACACAAAACAGTGGTCTCTGCAAGAGTACTCCCTATTTCGTATTTCAGATCCTCAGTTTGGGTGAAATCAGAAAGGTGTTGGTTCAACGTGTAGGAAGGAACGGCAGATGCTGGTTTACACCGAAGAAGGACACAAAATACTGGAGTAACTCAGCGGGTCAGGCAGCATCTCTGAAGAAAAGGAATAGGTGATGTTTTGGGGCAAGACCCTTCTTCAGTCAATTAGTTGCTACTCTTTGTCCTTGTATATTTGTTCAGCATTAAGCCACTAACCTCAAAACGTTTCAGAGAGTTCCAGATTTCTGACAAACCGTTTGTTTGAAGAAGTACGCTCTGAGATAATGGATGGATGACTTTGTTCCCATTATAAGACCACATTCTAGATTCACTTCTTGGTGTCTGATGCGGACCTAAAACCAACACCTTTGATAGACGCAAAATGCTGGAGTAACTCAGCAGGTCAGGCAGCGGAATAGGTGACGTTTCTGGTCGAGACCCCTCTCCAGAGATTCTGTCTGACCCGCTGAGTTACTGTAGCACTTTGGGTACTTTATTTGCTCCAGTACTTTGTTATTTTGCTCAGGATTCCAGGTTTTGCTGTCTCTTGAGTCTCCTGAGCAAAAGAACAAAGTACTGGAGCAAAAAGGACACAACGTGCTGGAATAACTCAGCGAGTCAGGTAGCATCTGCGGATGACGTTTCAGGTTGGGACCCTTCCTCAGACAGATGTTTGAACAAGGTACCGAAGAAGGGTCCCAACCCAAAATGTAATTTATTCATGTTCTCCAGCGATGCTACCTGACCCACTGAGTTGCTTTTGTGTAAACCAGCATCTGCATCTGCAATTCCTAATTTCTACATTCTAAAGTACTGGAGCAAACCAGCGGGTCAGGCAGCATCTGTGGAGGGAAATGGATAAGCAAAGGTTTCGGGTCGGGAACCTTTTTTAGACCTGACGGCGTTTCAGGTCAGTGTGAAGAAGAGTCCGAACCAAAACGAATCTGCCCATTCTCACCACAAATGCTTCCTGACCTGCTGAGTTCTTCTAGTGCTTTGTTTTTTTAGATAAATTTGGCATAATAATTTATAAACATAACAAATTGGGTGCTAGAGTCTGCTTTACCGGCCAATTAGATCATGGTTGATCTGACTGTATGCTCAACTCTACACTCTCCCCTACCTCAACAACCTTGTATATGAAGAATCAATCTCGCCCTCTAAAAAATATTCAATGCTTAGCTTTTGTCACTCTTTGAAGAGTGTTTCAAAGATTCAGGGTCCTGCATGAAAAGAAATAGCTTCATCCCTTGTACAAGACATTAGTGATGCCACATTTGGAGTATTGTGTTCGGTTTTGGTCACTCTGTTATACGAAAGATGTTATTAAACTGGACAGAGTGCAGAGAAGATTTACGAGGATATTACAAGGAAGAAGGGAATCGAGAGAACATAGGTTTAAGGTGAGAGTGGACAGATTTAAGAGGAACCTGAGGGGAACCTTTCTCCACACCATTAGATAATAGACAATAGCCAATAGGTGCAGGGGTAGGCCATTCGGCCCTTCGAACCAGCACCGCCTTTCACTGTAATCATGGCTGATCATTCACAATCAGTACCCCGTTCCTGCTGGTGGGTGGGTGTATGGAACAAGCTGTTGGAGGAGGCGGCTGAGACAGGTACTACCACAAGATTTAAAAGACATTTGGACAGGTACGTGGATGGGAGAGGTTTAGAAGATATGGGCCAAATGCAGGCAGATGGACTCGTATAAATGGGGCATATTTGTCTGCGTTGCCAAGTTGGACCAATGGGCCTGTTTCTCTGGATGACTGTTTAATTAGATGTCTTGATTTTGAATCACACATGGTGGACTTCCCACTGGGTTTCTTCATAGTCGTTTTCTCGAGGGTCGAATCATAGTGCCATACAACGTGGGACAAAGCCATACAGCCCAACTCATCCATTTCAACCAAGATCCCCAACTACTAGTCCCATATGCCCCTGTTTGGCCCATATCCCTTTCTTATCCCTGTACTTGTCCAATTGTCTTTTAAATGCTTTTATAGTACTTCCTCAACTACCTCCTCTAATAGCTCATTCCATATGTCCACCATCCGCTGAGTGAAAAGGTTGCCCCTAAGGTTCCTATTAAATCTTTCTCCTCTCTCCCTCTAAACTTTTCCTATCCATGTACCTCCCCAAGTGGCTTTTAAATATAATAATAAGAATAATAATAATAATAATAATAATAATAATAAATACTTTATTAATCCCCTTATTCAGGGGAAATTCAGATGTCCTTGCAGCACACTAATAAAAATACAACATAGCATTAAAGAAGTTTAACATTAAAACATAAAAACATCCCCCCACAATGGTTCCCACTGTGGGGGAAGGCACAAAGTCCAGTCCCCATCCCCATGTCCACCCATAGTCGGGCCTATTGAGGCCTCCACAGTCGCCGCTACGGAGGCTCGATGTTCCTGGCCGTTCTCGCCGGGTGATGGTACTCCGGCGTCGGGAGAACCCTCTCAGCGGCTTGGGGTGCCAGGAACGGCCGCCTTCTTACCGGAGACCGCGGCTTCCAAGCCAACAGGCCGCTCTGGACGGAGCTCCACATACTGGCGATCTCGGCGAGAGATCCCAGGCTCCGCGATGTTAAAGTCAGCGCTGCCGCCCGCAGCTGGCCGCTCCACAGACCCGCGGCTCCGCGATGTTTTTATCGGCGGTCCCCGCAGCTGGCCGCTCCACAGACCCGCGGCTCCGCGATGTTTTTATCGGCGGTTCCAGCATACCGGAGTTCCAACGTGGCGACCCAGACAAGGCATCGCCCACTCCGCGATAGCGCTCCAGCGCTGTGCCGCCGCCGAAGCCGAGGTTCTGGCCAGGTCCCCTCAGGAAACGCCGCTCCAGGCCCCGCTGGTAGGCCACGAGGACAGGTCGAAGGTGCTGCTCGGAGGAAAGCAGCCTCTCCGACCAGGTAGGGACTTGAAAAAGCAGTTACCCCCTTCTCCCCCACCACCCCCCCCACACATAAAAAGATTAGACCCCCCACTACACACTTTAACATACTAAAAATAATAAAAAAGAAGTGAAAAAAACGGACAGCAGCAGGACCGGCAGCCGTTCAGGACAGCGCCCCCTTCGAATGTTATAGTACCTGTCCCAATGACCTCTTCTGGCAGCTCGTTCCATATACCCACCACCCTCTGAGTGAAAATGTTTCCCCTCAGGTTCCTATTAAATCTTGCCCCTCTTACCATAACCTATTTCCTCTAGTTCTTGATTCAACTACCCTGGGCGAAAGACTCTGCATTCACCCCATCTGCCTCATGATTTTATACATTTCTGTAAGATCACCTTCAGCCTCCTGTGCTCTAAGGAATAAACTCTTTGCTTGCCAAACCTCTCCCTACAGCTCATGCCTTTGAGATTTGTCAATGAGTTTTATATTCTTATTTTCCAGGGACCATTGATCTAGTTAAAGTTTATTGTCGTATTCACAGGGACAGTGAGGTAGAGGTACAATGAAAATCTTGCCTGTGGGCAAATGGGACTAGCTGAGATGGGGCATCTTGGTCAGCATGGACACGTGGGCTGAAGGCCGTTTCTGTACTTTTAGACTTTAGAGATACAGCATGGAAACAGGCCCGGCGATCAGCACATACACCAGCACTATCCTACACACTAGGGATCATTTACAATTTACAGAAGCCAATTAACCTACAAACTTGCACGTCTTTAGAGTGTGTGAAGGAACCGGAGCACCTGGAGAAAACCCATGCGATCGCAGGGAGAATGTACAAACTCCGTACAGACAGCAATAGTAGTCAGGATTGAACCCGGGTCTCTGGAGCCATAAGGCAGCAACCCTACCACTGCGTCACGGTGCCTCCCGGCTGTTTAGCTGTTTGACTCCATAATGCACAATCAAAAATCCCAAACCTCCATCACAGACCAGAACAGTGGAAATAAAATGGGTAAAGATATCTTTCTAAGCTCATGTAAATATAAACTTGCCAGCATCCATTCCAAGCCAAAGAAGGAAACCAAAAGGAAATGCAGAATTATCCCATCGTCGCAATAGATGGTGAGCTGCCAGTTAAACTCCTTTTTCAGTAATCCTGAAGCAGCTAAATTTAGCTTAAGCTTGAAAACGGAATAGTCATTCTTGTGATATCTGCTGAAATGTGATCCAGTGAGAACATACAGCCAAAATCCCGAGAATTCAGGGGAGGGAGGAGTCTGGAATGTTGCCATGGCGCCTGATGCCAAATAAACTAAGCAATTCAGCAACAAAATGAGGGACATGGTCAGGGAGCATTAAAAAAAAAAAGATACAGCATGGAAATAGGCTCTTGGGCCCAACGAGTCTGCACCGACCGTCGATCACCCACTCACACCAGTTCTATGTTATCTCACTTTCACATCCACTCCCTACACACTTGGTGCAATTTTACAGAGGGCCAACAGACCTGGATTCAATCCTGACTATGGGCGCTGTCTGTATGGAGTTTGTACATTCTGCCCATGACTGCGTGGGTTTCCTCCGAGTGCTCCAATTTCTCTGCACATACCAAGACGTGTAGGTTTGTAGGTTAATTGGCTTCTGTAAATTGCCCCTATTGTGTAGTATGTGAAAATGTGATAACGGAGATTAGTGTATGGGTGAACCCATATGTCTTTGGAGCGTGGGTGGAAACCAGAGCAGCCGGAGAAAACCCACGAGGTCACAAGGAGAACGAGTAAACACCACACAGAGTGCACCCTCGGTCAGGATCAAACTTGATATTTGTAGTTGCAACTTTATGATATATCCATACTCCAAAATAGACAAACAACTGGGTTATGTAGTCTGGTCTTGCCAAGGCTCACCATATTGATCCAATCATAAAAACTCTATTTCCTGAGTAGTTTGAGGAGATTCGATACATTGACAAACAGTCTATCGAACCTCTACAGTTCAGGTGTGCATTAGAGAGCACATTGACTGGTTGCATCACGGTTTGGTTTGGCAATTCGAATGTCTTAGGAACAAAGGGCATTACAGAGAGTGGTAGACATTGCCCGATCCATCACGGGTACTGATCTTGCCACCATCAAAGGGATCTATAGGAGGCATTGTCTCAAGAAGGCAACTAACATCATCAAATACCCACACCACCCTGGCCGTGCTCTCATTTCACTCCTACCATTCGGAAGAGGTACTTACAGGAGCCTGAAAACCTTGACCACCAGGAACAGCTTCTTCCCAGCAACCATCAAGTTCTTGAACATCACACAACATTAACTTCAGCAACTATCATATTCTGTGGACTGTGTCTTTGGTTGCATGATGCAAGTATTTTTTCCTGCACTATAATGGTTACCTAGTATTATGGTTAATAATTTATTGTATTTTAATAGTATGTGTTATTGTGTATACGGCTTGTTAAGCTGCCGCAAGGAATTTCATTGTTTCATTGTTGGTACATATTACAATTAAACACTCTTGATCCGTTGAAAATTCTATCTATTGAAAGAGAAAGAAAGAGAAAAGAGAGAGAGAGAGTGAGAGAGAGAGAGAGAGAGAGGGAGGGGGGAGAGAGGGAGAGAGGAAGGGATGGAGAGAGAGAGAGAGAGAGAGAGAGAGAGAGAGAGAGAGAGAGAGAGAGAGAGAGAGAGAGATGCAAAGAAAGAGAAAGAAAGCAAAAGCAGAGAGAGAGGGAGGCAGAGAGAAGGAGAAAGAGAGATAAAGGGAGAGGGAGAGAGAGAGAAAGGTAGAGAGACAAAGAGAGAGAGAGAAATAGATAGAAAGAGACAGAGAGAGAGAGAGATGCACATATACATACATGCACAAACACAGGCAGACTGACAAAATTCATACAAACCACATTTAGCAGGATGACACTGAGTTTTGGTATGTCTGAATCCACTGTATGTTATAATCTGGGACATATTTTGGACACGTTAAATTGAACCACAATAGTCTGTTCTGGGGCTGTACATTCCTACCACAGAAGAGGGAAATGGTACCGCACAACATAACATCATTGGTATGTAAAGATCCAAAAGATTAAAGAGTTTAGTGAGCCCACAGTAACCACCAGTTTAGCTCAGTGATGATGGGCACAGATGTTTAACCAAATCTATTTCTTCCTGAATTGATTGAACAGCTTACTTATTCATGTGCAGGAAAGAACTGCAGATGCTGGTTTAAATTGAAGGTAGACACAAAATGCTGGAGTAACTCAACAAAATGCTGGCAGCATCTCTGGAGAGAAGGAATGGGCTTCCCTCCAGATATTCAGTTCTTTTACAAGTTACTACTTTTGTGGTTTACCTTCTAAATCTTTGTTTAACACTAGAAGATCCCACAAAGACAGCAAATCTATGTTCAGTTGGACAGCACAGTGGTATAGTGGCACAGTTGGTGGAGTTGCTGCCTCACAGTGCCAGAGACCCGGGTTCAACCTTGACTATGAGTGCTGTGTGTGTGGAGTTTGCACGTTCTCCCTGTGACCATGTGGGTTTTCTACGGGTGCTCCAGGGACCCCCCAGATCCCAAAGACGTGGTTTGTCTGAAGAAGGGTCCTGACCTGAAAAGTCACCTAGCCATATATCCCAGGGATGCTGCCTAACCTGCTGTGTTACTCCAGCATGTTGCCTCTTTTATTTGTAAACTAAGGTAACATCTGCAGTTCCAAGGTTTGTAGGTTAATTGGCTTCTGTAAATTGCCCTGGTGTGTAGGGAGTGGATGCGAATGTGGGATAACACAGAACTAGTGTGAACGGGTAATCGATGGTCCGCGTGGACTCAGAAGGCCGAAGGACCTGATTTCAAGCTATATTTTATATATTAAAAAATAGCCGATGGAAACAGGCTCTTCAGCCCATCGAGTCCACACTGACCATCAATCACCTGTTCACACTAGTTCTATGTTATCCCACTTTCTCATCCACTCAATACACACTAGGGGCATTTTACAAAGCCAATTAACCTGCAAACTCGCACGTCTTTGGGATGTGGGAGGAAACCACGGGAGCCGGAGGAAACCCAAGTGGTCACAAGGGCAACGTGCAAACTCCACACAGACAGCATTTAAATCCAGGTTTAATACGGCTAATAATCCAGGCCACATTCTGGTAAACCTCCTCTGCACCCTCTCTTAAGTCTCCACATCCTTTCTGTAATAGGGTGACCAGATCTACATGCAATATGGAATAATTTATTGTCACATGAGACAAGACACAGTGAAATTCTTTGCTTGCATACCCAGGGTTTACAAATCGTCATCACATAAACAGTGCTAATTTATTCCAAAGGTGGCCTAACAAAAGTTTTATAAAGTTGCAACAAAAGTACCAGACTTTAGACTTTAGTGATGGAGCATGGAAACATGCCCTGCGGTTCACCGAGTCTGCGCCAACCAGCGATCACCCTGTACACCAACATTATCCTACATACTAGCGACAATTTACTCAAGACTTAATACTTAATACTGTTATACTTATACTCATCTGGGTAACATGTACAGAGCTTGACAGCAATGCACACCACCCATATATGGGTAAAGAAAAGCAGGAGGGAGATTCATGTTCGGGGTAAGGACCACGTGTTCAGGTTGCTAATCCACATTTTTTCTAAACATTAGGCTGTTTACTCTCTCTAGCCTGTTCCAACATTCAATGATCCCCATGATTGTTCTGTGGTGGAAGGAACACTGTCAGACCAGCGAGGATAAATGTGGACTAATATATATAACACAGCCATTCACGCACACCAATGAGCCTTACTTCCTTATACAAATGGGCACAGCCCTCTGAGAAGACATTGTGTATTCCTGCATACCCCTT
Organism: Malacoraja senta; assembly: GCA_038087875.1. NCBI lineage: Eukaryota > Metazoa > Chordata > Chondrichthyes > Rajiformes > Rajidae > Malacoraja > Malacoraja senta. The sequence goes on along the minus strand of CM075977.1, from coordinate 194,253,993 downwards.
ATAGCTCTGCTTCCCCATATTCTTTCTACCAAACTTTAGACTTTAGAGGTACAGCATAGAAACAAGTCCTTCAGCCCACTGAGTCCGCGCCGACCAGTGATCACCCCGTACACTAGCACTATACTACACACCAGGGACAATTTAATTTACAGAAGCCAATTAACCTACAAACCTGTACTGCATTGGAGTGTGGGGGGAAACCTTAGCACCTGGAGAAAACCCACATGGGCCGAAGCGTCTGTTTCCGTGATGTATGACTTTAAAGGGCCCTTCGGCCCATAATGTCTGCACCATTTCGGTACCATTTCGGAACCGTTGGATTCCTGTCGGAGGCCCTGGCCTCTGTTGGTCCGGCAAAACGGATAATCCAGCAAGGCTCTGGAACCAAGTGTGCTGAAAAATTGGTGGTGGACCTGAATTTAAATTAGCCAGCAGCCCATTATGATTCAGTCATTTCTCTCGATCAATATATCGTGCCCCTGGATGCTAGTCACAGCGATAAGCCGCAAAGACACAGGATCTTCAGCCCACTGAGTCTATTCTGACCATCAATCATTGCACTAATCTCCTTTTTTCCCCTTTTGTTTTGCTCTCCCCACATTCTCATCACCATTCCCCCAGATTCTCCACACCAGGGACAATTTACAACAGCTAATTAACCTGTACCAATCCACACGTCTTTGAGATGTGGGAGGAAATGGAGCACCCAGAGGAAACCCACAAGGTCACAGGGAATGTGCAAACTCCACAAAGACAGTGCCCAAGGTCATGATCGAACCCCACTCTCAGGCAGCGGTTTTACTGGCTATACGGTTGTGCTGCCCCTAGACAAGGATAGAGTCAAAGTCATACAGTGGGGAAACAGGCCCTTCGGCCCAACTTGCCCACGCTGACCAAGATGCCCCATCTACACTAGTCCCACCTGCTCTCGTTTAGCCCATATCCCTCTAAACCCTCTAAATGTCCTTATCCACGTACCTGCCCAAATGTTGTTTAAATGTATAGTACCTGCCTCAACCATCTCCTCTTGCAGCTCATTCCAAATACCCACCATCTTCTATGTGCTCACATGAATAGTTTTAAAATGAATCATAAACAAAATTTGTTTTTCAAATCAACTTTTCATGTGGGTTGCAGAATGGCACAGCTGGTAGAGCTGCTGCCTCACAGTGCCAGAGACCCGAGTTCGATCCCGACCTTGGGTGCCGTCTGCGTGGAGTTTGCATATTTTCCCTATGACTGCCTGGGTTTCTTCTAGGTTCCCTCCCTCATCCTAAAGACGTGAGGTCTGTAGGTTAATTGGCTTCTGTAAATTGCCCCTAGTGTGTAGGGAGTGGATGCGAAAGTGTGATAACGTAGAATAGTCCGAATGGGTGATCGATGGTTGGCATAGACTCAGTAGGCCAAAGGGATTGTTTCCATGTTGTATACCTAAACTCTACACTTTACACTTTAGAGATACAGCGTGGAAACAGGCCCTTCTGCCCATGGAGTCAGCGGTGACCAGCGATCACCCTGTACACTAGCACTAGGGCCAATTTACAATTTTTATCTAAGCCAATTAACCTGTACGTGTGTGGAGTGTGGGGCGAAACCAGAGCACCCGGAGAAAGACCACATGATCACAGGGAGAACGTACAAACTCCGTACAGACAGCACCCGAAGTCGGGATAGAACCCGGGTGTCTGGCGCTGTAAGGCAGCAACGCTACCGCTGCGCCACTGTGCCGCCCTGTGCCATCGTGCTGTCTGCGCCACTGTGAAGCACAAAAACTAAAACTAAGAAAGTTTAAACTTTATCAATACTTATGCTTACAGATCTCATGAGTTGAAAGGAAGCTCTTAAAAGAGCTCCAGGCATTGCTCCCCTCACTTGTACGGTTGTTTCTGTTACTGGATCCAAACTGGGACTTAACACTAAGAATGGTCACGTTCCCCTTTTATATTGACTTAAAGAAAACAAATAATTCTACCTAGTCTGCTGCCATGACAACAGCAGCGGTCTTCAGGGAGCAAGTCACGTTGCTTGTTTTGTATGGTTGCCAACATTTGCTGAATGACAAAACTAACCTCATAGAAATAAAATAGGGTCTGGGGCTCATTTCCTTTTTGCGAATCTGAGTGAAGTTTTGGAGGGAAAGGATGGAGAAAGGCTTTCTTACATTAAAAAAAATATAAAGAAAAAGCAAAAGACAACTAATCCCCCAAATTGTCCCAAGACTAAGAAGAACTGTAAGAGACAGCCTAAATACTTCCTTGTCATTTGTTGATTGGTTCCTAAACTGCATTTCAGTTCATGTGGAAACAAAGAACTGCAGATGCTGGTTTATACCACATATACACACCAAGCGTTGCAGTAATTCAGTGGGTCAGGCAGCATCTCTGGAGTCTGAAGAAGGGTCCCGATCTGAATCGTCACATCCTTTACATCTGCAGAGATGCTGCCTGACCTGATGGGATACTCCAGCACTTTGTCTATCTTTTGGATTTCTATTTGGTTTTGTTGATCTTTGTTGTGGAACGTTACACAGTAGTTGGAGCACAGTGGCGTAGAGGCACGGTAGCACAGCAGTAGAGTTGCTGACTTACAGCGCCAGAGACCCGGATTCAATCCTGATTATAGGTGCTCTCTGTACGGATTTGGACCGCGTGGATTTTCTCCGGGTACTCCAGTTTCCTTCCACACTCCAAAGACCTACAGGTTTGTAAACTAATTCGCTTCTGTAAATTGTAAAATTGTCCCTAGTGTGTAGGATAGTGTTAGTGCATGCGGTGATCTTTTCCGTGCTGAATCTCTGAAGCATCTAACTGATGCTATTAAATTGCTTTCTCATGTTTGGCTGAAAGGAAGGTGAAATGGGAGAAGCTAGGCACAGCCTCAACATTTGGTGTAAGTCACTTGGACAGTTTCAATACTTGTCCAAGGGTCCTGACACTCAACACAAGCTTGAATGATTATGGGCTTCGTTGCACAGATAAAGGTTTCTAGGTGTCCAAGACGGTGGTGGAGCCAGGCTTTACTTTACTTTAGACATACAGTGTGGAAACAGGCCCTTCGGCCCACCAAGTCCACACCAACCAGCGATACACTAGTGCTATCCTACCCACTAGGGACCATTTACAATGTTACAGAAGCCAATTAACCTACAAACCTATAGGTCTTTGGAGTGTGGGAGGAAACCGGAGCACCTAGAGAAAATCCACGTGGTTACTGAGAGAACATAAAAACTCCGTACAGATAGCACCTGTAGTCCGAATCGAACCCAGGTCTCTGGCGCTATGAGGCAGCAGCTCCACCACTGTGCCATTACATCGCCCTTCTGAGCCCTCTGTGTGCTGGTTCCAGAAGTGGATCTGCTGTCGTTCATTACAATCGCTCCACTCTTTTAAATCTCTATACCAATAGCGGCATTTCTATTCAACTTTATCCTGTATCTGTGCACTGTCGATGGCTTGATTGTAATCATGTACAGTCTTTCCGCTGACTGGATAGCCCGCAATAAAAAAGCTTTTCACTGTACCTCGGTACACATGACAATAATAAACTAAACTAAATATAGAAACAAAGAACTGCAGATGCTGATTTATACCAAAGATAGACACATAGTGCTGGAGTTACTCAGCGGGTCCGGCAGCATCTCTGGAGAACAAGGACAGGTAACGTTTCAGTTTGGAAGAAGGATCCTGACCTGAAACATCACCCATCAGTGTTCTCCAGCGTTGCTGTCTGATTCGTTGAGTTATTCCAGCACTTTGTCCCTTTTTAAAAGATATGTTTTATATAACAATATTGTCTGTGCGAACATGCAGTGCCCAATTTAACTTTAATGCAACACTGACAGTATAACTGCAGTCACAACAGACCTTTGTTCTCCTAACTTTAACATTTTTTAGTAAGGGTTTTGTGGAAAATCCCATCAGCTTCTGCAAACCTGTGAAGTTGACTAGAATCCTTATACGTCTTCACAGAGTAAAGTTAAACTCCAGTTGCCAAAAAAAAGAACCATGGTTTCAACAATAAAAAACAACTCAGCAAAAATTAATCTCTTACCTCCTCTCAAGTCTCGCTTGTTTGACATTTAGATGTCCACCGGACTCTCAAAACAGGGTGGTTTAAAAGGATGTCTCGCCAGCACTGAAACATCACAGCCAAATGCAGCAAGTCTAACAGATATCCAACAATATATACAGCCCAGTCAGAGAATGACAGAATTCCGCCTCATGACTCAGTAATACTCCAGCCTAGTTCCACTGAGTCACTTCAAAATAAAAGCACGCAAAAAAACCTGCAGAGAGTGCTGCTGTTTCACCATAGAGGTGTTCTGGCAAAAAAAAGCAGAGTTGTGGATGTAGCCCAGTTCATCACACAGACCAGACTCCCCACCGTCGACTCTCTCCCCCGACACTTCACATTGCCTCGGGAAAGCAGCCAACATAATCAAAGACCTTTCCCACCTTGGTCGTTCCTTCTTCTCAACACTCCCGTCGGGCAGAAGGTACAGAAGCTTGAAAGCGCACACCACTAGACTCAGAAACAGCTTCTTTCCCTCTGGTATCAGATTTCTGAATGATTCTTCCATAAGTTAGGGTCTCGATTCTCCAACCTACCCCACCGCGGACATTGGACCTTTTCTCTGGAACTGTTACATTTCAATGCTGAGAAACTATATTCGACACTGTGGTATTTTCTCTTTGCTCTGCCTGTTTCAGAGTTTTTTTAAGATACAGCTCACGTCGACCATCGATCACACACACACGAGTTCTATGTTATCCCACTTTCGCATCACATACACTAGGGGCAATTTAGAAGCCAATTAACCTACAAACCTGCACGTCTTTGAAATGTGGGAGGAAACCGGAGCACCAGGATCTAGTTGAAGATTCTATTTGAAGTCATGTTAACAGAAATAGAACATAGAACAGTACAGCTCATGACAGACCATTCCGCTCACAATGTCTGCAATGATCATGATGCCAATTTAAACTAATCCCATCTGCCTCAAATGGCCAATATCCCTCCATTCTCTGCCCGTTTATGTACCTGTCTAAATGCCTCTTAAACATTGCTATAGTATCTACATTCATCACCTTCCCCGGTTACGAGTTCCAGGCACCTACCTCGCTCTGTGTAAAGAGACTAGCCTCGTAAATCTCCTCTAAACTTCCCCCTCTCACCTTAAACCATCCAGTATTACACAGACCAGACTCCCCACCATTGACTCTGTTTACATTCTTGGAAAAGCAGCCAACATAATCAAAGAAAGGCACAAAATAACTCAGCAAGTCAGGCAGCTTCTCTGGAGAACATGGATAGGTGATGCTTTGGATCGGAACCTTTCTTCAGATGTTCTGAAGGATCCTGAACCGAAACGTCAGCTATCCACATTCTCCATGATGTTGCCTGACCCGCTGAATTACTCCAGCATGTTGTGTTTTTCTTTGATCAACCAGCACCTGCAGTTCCTTGTTATAACATAATCAAAGACTTGTCCAAACCTGGTCATTCCTTCTTCTCCTTGCTCCTGTATGGCAGAAGGTGCAGAAGCTTGAAAACAAGCACCAGACTCAGGAACAGCTTCTTCCCTTCTATTATCAAGCATCTGGACTGTCCGTCCATAAGCGAGGGTACTGTCCAATTCACCTCCACTCCATTGCGACATTGGACTCTGTCAAAGGACTGATGCGACACAACGCCGAGAACGATATTCTGCGCTCAGTATCTTCCCTTTGCTCTACCTATTGTACTTGTGTTTGACTTGTACTTTGAGTCAGCCCGTCCCCACACGATGTGATTCTTGGTTTGGGACATACTAACTAGGAGAATTATCAACTCCATTATCTATCCTGTCAAAACCCATCAACAGTTTGTGTGATTCAATCACCTCTAATGCAAAATAGTCTGCTTATAATCCCTCCTTGTAGGACAACACTACACACACAACCCACCAGCCACAAAATCTCAGGTGGCAGAGAACTTACACAGTCATCTCACAGTACTTGTTCTGCATGGATTTCCAAAGGCCAATGAAAATTGCCAGAGGATTCCTACATAGAGTCATAGAAAGATATAGTCCCACTCAGTCCATGCCCACCATCAATTACCCATTTACACTCATCTTTAGACATTGGACTTTAGAGATACAGTGCACAAATAGGCATTTCGGCCCATCGAGTCTGGGCTGACCAACGATCACCCTGCACAGTAGCACTATACTGCACACCAGGGAAAATTTACAATTATACCAAAGCCAATTAACCTTTAAATCTGTACGTCTTTGGAGTGTGGAAGGAAACCAGAGCACCTGGAGAAAACCAAACCACAGGGAGAATGTACAAACGTCCTACAGACAGCACCCATAGTCAGAATTGAACCCGGGTCACTGGCACTGGAAGGCAGATACTCTATCACTGCCGCAAGTTCAAGTTCAAGTTCAAGCACCTCCTATAATTCTATAATATACTACTACAATCCTATAGTAATCCAATTTTATTAATTCTCCCCATATTCCCAGGAGAGTTATCAAGAATTTGTGAGAGTGCAGTAATGTAGGTTTTTGGAGGCATATAAAACTACGGGATGCATAGATAGGGTAAACAGTCAGAACATTTTACCCAGGTGGGAAATATTAAAGACTAGTGGGCATACCTTTAGATGAGAGAGGCAAAGTTTAAAGGAAATGTGCAGGGCAAGTTTTGTTAGGATGGTGGGGGCAGATATGATAGTGGCATTTAAGAGGCTTTTGGATAGGCACGTGGATATGCAGGGAATGTAGGGATATGGATCACATGAAGGCAGAGGAGATTAATTTAATTTGGTATCAAGTTCAGCACAGATATTGTGGGCCAAAGGGCCTGTTCCTCTGTTGTACTATTTAGATTAGTTTAGAGACACAGCATGTAATAAACATATAAGATTATTAAGGTATTGGACACGCTAGAGGCAGGAAACATGTTCCCAATGTTGGGATAGTTCAGAGCCAAGGGCCACAGTTTAAGAATAAGGGGTAAAACATTTAGAATGGAGATGAGGAAAAATGTTTTCGCACAGTGGAATTCTCTGTGGAATTCTCTGCCTCAGAAGGCAGTGGAGGCCAATTCTCTGGATGCTTTCGAGAGAGTTAGATAGAGCTCTTAAAGATAGCGGAGTCAAGGAATATGGGGAGAAGGCAGGAATGGGGTACTGATTGGGGATGATCAGCCATGATCACAGTGAATGGCGGTGCTGACTCGAAGGGTCGAATGGCCTACTCCTGCACCTATTGTCTATTGGCTATTTCAATTACATCGCAACATCTACACCCAGTGGGACTATGTTAACAAAGAACATAGGGTGGCCCAGTGGTGCAGCGGTAGAGTTGCTGCCTTACAGCGCTAGAGACCCGGGTTCGATCCTGACGACGGGTGCTCTCCGTACAGAGTTTGTACCTTCTCCCCGTGACCACGTGGGTTTTCTCCGGTTCCTCTCACACCCCAAAGACGTGCAGATTTGTAGGTTAATTGTCCCTCGGATATAGGATAGAACTAGTGCATGGATGATCGATGGTCAGCGCAGACCCGGTGGGCTGAAGGGCCTATTTCCTATATCTCTAAACCTAAACAGTAATCAACTTGCTGTCCAGGCAATTAATGCCATACACGAGCACAATTAAACCATACACAAATACAACAGGTGTATGGTTTAATTGCACAGAGAAGATTTTTTGAGGATGTTGCCGGGATTTGAGGGCCTGAGCTCGAGGGCGAGGTGAGGCAAGCAAGGACTTTATTCCTTGGGGCTCAGGAGGATGAGGGGTGATCTTATAGAGGGGTATAAGATCATGAGGGGAATAGATACAGTAAATGCACAGTCTTTTACCCAGAGTGGGGGAATCAAGAACCAAGGGAACATAGGTTTAAGGTGCAAGGGGAAAGATTTAATAGGAACATGAGGGATAACTTTTTCACTCAGAGTTGTGGTGGGTACATGGAGCTGCCAGAGGAGGGAGTTGAGGCAGGTACTATACCAACATTTAAAATAAATTTGGACAGGTTCATGGATAGGACAGGTTCAGAGGGATATGGGCCAAACGCGAACAATTAGGACAAGTATACATGGGGCATCTTGGTCGGCATGGGCAAGTTGGGCCGAAGGGCCTGTTTCTGTGCTGTATGACTCCATGGCGATGAATCTATGACTCCAGGTAGTGCAAACAGAAAAATAAACAGAGTGCAGAATATGTTGTTGCAGAGAAAGTGCAGATAAAAAAAGTGCAGCGGCCATAATGAGGTGGATTGGGAGATCGGGATGACATCAGGAGCCTGTGAAAGGGGCTTAATTTTATTTGGCCATGTTTGATTTGAGATGATGACACGTAAGAATATGAAGGGGTCTGGTCAGAGCAGATTTAGATGCAACACTTACACTTAAATCATGCAACACAGAGACAGGTCCTTCAGCCCGTCAAGTCTGTGCTGATCATTTAGTCCTCATTTATACTGATCCCATTAACCATTGCTTTGTCTGCAGCCTTCTATGCCTTGGCAGGTCAAGTGCTCATCTAGACACTTTTTAAATGAGGGTCCCTGTACCCCACCTGGATTCCCATCCATTTCACCCCATCACCTACCACCTGTATTCCTTCCTCTGGCTTTACAGGCCCAGCCTCTTTTATCTTTATCTCCTTAAAACTGGAGGAGGTAGTTGAGACCGGAGGAGGTAGATGAACAGGTACTATTGCAATGTTTAAGAAACATCTGGGCAGGTACATGGCTAGGACAGGTTTTGAGGGGCATGGGCCAAACGCAGGCAGGTCAGACTAGTGTAGATGGGACATGTTGGTCGGCATGTGCAAGTTGGGCTGAAGGGCCTGTTATCACGTTGTATGACTCCATGACTATGTGTCTATAACACACTTTTTGTCTTTTCACATCTGGCCTTAGTCCAACCATCTGCCTATCAACCCTCCCTCCCCCCCCCCACCCTCCTCACCTGTCTCCACCTATCACTTGTCAGACTTTGTTTGCTCACCCCACCTATCTTTCAGCTTTCTCTCCCCACCACCATCCATAATCAGTCAAGAAGGGTCATGACCTGAAACGCCACCTAACCATGTTCTCCAGAGATGCTGCATGACCCGCTGAGTTACTCCAGCACTTTGTGTCATTGTTTTTGTAAACCAGCATCTGCAGTTGTTCCTTGTGTTTCCATTTTACCAGCCTCCATCATCTTCACAGGGAGTGCAGTCCAGGTGGAAACTACACTTCTTGTGAAGAGTGAGAGAAAATCAGAGCACAGGTTCATCAATTTAGATCTGCCAGGAATAGAGAGCCTTCCCTGAGAATGGTAACAACATCTGGCCCCAGGGGTGGGAGATTGCAACCTTCACGTGGTCCACCCTGTTTCGACGAATGCAATCAACCCGGAGTTCAAAATCAAATAAGATCAAATAGAACAAGTTGCCCTACAACCTTAGGCTATGCACGCCATACGCAAGAAGAAGATATGGCCCCAGTTCTCCCAACCTGAGCTGAGCTCAGCTGACGCCCCAACCCCCTCACTTGTATCCGCCTATCGCTTGCCAGGGGAAAAAAGACCGTGCTGGAGTAACTCAGCGGCTCAGGCAGCATCTCGGGAGAACATGGATAGGTGATGTTTCAGGTTGAAACCCATCTTCAGCCTCGAAACGTGCCATTCTTTGTCCTGCTCTTCTTATCTTCCAACTTTTATTCCCCCTTGCACTACTATCAATCTGTAGAAGGGTCCTGAACTGCAACGTCACCTATCCATGTTCTCCCGAGATGTTGCCTGACCCGCTGAGTTACTCCAGCGCTTTGTGCCCTTTTGAGTACTAACCAGCATCTGCAGTTCCTAGTGTCATTGTACCTGTGACTCACTGTACGTGTTCTCCTACCACTCCATCCAGGACCGCAAGAAATTGCAGAGAATTGTGGACACAGCCCAGACCATCACACAAGCCAACCTCCCTTCCTCTGACTCCATTTGCACTTCACGCTGCCTCGGCAAGGGCAGCACCATAATCAAGGGCGAGTCTCACCCCAGTCACTCCCTCTTCTCCCCTCTCATATCAGGCAAAAGGTACAGACATGTGAAAACGCACACCTCTAGATTCAGGGAGTTTCTTCCCAGCTGTCACCAGGCAACTGAACCATCCTAGCAACAACTAGAGAGCGATCCTGACCTACCATCTACCTCAATGGAGACCCTTGAACTACTTTTGATTGGACCTTACTGCAGCCTCGAGCTGCTGTCTCACAGCGCCAGTGAGCCGAGTTTGATCCTGACCTTGGGTGGTATCCATATGGAGTTTTCACGTTCTCTCTGTGACTGTGTGCTTCTTCCGGGTGCTCCGGTTTCCTCCCGCATTCTAAAGACGTGCGGGTTTGTAGGTTAATTGATCCTCTGTAAATTGTGTGTAGGATAGAACTAGTGTGAATGGGTGATCGCTTGTCGGCGAGGACTCGGTGGGCTGAAGGGCCGGTTTCCGCGCTGTATCTCTGAACTAAATTTAGGGAGAAGTGAGAGTAATGGCTGGGCTAATTCTCCCCAAACCTCTGCCTACGTGAGGGAAACAACCAGCTCCAGAGACACTGGCAGCATTCCGATCTGTGTTTAATGTGAGCAGAAAGCTATTATTCTGAAACAGCTTACATCAATGCCTTATTTGGTAGCTGAAGCTGTACTCTGTCTTATTCAAACATGCTGGACTATCCCCCAAAGCCTGGCTTCGGGAGGTCAATCTGACTCAGCTGCCTTTTGTTACTTTGTGTTAAGCGAGTACCAGGAAAGCTTACATCCATTTAAGGAGTGCCTTTCCTTTTAGCGGGTTGTAAGTTGTCAGCTTCTCTTCTTCCCCCCCCCCCTTCCTCCCCCATCCCCCCCTCCTCCCTTTTCAAATCTGGCTCTTGGTGTGAGGCTTGTAACGAAGGCCATAGACATGCCAAGATCAGAGTAATGAGTGTAAATGCCTCGTAGTCTGTTCACCTCACTCTAATGCCTCTCTGAGGGGTAAAGGTCAGGAGAGGAAGCATTTGAGAGAAATAAACTCCAGTGTGAAAACTCTGGGCTGGGAGTGGAGCCGTGGTTCTCAGAAAAAAAACAGCAGAATGGAGGCAAGCAGGAGGGAAGGAAGCTGCTGTGCCCTCCAACCCCCTGCTAGCTTTCAGTGTAGAACATAGGAGTAAAAAAAGTACACAAAAGGTTTCTGGAAGAACTTCCTATTAGATCCTCTCTTGCTGCTCTCATTACCGTGAATGACTCTATTTCAGATTATTCGCACTGTCAGGGGGATCAGTAGATGAGGGAGACAATTTTGAGATAAATAACATGGGTGGCGCAGTGGTGCAGCGGTAGAGTTGCTGCCTCAGAGTGCCAGAGACCCAGGTTCGATCCTGACTATAGGTGTTGTCTGTATGGAATTTGTACATTCTCCTCATGAACGCGTGGGTTTCCCTGGGTGCTCCGGTTTTCTTACACACTCCAAAGACGTACAGGTTTGTAAGTTAATTACATTCCCTCAAGTGCTTATCCAGACCCCTGATTGATTCTGTCTCCCCTAGAGCCAGCCACGTGTAAAAAAGGTTTCCTCACATCCTTATTATGAATTTTGCCCATAATTTTAATTTTAATTAGCCCTTGGATCATCTTTTAACAGGAGCAACTTTTTTTCTGCTTTATCTAAATCTCATCATGAGTTATATCAAACCCGTTGAAACCTTTTGAAAAGTTTTTCATTGTTACCTCAGTACACGTGACAATAAACTAAACCCAAACTCAAACTTTGATTAAAACTTTCACTCCAATCTCTTCTGATGTAGCTCAGTGAAATTTTGATTAACAACACTATCCTACAATCTCATTCTCCATTTAGTTCTTCGTGTAAACTGAGCGATCTCTACTAGAAGGAGAATGTTAAGAGGTGATAAGATTGCTGAATTAGATAGTGTTAGTTGGGACTTACCATTTACCTTGAATGGCGAAGATTCAAAACTATTCTGTATAAACAAAGCCTCACTTGATGACTGCTAAAACCACGGAGTATATGACACATTCCAAATTTATGCAGGTTTCAGTTTAATTGGCTTCTGTAAATTGTCCCTGTAAATTGTCGCTAGTGAGCCGAATAGAATTAGTGTACGGGGTGATCGTTGGTTGGCGCAGGCTCAGCAGGCCAAAGGGCCTGTTTCCACTCTGTATCTCTAAACTAAACTAAATTAAATTAGGTTTTGTTCACGTTAGGCCAAGACTGGCTCTTGGGACAACCATTCATATACAGTCATAGAATCGCACAGAATGGAAACAGACCCTTCAGCCCAACTTTTCCAAACCGACCAAAATGCCCCATCTACACTAGTTCCACCTTCCTGTATTTGGCCCATATCCCTCTAAACCTTTCCTTTCTATGTACCTGTCCAAATGTCTTTTAACTGCTGTTACAGTAACTGTGTCAACTGCCACCTCTGGGAGGTCGTTCCATATACTCACCCCTCTCTCAATGAAAAAGTTGCCCCTCAGGTTCCTATTAAATCTTTCCCTTGTCACCTTAAAGCTATGTCCTCTGATTCTTGTTTACCCATCTCTGATAAAAGACCCTGCATTCACCATATGTATTCCTCTCATGATCTTATACCCCTCCATAAGATCACCCCTCACCCTCCTGCTCTCCAAGGAATAGTCCAGCATGCCCTCCTCTACCTATAGCTCAGGCCCTCAAGTCCTGGTAACATCAGTGACTGGTGTTACAGACATCCTCTGTTATCGAGGCCTCTCCTCTCCTCATCTCATGAAGCTTCCGTATATTGGCCTTCATCAGTCAGGTTATTGAGTATGGAGGTTGAGATGTTCTGTTAGGCTTGTACAAAATGTTGGTGAAGTTGCATTTGGAGTATTGTGTTCCATTTTGGTCACCCTGCTATAGGGTAGATGTCATTAAGCTGGAAAGAGTACAGAGATTCACGAGGATGTTACCAGGACATGAGGGCCTGAGCTATAGAGGGAGGTTGGGCAAGCTAGGACTTTGTTCCTTGGAGCGCAAGAGGACAACAGGTGATCTTATAGAGGTGTATAAAATCACCAAGGGAATTGCTTTATCGAAACCTCACCTTTATTTAAACCTAACTCTTTGATTAAAACTTTCACCCCAGTCTTTTCTAATGTAAGATTCATCGCGAAAACCCACAAGGTCACAGGGAGAACTTGCAAACTTCCACACAGATAGCACCCGAGACCAGGAGCAAACTCGGGTCTCTGGTGATGTGAGGAAGCAGCTCTACCAGCTTTGTCACTGTGTTGCTATGAAAGATGATAGCATCTTTATAAATTGCTTTGTCTTGCAACAACATGCGTACATCAAAAGTGGCCCCCTGCTTTTATTTATACCATCCACCAACAATACAAATAGCTAGACAACTACACTGATTGATTTGTAAATTATTACACGATCTGCACGCATTGGTCGCTGTTTACTGACCAGCACTGATTTGAAATTTGAAGGTTGACATTTTATTGGCCCTGTGGGAAGGTTATAAACCTTTGCTCAGTTCATAAGACATGGCCCACCACACTTTGCCCTTCCCCTCTGCAAAAATAAATGTGTCCAAAGTTGTTGAGCATGCCTCAGTAAATAATAGGGCAGGAGTGGATGAGCAAATTACACATCAGATTATTTTTCTTTGTGAGATTTTGGTAAGGATACAATTTAAATTCCATTCTTCACAATCTCTGCATTGTGTTTTACAATCTGACTTACTGGCTTTAACAGGCAAACAGACGGAATCGAACAATTTCAAACAATCAGCCGTAATCCCAATTTTTTTTAGTGTTTATAGTGGTTTCAGATTTTGTTTGGCTTTGCATATTCCCTCCTCTCCATGCCCTCGACTCTGTTACTCACTGGTAATCACAAAGAAGGATCTAAACCCGAAACTTCACCCATACCTTTCCTGCAGAGATGTCGGCTGACCCGCTGAGTTACTCCAGTACATTGTGCCTATCTGTGGCGTAAACCAGCATCTGCAGTTCCTTCCTACAGAAACCTTCTTTAATCAGCTGCATGGCCACTTGTGTCACATGGAGACCAAGTGTAGACTAGGCAACCGTTTTGCCAACCACGTGCGCTCAGTCCGTCAAAGCTTGCGGGATCTCCTGGTTGCTAACCATTTAAATTTCCCTTCCTATTCCAATTCTGACCTTTCTGCCCTGGGCACACGCGGGCGGCAGTGTGAGGAAGATAGTAAAGTGCTTTCACGTAAATACAACATTTAGACACAAGAGACTGCAGATGTTGGAAAATTGGTGAACACTGCCCAGTCCATCACGGGTACCACCATCGAAGAGTCGTTGACTCAAAAAGCAGCCAACATCATCAGAGACCTACACCACTCTGGCCACACTCTCATTTCACTCCTGCCATTGGGAAGAAGGCAGAGAAGCCTGAAAACTGTAATGTCCAGATTCAGGAGCAGCTTTTTCCCCACAACCATCAGGCTATTAAACACTACAACCTCCAAGTAGGCTCAGAACCATATAGACTTGGGGGTATTATTTTTGTCTTTGCACTATTATCCTTTATGTTCTTGTCTGTTAGTTATTTATATATAAATGTGAACTTTTGTTGTTTTATTATGGGTTTTATTGAGTACTGTGTTTACATATCTGTAGTGCTGCTGCAAGTAAGAATTTCATTGTTTCATATGTGTGACATTTGAGAATAAATCACGTGTAGGAAGGAACTGCAGATGCTGGCTTAAACCGAAGATAGACACAAAAAGCTGGAGTAACTCAGCGGGTTATCACTGGAGAAAAGGAATAGGTGACGTTTCGGGTCGAGACCCTTCTTCAGACACCCAAGATTTTATTCCGAGAATAAAACACTCCTGACTCTTGAGCAAAGTGCTGACTCAGCGGGTCAGGCAGCATCTGTGGATGAAAATGGATAAATGACATTTCAGATCGGGACTCATCTTCAGTCTACACCAAATTGTCCCTTTAAATTGTCGTTAATGTATCGAATAGAATTAGTGTACGGGGTGATCATGGGGCCGAAGAGCCTGTTTCCACGCTGTATCTCTAAACTAAACTAAACTATATTAGGTTTTGTTCACATTAGACCATGTGTGGCTCCTGGGAGAACCATTCATATGGTCATAGTGTCACACAGCACTGAAACAGACTCTTCAGCCCAACTTGCCCATGCCGACCAACATGCCCCATCTACACTAGTCTCATCTGCCTGTGGCCCATATGCATGTCTAAATATGCTTATCTCCCAATTGCCAATAATTTTATCTCCCATTCCTATTCCCACAGTGACCATTCTGTCCTGGGCCTCCTCCACTGTCAGAGTGAGACCACATGCAAATTGGAGGAACAGCACCTCATATTTCGCTTGGGCAGCTTACAGCTCAGCAGTATGAATATTGATTTATCTAATTTCAAGTAACTCTGCATTCTCTCTCTCTCTGTCGCTCCCCCTAGTCATCCGACTAGCTGACACTGTTTGCATCCGTATATCCCTTCATTATCAACTCTTCCACAGCCAACAATGGACCATTGTGGGCTCCGCCTTTCCTTGGTCATCAGTGCCGGCTTTGATTTGCTCTGTACCTTTTCATACCTCTAGTTTCCCTCTCCCTGACTCTCAGTCTGAAGAAGGGTCTCGACCCGAAACGTCACCTATTCCTTTTCTCCAGAGATGCTGCATGACCCAGCTGAGTTACTCCAGCATTTTGTGTCTATCTTCTGCCTGTCTAAATGTTTCTTAAACATTTTAATCTTGTTTGCCGAGAGGCAAAATATTGGCTAGGTCATTGCTTGTTCATCCACTTGAAAGGCCCGGTGTTGTTTTGCTTAAACTCTCATCAGAATGACATTAGAATGAAAGAGGGAGTAGATGCCTCACAAGAAGCAGCAGATCCACAGCTCTGTTGTCAGGCAGGAGTTTAGTGTTGCTGCAGGCAGTGTAGTTAACAAGGCTAAATGGTTCCCATCAGATAAAGGGTGGTCAGCAAACAATACATGCCTAAAGGTTCTGGTAGACAGTTCACAGATGACAAAGTGTGATATCTTAATGTAATTTCCTGATAGGAGAAATATTGTTCAAGTTTTCAATGGGGAATGGGAGGGAATTGGATTATTTTTTCTCACAAGGTCTTGGTAGAAAACATGAAGTTTTGTTTGAAACTGAGCAATGTGTAACATTTCCAACTATGAAAGCTACTTGTGATAACAATTTTAAAGTACTTTGTTGCTTTTTAAGTCCTTGAGTTCTGAAGGCTCAGTGTGTAAAAACAAGTTCTTCTGAATCAAGAATAGTCTCTCTCAGCAGCCTGGCCAATGTTCCCCTTGAGCAGGATCAACAAATGCTACTCATTTAACCCGTTGATGTACAGTATGTGGGATGTTGGAGTGTTTTTAGTTTTAGAGATACAGCATGGAAACAGGCCCTTCAGCCCACCGAGTCTATATAGCCCATCCATCACCGGTTCACACGTTCTGTTACCCCCCCCCCCACTCCTTACAAACTTGGGGCAATTTACAGACGGTCAATTAACATACAAGCCTACACCATATAGATGGTCAAACTCATGCATAAGCATGCTCTATATAAGCATCTATATAGAGCATGGATAGGTGATGTTTTGCGTCCGAAACATCGCCTATCCATGTTCTTCAGAGATGCTGCCTGACCTGCTGAGTTACTCCAGCTGTAGAAACAACGAACAACAGATGCTGGTTTACCAAAAAAGGACACAAAGTGCTGGATAGATAGGTGACGATTCGAGTTGGGACTCTTCTTCAGACCGGAAGACTCTAGATACTCCAGCACTTTGTTTATTTTTCTTGAAAACTGGCATCTGCAGTTTTATTGTGTCTACATATGTTAATCTTATTTCCTGAAAGACAAATAGAAAGTGATGTGGAAGGAAACTGGCGCACCCGGGAGGGGGGGGAAACACACATGGTCACAGGGAGAATGTGCAAACTCCACGCAGATAGTGCCCGAGGTCGGGATCGAACCAGGGGCTCTGGCTCTACCAGCTGTGCCACTGCACTGCCCTGTGAACAAATGTCTGCCATACACAATGTTGGTTACACCTCAAAGTCAATCACATTGACACTGAGCATGTCTATTAATAAAGTCTCTCTTTCCTTCACACACACACATACACTCTAGGGCCTGTCCCACTTACATGTCCTTGGCACGCAAATTACGCGACCTCGTCGTCGCGTTGAGGCGCACGGGCATCGTGTGGCCGCGCGGGGCTGGTCCCACTGAGAAGCGCGGAGGGGTATGTAGTTGTGCGCGACATCGCGCGGGGCTCTGAAATTTTTGTAGCGAACAAAATCTTCGCACGCCAACGGCCTGTCACGTAACTGACGGCCAACGTGGGACAGGACCAAGACCCTGGCGCGACGCAACGTCTCACCTCCAACAGCAGTAGATGCAGGCAAACGATCGCCGAACTCGGCCTGGGGCTCACGGCCGTTGCGGTCCGAATCCGCCCCCACTCCTACTCCCAGAGCGGGGCCAAGAAGATTGAAGATAGACACAAAATGCTGGAGTAGCGGGACTGGCAGCATCTCTGGAGAGAAGCAATGGGTGACGTTTCGGGTCAAGACCCTTCTTTCAGACTGAAGATGAGTCTCGACACGAAACGTCATCCATTCCTTCTCTCCAGAGATGCTGCCGGTCCCGCTGAGTTACTGCTGCATTTTGTGTCCATCTTCAAATGATGTCACGCGCTCCAGACGGCTGTGCAGACGCATGAAATCGCGCGCGACCTTCGCGGGACATTCGCGCCTCAACGCGACCACGAGGTCGCGTAATTAGCGTGCCAAGGACACGTAAGTGGGACAGGGGCTTCTCTCCCTTACACGCATAGATACAGTCTCTCTATTTCCCTCTCGCATACATACATACTCTCTCTCTTTCAATCTCCCTTACATACACACATACTCTCTCTCTCTCTCTCTCTCTCTCTCTCTCTCACTCACATGCAAACACTCTCCATTTACGCTGGTACCAGGAGACTCATTGCTTTTATTACTCATTGGCTGCTATTTAATGTTTACAATAACTGAGTTAATGACTACATTAAGCTGGCGGACAAAAGCGTGTTGTGTGAATGGAGCAGCGCTCTTTGTTAATGATGTTTGCACTGTGAGGTATGAATCTGGAAAGGATCCCAAGGCCTACATGGAAATCGCTCCCTGTGGGAGAAGGAGAATCAACTGGGCCGGACGGAATGGAAGGATGGTGAGAACGGGACAAATAGACAAGAGGGGAAATGGATAGGAGGGAATACAAGTAATATTGACAACCGGTTGATGCTAGGACTAGGAGGTTGTAGCAATCAGAACAGATTCCACTGCCGGGGACTGCCTTCCCTGCTGAACGTGATGTCAGGAAGTGAACTCAGGTTCTTTAGTCCTCATTAGTCAGAGGGTGGTGAATCTGTGGAATTCATTGCCACAGACGGCTGTGGAGGCTAAGTTTTGGGGTATTTTTAAAGCAGAGATTGACAGATTCTTGATTAGCATGGTCGTCAAAGGTCATGAGGAGAAGGCAGGAGAATGAAGTTGGGAGGTGTGTATATATATACATACACACACACACACTCATGCACACGCACACGCACACGCACACTCATGCACATGCACACACACACACACACATACATTCATGCACACGCACACACACGCACACTCATGCACACGCACACACACACACCCTCATGCACACACACATACACTCATGCACACACACACACACTCATGCACACGCACACACACACACACTCATGCACACACACACACTCATGCACACACGCGCACACACACATTATAAACAGCTGTGGTCCCAGCACAGATCCCTCTCTGAAACACCCCCTGCAACTCTACAAACTTCAGTTGTCTTTTTCCCAATCCGACCTTAAATTATTATTATTATTGTCACGTGTACTGAGGTACAGTGATAAACTTTGTTGTTGCCTGCTATCCAGTCAATGAAAAGGCTATGCATGATTACAATCAAGTCATCCACAGTGTACAGATAGCGGATAAAGGGTATAATGTTTAGTGCAAAGTACAATAGTCCAATTAAAGATAATTCAAAGGTCTCCCTCCAATGAAGTCGATGGTAGCTCAGGACCGCTCTCCAGCTGGTGAGAGGACGGTTCAGTTGTCTGATAACAGCTGGGAAGAAACTGACCCTGAATCTGGAGGTATGCGTTTCAATCTTCTGAAATGCTGGAAAGAGAGAGGACACTGAGCAGCACAGTGGCTTGGTGGTAGATTTAGAGTTGTAGAGTGTTAGAGTTGCTGCCTTACAGTTCCTAACTACAGGTTCGATCCTGACTACAGGTGCTGTCTGTACGGAGTTTGTACATTCTCCTTGTGATTGCGTAGCTTTTCTCCGGGTGCTCCAGTTTCCTCCCACACCCCAAAGACGTACAGGTTGTAGGTTAATTGGCTTCTGTAAATTATCCCTTGTGTGTAGGATAGTGTTAGCATTGGTCAGAGCGGTCTGTTTCTATGCTGTATCTCTAAACTAAACTAAACATGAAACATTGATTGTTTTTCTTCCCGCAGATGTGGCCTGACCCGCTGAGCATTTCCAGCGCTTCCTATTCTGCGTTAAAAGTGCTCGATGTCACGGAAACAACAGTGAAGAGAACGAATCACTGGTTGAAAACATACGATGGTCCATTTTGTCAGCCTTTTACCCTCTTGGTTGTTGCATGATCGAAGACGACTGGGGTTGCCGAGTAGAAAATAAGCGATCCATCCCTCTCAATTAGTCGACAGACCCATCAGGAGAACAACAACCGGAGTGAAGCCATCATCTACTCCTCCAACGGTGCATACCACATGAACCACGTCTTGTACCAAATTATGTCTACGCTGCATCCTGAAAATGCTGCATCCCGAGAGGAATTCTGCTGGATGTAAAGGCATTTGGAGAAATAAGTGGCCTCTGGGTATGAGAAGCGAGCGGCGTTAATAGGAATTCCAGGCGGAAATAATCATGTTTATGTGGATACCACACACTCGCATATTCTCGCTCTCTCTCTCTCTCTCTCTCTCTCTCTCTATTTCTCACACACACACAACACATGCTCTCACGCAGTCACACACATACATACACGCACACACTCACATATACATGTATGCAGGCATGCACATGACTCACACGCAAGATAGCTGTGATACATGTACATGCAAACACACACTCACACACATACATGTACACAGACATGCACATAACACACACATACACCACCGATAGATACATGTGCATGCAAACACACATTCACACATACATGCGTCAACACATACACATGTAGGCACACGTGTCCCTGGGCACATGTACCCCATGTGTGGCAACTCTTTGCAATATTATGTATATGTATTTCCACAGTAATTCATGCCGACCAAGATGTCCCATCTACGCTAGTCCTATTTTCCTGTGTTTGGCCAATATCCCTCTAAAACTTTCCTATCCATGTACCTGTCCAAACACTGTTATAGCACCTGTCTCAACTACCTCTTCTGGCAGCTTGTTCCAAGTACCCACCATCATCTGAGTGAAAACGTTGCCCCTCAGGTTCCAATTAAATCGTTCCTCTCTCATCTTAAACATATTTCCTCTAGTTCTTAATTCCCCACCCTTGGCAAAAGACTCTGTGCATTCACCCTATTTATTCCTCTCATGATTTTATACACCTCCGTAAGTTCCTCCTGCGCTTCAAAGAACGTAGTCCCAGCCTGCCCAACCTCTCCCTATAGCTCAGGCTCTCAAGTCCTGGCATCTTCCCCGTAAATCTTCTCTGCTGTCTTTCTGGCAACACCCTCGTGAATGGAGCTCCAGAAGTGCAGATTGCTTCGTTTTCTGGAGACACATGGAACTGCAGGTGCTGGTTCAGGGACACCCGTTCACACTAGTTCTATGTTATCCCACTTTTGCAACCTACATGCCAGGGGCCGATGAATTTACAACCTCACACATCTTTGGGAAACCGGAGTACCCAGGAGAAACCCATCTGGTCACAGGGAGACCATACAAGCTCCACACAGACAGCCCCCAAGGTCAGAATCGAACCCGGGTCTCTGGCCCTGCTAAGCAGCAGCTCTACCAGCTGCCCCATTATGTTGCCCTCTGAAACTTTCCCCCTCTCACCTTGAGGCTATGCCCTCTAGTCTTTGACATTTCTGCCTGAGGAAAAAGATTCTGACTGTCTACCCTTCCTCTGCCTCTCGTACTTTTATACACACCTATCGGTAAGTTTCCGGCCCCATCGCAGAAGCGTCCACGGAAACTGGAAGTATCCTGAGCTAATTCTGCTACCACCATCATCTATTGGGACAAGTGATGGCTTCCACTGATTGTCGCCGGAAGCTTGCGTCCTTTTCAGGACGGACGATGACAGCGAGGCCAACACTTGTAACAAGATGGACACGAAAAGAAGAAGAAGGTAAGTTTCCAAAAACAGGAAGGAGATAAATGGTCACTTCCACAACAAAGACATGTTTTAATCTTAAGCTGAGAAAAGCACTGCTGGGGTTGGTGATGGAGGCAGACACGATACAAAGAAGCCTCTAGATAGCTACGTTGATGTGCAGGGAATGCAAGAAGAACCGGGGAGTGGGGTCTTACCTTTCGTGCCCTTGGGTCAGCTGCGGGAGGCACCCCCCGGGGAACAAGGGCTGAAGAGGGTCGTGCAAGGAGTGGGACGACGGTTCACGGGACGACCGGAATGGAAGTGACGTCTGCAACGGGACTTTGTAGCCAGCTGCAGCTGGGACTGTGGGATGGTGCCAAAAATGGACTCAGTGGGCTGTTCTGTACATTCTGTACTAACTAGGGGATTGTGCTTATGCAGGGGGATAGTCTTGCTGAACTGTATGTAAAAAATGTATTTCATTCTACACGTGATAATAAAATAAACCATAGAACCATTGCCGCAGACGACTGTTGTGGCCAAGTCAGTGGATATTTTTAAGGTAGAGATTAATAGATTCTTGATCAGTAAGGGTGTCAGGGGTTATGAGGAGAAGGCAGGAGAATTGGGTTTAGAGGAAAAGATAGATCAGCCATGATTGAATGGTGGAGTAGACGATGGACTGAATGGCCTAATTCTGCTCCAAAAACCTATTAACATCAACCATTGAAGGGATATGGATCGTGTGCAGACAGATGAGATTAGTTTAACTTGCATTATGTTCTGCACGGACTGAACAATGACAAAAAGTGCTGGAGTAACTTAACGGGTCAGGCAACATCTGTGGAGGATAGCTCCAACCAAACAGCACATATATTATCTGTGTGTGATGTCTAGTTGCTGAACCAGGTGTCACGCTGAGATAGACTGGAGATTTTGTTTAGTTTAGTGATACAGCTCGAGAACAGGCCCTTCGGCCCAACCGCGCCGACCAGCTATCCTTGTATACTAGCAGTATCCTACACACTACTGCCAATTTACAATCTATTTATAGAAGCCAATTAACCAACAAAGCTGTACGTCTTTGGAGTGTGGGAGAAAACCGGAGCACCCGGGGAAAACCCACGCGGTCACAGGGAGAATGTACAAACTCCATACAGACAGCACCCGTAGTCAGGATCAAATCCATGTCTCTGGCACTGTAAGACATCAACTCTACCGCTGCGTCACCGTGCCGCCCAGCATCTGGTAGTGGAAAGCTTCTACACATTGCCATGGTCTCAACGAGGAATGAGTCACAATGAGAAGTGCCTGAGGCTGCTGTCTACAGAAACAGGTAAGACTTTGGCTCTTTAAACAGTGTCTGCAAAACCTTCCCCAGGGGACGATAAATCTTTATAATAAGCGCAGACATGACGATTAGCAAAGCTTGAAGTGGTGAATCTTGCTGCATACAAGTGTTCTATGTGTGTGTGTGCGCAAGAGTCTGCATGTTTGTGTGTGGCAATACAATGAACTGCAGAGTGTTAAAGAAGGAACTGCAGATGCTGGAAAATCGAAGGTACACAAAAAAGCTGGAGAAACTCAGCGGGTGCAGCAGCATCTATGGAGCGAAGGAAATAGGCAACGTTTCGGGCTGAAACCCTTCTTCAATGAACTGCAGATGCTGGTTTACAAAGGATCCCATCCAAAATGTAACCTATCCATGTTCTCCAGAGATGCCACCTGACCCGCAGAGTTACTCCAGCATTTTGTCTTTTTTGTGCGTGTATACATTGGTTCTTTATTATCACATGTACCAAGGTACAGTGAAATTATTTTTGTGATTTTGTGAAGTTATTTTGAAAGAAACGTGCGAGCTCCGCACAGACAGCACCCAAGGTCAGGATCGGGCCTGGATCTCTGGTGCTGTGAGGCAGCAGCTCTACCGCTTGGATCTTGGATTCTGCTCCAAGGCCTGTGTTTCTTGGTCGTTCCAATGAACTTTCACGAGTGTGGGACATCTGCTTGCTCAGAAAACAGCAAGTTCACGGGCTCCGACAAGAACATTTCAGCAAGACCTTGTCTGAGTGTTTTATCACCTTTGCATGTTTGTATTGAATTTCGACCGAAACTACAAATGGAAAATTCTCCCGTATATTTCTCAGCACTTAGTGATCCATATTAACCTGTCTGCGTCGGGAGTTAAACTTGGACTGTGCCTTGCAGGTTGTAGGGAAGTCCTTTTTGCCCGTGTCAGCAAACTCTGTGAGAAATTTATCTTTATCTTTATCATTATCTATCTATCTATCTATCTATCTATCTATCTATCTATCTATCTATCTATCTATCTATCTATAAAAGTCTCATCTTGTTTGTATGTGTGTGCGTGTGTGTGTGCGTGTCTGTGTGATGGTATTTTTGCCGAAACGGTACACAGTAGTGCTAAAAGTTTTGCAAAACCTAACAGGTTTTTCCCGTCGTCGATCTAATCAAGTTTTCCTTCAGATTTGATGTTATATTTCACAAGTTATTGATATTTAAAGGTTTAAAAAAGCTGGGTCAGGTTTTGCAAAAATATTTGCGCTACCGTGTACCGTTTTGGCGAAAAACCATCGCACAGACACATAGAAACAAGACGAGACTTTTAAAGGTTTAACTCCCGTCGCAGACAGATTAATATGGAACACTAAGGGCTGAGAAATATACGGGAGAATTTTCCATTTGTAGTTTCGGTCGAAATTCCATTCAAACATGTGAAGACGAGAAAACACGCAGACAAGGTCTTGCTGAAATGTTCTTGTTGGAGCCCATGAACTTGCTGTTTTCTGAGCAAGCAGATTTCCCACAGTCTCGGGAAAGTTCATTAGAACGACCAAGAAACACAAGAAACACAAGATCCTTCCCTGGTGATTATGCTAATGGTGATGCTGCTGCTCAACGATTGGGCCACCAATGCCAGAGAGGGGAAACACAAAAATTCTGTCTCTCAAAATTCTGTGGGGAGTGGGCTGCGGGGAGCGGGGAGCGGGCTGCGGGGAGAGGCTGCGGGCAGTGGGCTGCGGGGAGCGGGCTGCGGGGAGTGGGCTGCGGGGAGCGGGTTGCGGGGCTGTGGGGAGCAGGCTGCGGGGAGCGGGCTGCGGGGAGCGGGCTACGGGACGGGCTACGGGGAGCGGGGCTGGGGGGATGTGGGCTGCGGGAGTGTGCTACGGGAGTGGGCTACGGGGAGTGGGCTGCGGGGAGTGGGCTACGGGGAGTGGGCTACGGGGAGTGGGCTGGGGGGTGTGGGCTACGGGGAGTGGGCTACGGGGAGTGGGCTGCAGGGAGTGGGCTGCGGGGAGTGGGCTACGGGGAGTGGGCTGGGGGGTATGGACTGCGGGGAGTGGGCTAAGGGGAGTGGGCTGGGGGGTGTGGGGCTGGGGGGAGCGGGCTGCGGGGAGCGGGCTGCGGGGAGCGGGCTGCGGGGTGCGGGCTGTGGGGAGTGGGCTACGGGGAGTGGGCTACGGGGAGTGGGCTGGGGGGTGTGCGCTGTGGGGAGTGGGCTGCGGGAGGAGGCAGCTGAAATTTGCCTCCTCCCGCAAGAGTGGTGAATCTCTGGAACTCTCTGCCACAGAGGGTAGTTGAGGCCAGTTCATTGGCTATATTTAAGAGGGAGTTAGATGTGGCCCTTGTGGCTAAAGGGATCAGGGGGTATGGAGAGAAGGTACGGGATACTGAGTTGGATGATCAGCCATGATCATATTGAATGGCGGTGCAGGCTAGAAGGGCCGAATGGCCTACTCCTGCACCTATTTTCTATGTATCTATGTATCTCATTGTGATGTCATTTTCGGCTGGCGGAATGTTCAAGGCAGCGTATGTAAATGAGATCCCATTGTGATTGGAGGACCATGACGCCATTGTGACATCATCACTGGAAGCTGCTAGAAAGGTCTCACTCTCATATTTAAAGGTTTAAAAAGCCAACTTTGAGAATGGTCTGAAGAAGGGTCTCGATCCGAAACATCACCTATTCCTTCGCTCCATAGATGCTGCCTCACCCACTGAGTTTCTCCAGCATTTTGTCTACCTTCGATTTTTCCAGCATCTGCAGTTCCTCTTAAACAACTTTGAGAATAATAACTGATAACGTTTCTGGCAGCTTCCAGTGATGATATCTCAATTGCCACATTGTACAATCTCGGCACACTCAGTCCAGTGCACTTTTTAAAAAATCCTGTCAGAATGGAGGGAGGGTTTTATGTCACAGTGCACTGAATTTTGAATAAGGCGAACTGAGCAGCTTCTGCGCTATGGGTGAGTGCTGGAATCTTGCGTTGGGGAAATGGGTTGCGTTGGAGAAAAGGGTGAGTTGTGTGCAATATTGCCTTGGAGAACGGGTTGCGTTGAGGGACCAGGCCTCCCGTTTGGGAAAACGGGTGAGTGGTGGAATACTGTCTTGGGGAATTGGTTGCGTTGGGGGACCAGTCCTCTCGTGGGGGCTATGGGTTAGTGGTGCAATATTGCGTTGGGGGACCAGCCTCCCATGTGACAGGGACCCACCGAGGTTCTGCTGATCATCATCCATATGTGGATATACAGGGAATGGTGGGATATGGTGGGATATGGATCATGTGGCTATGGATTAGTTTATCTTGGCATCATGTTCGGCAGAGCCATTGTGGGCCAAAGGGGCTGTTCCTGGCCAGTACTGTTCTATGTCCTATGTTCTATACTAATCTCACATTAGTCTTGTTTCTTTAATTCTCCACACTTCTCATCGAGATTCTAGCACTCCCCAACATACCAGGAGTAATGGACAATTTACCTACAAACTTTCTTCCTACATCACAGATTTGTGATGTAGGAAGAAACTGGAGGAAACCCACATGGTCATTGTGCAAACTCCACACAGACAGCACCCGAGGTCAGAATTGAACCCTGGTCTTTGACACTGTGACACCTCAGTATGTAAGCTAAACTATGGGAAGATTCTCACAGTGGCGCAGCTGGCAGAGGCGCTGCCTCACAGCGTCAGAGATCCAGGTTAGACACTGACCTTGGATGCTATCTATGTGGAGTTCGCATGTTTTCCCTGTTACCTTCGGGTGCTCCGGTTTCCTGCCACATCTTAAAGATATGCGGGTGGCCCTCTGTAAAATTCCCCTAGTGTGTAGGGAGTGGATGAGGAGTGGGATAACATAGAACTAGTGTGAATAGATGATCGATAGTCGGCGTGGAGTCGGTGGGCCGAAGGTCCTGTGTCCATGCTGTATCTGTAGCCTTAGTTCAGTTTAGTTTAGTTTATTATTATCATGTGTACAATGTACAGGCAAAAGCTATTTGATTGCATAATGTCCAGTCAAAAATAATTTTCATGAATACAATCAAGCTGTCCACAGTCCACAGTTAATGGACAAAGGGTACAACATTTAGTAAATGATATATAACTCAAATCCAATAAAGTCCGATTTAAATAGTTCAAAGGTCTCCCAAGTGCCTGAAAATGCGGTTAGTGGTGCATACTCAATAGCAAGAACAGGATACAACACTGCTTAAGGTGAGGGGGGAGAGATTTAATAGGAACCTGACAAGTGGGGCTACTGCAGATGGGACATGTTGGTCGGTTTGAGCTGAAGGGCCTGTTTCCATGCTGTATGACTGAATTACTCTTTGACCATCTGAGTGAAAAAGTTGCTGTACTGGTTGGTCTATGTTCTATGCTGTTCATTGTTGGCATGGGAAAGGAAGGTCTTACTGTGTCTTGGATCCATGCCATGCCACTGAACCCTGTCCTTATAATTCTGGATCATTAACTACACTCGAGGTAGGTGGGATTTGTGTACCTTGGCAAGAGTTGGGACAAGAGAAAGGAACATTAATTCCCACACCGTGAATAGAATTTACTCGCTCTTGAACCACCCCAGGTAAACCATCACTTAGTAAAGAGGAAGAATCTAGAATGGCAATACAGCTGCACCACTAGCTGCTAAACTGTTCCTTAATTACAGATTCAGATTCAGATTCAACTTTATTGTCATTGTGCAGTGTACAGTACAGAGACAACGAAATGCAGTTAGCATCTCCCTAGAAGAGCGACATAAATATGAGCAGTAAATAAATAAATCTAATAAATCCTGGTGGGAGGAGTGTCCGGGTGGGGGGGGGTGGGGGGGGGGGGTAATTGGCAGTCACCGAGGTACAGTGTCGAGTAGTGTAACAGCCGCAGGGAAGAAGCTGTTCCTGGACCTGCTGGTCCGGCAACGGAGAGACCTGTAGCGCCTCCCGGATGGTAGGAGGGTAAACAGTCTGTGGTTGGGGTGAGAGCAGTTCTTGGCGATGCTGAGCGCCCTTCGCAGACAACGCTTGCTTTGGACAGACTCAATGGTGGGGAGTGAGGAACCGGTGATGCGTTGGGCAATTTTCACCACCCTCTGCAGTGCTTTCCGGTCGGAGACAGAGCAGTTGCCATACCATACTGTGATGCAGTTGGTAAGGATGCTCTCGATGGTGCAGCGGTAGAAGTTCACCAGAGACAGATGGACCTTCTTTAGTCTCCTCAGGAAGAAGAGATGCTGGTGAGCCTTCTTGACCAGAGTTGAAGTATTGTGGGTCCAAGAGAGGTCATCGGAGATGTTGACCCCCAGGAACCTGAAGCTGGAAACACGTTCCACCTCCGTCCCTTAATGTGGATGAGGGTGTGCGTGCCGCCCCTAGACTTCCTGAAGTCTACAATGAGCTCCTTGGTCTTCTTGGAGTTAAGGGCCAGATTGTTGTCAGCGCACCATGCTGCTTGGAGCTGGACCTCCTCCCTATAGGCCGACTCATCGTTGTTGCTGATGAGGCCAATCACCGTTGTATCATCTGCATACTTGATGATGGTGTTAGTACCATGTACAGGTGTGCAGTCGTAGGTGAAGAGGGAGTAGAGGAGGGGGCTCAGCACACAGCCCTGTGGAACGCCGGTGTTCAGGGTGAGGGTTGAAGAGGTGTGCTTGTCTAACCTAACAGACTGGGGTCTGTTGGTTAGAAAGTCCAGTATCCAGTTGCAGAGGGAGGGGTCGATGCCCAGGTCACCGAGTTTGGTGATCAGTTTAGAGGGTATGATGGTGTTGAATGCTGAGCTGTAATCGATGAACAGCATTCTTACGTAAGTGTCTCTGTTGTCGAGGTGGGAGAGGGCGGAGTGAAGTGCCGTTGAGATGGCATCCTCCGTACTCCTGTTCTTGCGGTAGGCAAACTGATAGGGATCCAATGTGGGGGTAGGCAGCCTTTGAGGTGTGCCAGGACCAGCCTCTTGAAGCACTTGGCGATGATGGGAGTAAGTGCAACTGGGCGGAAGTCGTTGAGGCTTGCCGCAGTGGAGTGTTTTGGCACCGGCACGATGGAGGTGGATTTAAGGCACGTGGGCACAACTGCTTGGGCAAGTGACAGTGCATTGTAGGCCTTAAGGGTCTGTTCCTGTGCTATAGATAGACTCAAAGTGCTGGAGTAACTCAGTAGTGCTGGAGTAATTCCATCTAATTATTTTACATAGAATATAGCATAGTACAAGGCTGAAGAAGGATCCCGACCTGAAACGTCATCCATCCTTCTTCTCCAGAGATGCTGCCTGACCTACTGAGTTACTCCAGCACTGAGTCTATCTATAGCACAGGAACAGAGCATGGATTTGAATGGCTTAGATGTATTTTTTAATATTTAGTGTGAAATCATTGCAAAACTGCATCCTCCCACCCTTCCTATCCTCCAAATGGGTATGAAGAAGACAGAAGAAAATGTTATCCAGAGTTTTCATAAATGGTTAATTCTCGTGAAACACTGCAGTTGAGGGCAAGTAGCCAGATCAGCCGGGATTAATTGCCAGAGCAGTGCAGCGGTAGAGTTGCTGCCTTACTTTCCCATGCAGATGCATGCAGGTGCAGCAGGCAGTGAAGAAAGCGAATGGTATGTTAGCATTCATAGCAAAAGGATTTGAGTATAGAGCAGGGGAGGTTCTACTGCAGTTGTACAGGGTCTTGGTGAGACCACACCTGGAGTATTGCGTACAGTTTTGGTCTCCTAATCTGAGGAAGGACATTCTTGCCATAGAGGGAGTACAGAGAAGGTTCACCAGACTGATTCCTGGGATGTCAGGACTTTCATATGAAGAAAGACTGGATAGACTCGGCTTGTACTCGCTAGAATTTAGAAGATTGAGGGGGGATCTTATAGAAACTTACAAAATTCTTAAGGGATTGGACAGGCTAGATGCAAGAAGATTGTTCCCGATGTTGGGGAAGTCCAGAACAGGGGGTCACAGTTTAAGAATAAAGGGGAAATCTTTTAGGACTGAGATGAGAAAAACATTTTTTACACAGAGAGTGGTGAATCTCTGGAATTTTCTGCCAGAGTATGTAGTTGAGGCCAGTTCATTGGCTATATATAAGAGGGAGTTAGATGTGGCCCTTGTGGCTAACGGGATCAGGGGGGTATGGAGAGAAAGCAGGTACAGGATACTGAGTTGGATGATCAGCCATGATCATATTGAATGGCGGTGCAGGCTCGAAGGGCCGAATGGCCTACTCCTGCACCTATTTTCTATGTTTCTATGTTTCTATTACAGTGCCAAAGGCCCGGGTTCCATCCTGACTATGGGTGGTGTCTGCACGGAGTTTGCACGTTCTCCCTGTGATCGGGTGGGTTTACTTTGGTGGTCAGGTTTCCTCTTACATTCCAAAGACGTGAGGGTTTGTAGGTTAATTGGCTTCTGTAAATTGTTACTAGTTTATAGGATAGAACTGGTGTACGGGTGATCCGGCGCAGACTAGGTGGGCTGAAGGGCCTGTTTCTGCGCTGGAGTTCTAAAATTAATACTAAAACTAAATGGCCTAATTGGTTGTTATCCAAATTGTGTGCCTATAAAGTGTAATATATAGTAAACCGTCATTTCAAACCTGTTTAAAGGATACCTGCCCTTGTCATGGACAAGGGGCAGCACAGTGGCACAGCTGGTAGGGACACTGCCTTACAGCGCCGGAGACCCTGGTTCGATCCTGATCTTGGGTGCTGTCTATGTGGGGTTTGCACGTTCGACCTGTGACCGTGTCAGTGGGTTTCCTCCAGGTGCTCCGGTTTCCTCACACATCCTTAAGACGTGCGGGTTTGTTGGTTAATTGGCCTCTGTAAATTGTCCCTCATGTGTAGGTAGTAGATGCGAAAGTGGAATAACTTAGAACTAGTGCAAACAGGTGATCGATCACTGGTCTGTGCAGACACAAGTGGGCCGAATGACCTGTTTCCATGCTGTATCTCCAAACTAAACTGCACATTAAATCAAATAACCACAGAATCTCCATTCCACACGTCTCCAGTAACTCTTGCAAGCCTCTGCAGATACACCGTGGAAAGCATACTGTCAGGTTGTATTTCTAAACGAAACCAAAACTAGACTGGCCATGCCATTGGAAGCATTTTATTGGGATGCATCAGAGCATGGTTTGGGCATAGCTCCATCAAAGAACGTAAGAAATTGCAGAGAATTGTGGACGTAGCCCAGACCATCACGCTAACCAACATCCCCATTGACTCCATCTATACTTCACGCTGCCTCGGCTAGACCGCCAGCATAATCAAGGCCATCTCACCCTGGTCGCTCCCTCTTCTCCCCTCCCATCAGGCAAGAGCTACAGAAGTGTGTTAACACAAACCTTCAGATTCAGGGACAGTTTCTTCCCATCTATTACGAGTCAACTGAACCATCTTACCAACAATTAGAGAGAGGTCCTGAGCTACTACATACCTCACTGGAGACCCTCAGACTATCTTTCCTTGGACTTTACTGGACTTTATCTTGCACTAAACATTATTTCCTTTATCAAGTATCTGTACACGTGGACGGCTCGATTGTGATCGCGTATTGTCTTACCACTGACTGGATAGCACGCAGCAAATGCTTTTCACTGTACCTCGGCACACGTGACAATAAACTAAACTTCTAAAGTTATGAAAATGGAAAAATGTGGAAGAAATAAGCTTGGAAGGTTCACTTTTGTCCCAGCTCTCAAAGCCCTGCAGAGAAACACACAGCATGTCGGACTTGTTTTAGCAACCGATTGTGGCAAACAGTCCAGCTGGAATGTGGCAGCTCAGAAGGTTTACACGCAAAACTATTCTTGGATGCAGCATCAGCCTTGTGTGCAGCCTATAAATCAGGATGACTGGGCCCAGCCATTTGAGTAACATTGCCTTGAAATACCACATAAATGGTCCCACTGCATCAACACCCCTGGGTGCAGCCCGGTCAATCACCAGGCTCCACACTGCTGACACGTTTAGTCCATTAGGGAAACACATTTGTGAAGGACAACATTTGACTTGTACATTCAACACCGCCCCGCCCCCTCCCCCCCACCCTCCCTGCAAGGAGGCGGGTGTGATGTGCCTCATAGAGTCATACAGGCTGGTCATAGAGTCATACCTGTACATGTGACAATGATAAACTAAACTAGTCCCACCTGCTCACATTTGGCCCATATCCTACTAAATCTTTCATATCCATAAAGGGCTCGGGTCGTACAACACAGAAACAGGCCCTTCAGCCCATAAGAGTTATAAATGAGACAGGAGTTGGTCTTGACATCATGTTTGGTACAGACATTGTGGGCCAAAGGGACCTGTTCCTGTGCTGAACTATTCTATGTCCTATGTTGTATGTTCATCTCCATGCCACATGGTGCACCTATCTACACTAATTCAATTTAGAGTCATAGTTTATTTTATTTTAGTTTACTTTAGAGATACAATGTGGAAACAGGCCCTATGCCCCATAAAGTCCGCACTGACCATCGATCACCCCTTACACTAGTTCTATCCTACACACTGGGGGCAATTACAGAAGCCAATTAACCTACAAACCTGCACTTCTTTGGAGGGTGGAAGGAAACCCGTAGGAAACCCACGCAGGTCATGGGTAGAACGTACAACCTCCATATAGACAGCACCCGTAGTCAGAATCAAACCCGTGTCTCTGGCTCTGTAAGGTGACAACTCTACCACTGCGCCATTGTGCTGCCCCTAAAGTGCAGAAGGTTTCATGTCTGAGAGTAACTGTGGATCGGCGAAAATGAGTAAATGGCCAGATCCGGAGCAGATCCTGCACCACGAGGGTGCAGTGATATGGAAGGGAGGGGTGAAGATTCATGGACGGGTTTGAAGGGGAGAATGAGGGATTCAGAGAGCCTGAGGGTCAGTGTGCACGGACAGCGTCACTATGGGTTCAGCTGCATCGTTCTGTGGGTCTGGGAGCAGGAATCCTGAGGAGATGGTTTAAGAAGGAATTGCAGGTGCTGGTTTACACCAAAGATAGTCACAAAATCCAGGAGTAACTCAGCGGGTCAGGCAGCTTCTTTGGAGGATTAGGAGGGGTGACGAAAACCTTATCATACCTCTAGATTCCCTCTCCCCAGACTCTCAGGCTGAAGAAGGGTTTCAACCGGAAACTTTCCTATTCCTTTTCTCCAGAGGTGCATCCTGACCTGCTGAGTTGCTCCAGCTGTTTGTGTCAATGCTGAGGAGATTGCCGCAGAGACATGGGATTTTACAAGGCTCGTAAAGAAGAGACATAAAATGGGATGGAAACAAATTGGATTGCTTTGAAAGAGACTCGCTCCATTATAAGGACCGCCGCTGCAGTGGATGTTCCAGACCGCTGTGGGCAGGAACCACCTCCCACGAAGAGGCAGATCTCCTTTTCCTGAAGGCCTCTCGTCGCCTTCAGAAACATTTAGATAGGTAGACATAAAATGCTGGAGTAATTCAGCGGGTCAGGCAGCATCTCTGGAGAGAAGGAATGGGTGACGTTTCGGGTCGAGACCATTCTTCAGACTGATGTCAGGTTAGCGGGTGGGACAGAGATAGAATGTAGTCGGAGACAGTAAGACTGGTGGGAGAAGTGGGAAGGGGGAGAGGATAGAGAGGGAAAGCAAGGGCTATTTGAAGTTAGAGAAGTTAATGTTCATACCGCTGGGGTGTAAACTACCCAAGCAAAATATGGGGTGCTGTTCCTCCAATTTGCGCTGGGCCTCAATCTGACAATGGAGGAGGCCCAGGACAGATTGGGAATGGGAGGGGGAGTTGAAGTGCTGAGCCACCGGGAGATCAGGTAGGTTAAGACGGACTGAGCGGAGGTGTTCAGCGAAACGATCGCCGAGACTGCGCTTGGTCTCGCCGATGTATAGAAGTTGACACCTGGAACAGTGGATACAGTAGATGAGGTTGGAGGAGGTGCAAGTGAACCTCTGCCTCACCTGGAAAGACTTTGGGTCCTTGGATGGAGTCGAGGGGGGAGATAAAAGAAAAAAGGTATTACATCTGCTGCGGTTGCAGGGGAAAGTACCTGGGAAGGGGGTGGTTTGGGTGGGAAGGGACGAGTTGACCAGGGAGGTTCGGAGGGAATGCTCTCTGTGGAAAGCAGAAAGGGGAGGAGATGGGAAGATGTGGCCAATAGTGGGATACCGTTGCAGGTGACAAAAATGTTGGAGGGTTATATGCTGTATGCGACGGCTGATGGGGTGGAAGGTGGCGACATGGGGGACTCTGTCCTTGTTACGAATGGGGGAGGGGTAGCAAGAGCGGAGCTGTGGGATATCGAGGAGACCTTAGCGAGAGCCTCATCTATAATGGAAGAGGGGAACCCCCGTTTCCTAAAGAATGAGGCCATCTCCGATGCCCTGGTATGGAAAACCTCATCCTGGGCGCAGATGCAGCGTAGAGTCTTTACGGGAAACAGGGTGGGAAGAAGTGTAGTCAAGATAGCTATGGGAGTCAGTAGGTTTAGATAGGTACTTGGATAGGGTAGGTTTAGCGGGATATGAGCCAAACACAGGCAGGTGGGACTAGTGTAAATGGGGCATGTTAGTCGGCATAGGCAAGTTGGGCCGAAGGACCTGTTTTCACACTGTATAACTCTATGACTGAAGAAGGGTGGCACAGTGGTAGAGCTGCTGGCAGTGCTAGAGACCCCAGTTCAATCCAAACTACAGGTGCTGTCTGTGTGGAGTTGGTACGTTCACCATGTGACCGCGTGGTTTTCTCTGGGCTCTGGTTTCCTCCCAAATCCCAAATGTGTGAAGGTTTTGCAGGTTAATTGGCTTCTATAATTTGCCGCTAGTGTGCAGGACATAGAACTATTGTGAGGGTGACTGATGGTCGGCACGGTTTTCAGAGACATAGACAGTAGTGCAGGGACAGGATTGAAGTTGAGTTTGGAGATGTGAGGCTGGGCCTCTACTAGCGGGGCCACTGTGCCATCCTGACTTTATTTGGCTTCCAGCCACTGAAGAGTTTTTCTGTTTGATTATTACGGTACTTGTAGTGAGGTGTGGCAGTGTGCAGGTAGATTGTCATGTTTCCACACATCATACCGCACTCTAAATGTAATTAATTGGTTGTGAAGAGATGTGAAGAGATGTGGATGTCCTAAGGCACTGTATAAGTGCATCATTTTTTTTGCAACATAG
Source organism: Malacoraja senta (assembly GCA_038087875.1). Classification (NCBI taxonomy): domain Eukaryota; kingdom Metazoa; phylum Chordata; class Chondrichthyes; order Rajiformes; family Rajidae; genus Malacoraja; species Malacoraja senta. The sequence goes on along the minus strand of CM075977.1, from coordinate 194,219,099 downwards.
GGAGTGCTCAGCATCAAAGGATCTTTTGGTGTAATAAATATTCCCACAGGAGACTTGAGGAAATTCAGCATGTGTCCAGTGACTCTTACAAACCTCCACAGATGCACCGTAGAAAGTGTACTGTCGGGTTGCATCACAGGTTTGTTTGGGAACAGCTCTGCCATAGACCGCAAGATATTGCACGGAGTTGTGGCTGCAGCCCAGTCCATCACCGACCAGACTCCCCATCGATGACTCCATCTACACTTTGTCTATGGAACTGATGTGCTACAATGCTGAGAACTATATTCTGCACTCTGTATCTTCTGCTTTGTTCTACCTATCATGAGTTTAATTGATTGGATTAATGTATGGTATAATTTGAATTTGTATGGCAAATTTGCAGATGACACAAAGCTGGCTGGCTGTGCGAACTGTGAAGAGGATGCAGGGTGACTTGGATAGGTTGGGTGAGTGTGCAGATGCATGGCAGATGCAGTATAATGTGGATACATGTGAGGTTATCCACTTTGGTGCCAAGAACAAGGCAGATTAGTATCTGAATAGTGTCAGATTGGGAAAAGGGGAGTGCAACGAGACCTGGGTGTCCTTGTACATGTCACCGAAAGTAAGCATGCAGGTACAGTAGGCACTGAAGAAAGCTAATGGCATGTTGGCCTTCATAAAGAGAGAATTTTACTACAGGTGCTAAGAGGTCCTTCTGTAGTTGTACAGGGCCCTGATGAGACCACACCTGGAGTATTATGTGCAGTTTTGGTCTCCTAATTTGAGGATGGACATTATTGCTATTGCGGGAGTGCAGCGTAGGTTCACCAGGTTAATTCCCAGGATGGCGGGACTGTCAGATGATGAAAGAATGGAATGACTGGGCTTGTATTCACTGGAATTTACGATGAGAGGATATCCTATAGAAACATACAAAAATAATTAAGGGATTGGACACGCTAGATGCAGGAAACATATTCCCGATGTTGGGGGAGTCCAGATCCAGGGGCCACAGTTTAAGCATAAGGGGTAGGCCATTTAGAACTGAAATGAGGAAAAACGTTTTCACCCAGAGAGTTGTGAATTTGTGGAATTATCTGCCTCAGAAGGCGGTGGAGGCCGATTCACTGGATGCATTCAAAAGAGAGTTAGATGGAGCTCTTAGGGCCAGTGGAATCAAGGGATGTGAGGAGAAGGCAGGAACGGGTACTGATTGTGGATGATCAGCCATAATCACATTGAATGGTATAGAAGGGCCGAATGGCCTATTCCTGCAACTATTTTCTATGTTTCTATGAATTGTTTGGAAGCATGCCAAACAAAACTTTTCACAATTGACAATAATAAACCAAATCTACACCAATGAGCAGGCTGAGACTCTTAGTCATTATCATCAAGGTCAGGATAGAATTTGAGTGGGAAGGAACTGCACATGCTGGTTTACACTGAAAGTAAACACAAAATGCTGGAGTAACCTACCTCCTATTGACCCTGTTTCTTTCTCATGCTGCCTCGGCAGGGCCACCAGCATAATCAAGGATGAGTCGCACCCTGGCCACTCCCTCTCCCCTCACCCATCAGGCAAAAGGTATAGAAGTGGGAAAACACACACCTCCAGATTCAGGGACAGATTCCAGTTTCTTCACAGCAGTTATCAGGCAACTAAATCATCCTACCAACAACTAGAGAGGTGCTGAACTACTATCTACATCTTTGGTGACCCTCGGACTATCCTTGATCGGACTTTGATGGCTTTAACTTGCACTAAACGTTATTCCCTTATCATGTATCTATACATTATTAATGGATGGATAATAATCATGTATTGTCTTTCTGCTGACTGGATAGCACGCAACAAGAGCTTTTCACTGTACCTCGGTACACGTGACAATAAACTAAACTAACTCCGCAGGACAGGCAGCATCTCTGGTGAAAAGAAATAGGTAACATTTCATGTCGTGAGCCTTCTTCACACTGAGGGTCAGGGGAGAGGGAAACTAAAGCCATGAAAAAGTTCGGAATAAATCAGAGCTGGCCCCAATGACCAAGGAATGGTGGAGCCCACAACGGTCCATTGTTGGCTGTGGAAGAGGTGATAACGAAGGGATATATGGATGGGAACAATGAAACCAGCAGGACGACTAGTGTGGATGAGGGGCAGAGAGAGAGAGGGAAGGAGAGATACTTGAACTTGGATAGTTGGAGGTGTGAGGCTGCGACTCCACTCGCTGGGACATTGTGCCATCGTGATTTTATTTGGACTTCCAGTATCTGGAGAGTTTTTCTATATGATTATTACTTTGAATAGCAAGGAAGATGAACCAATGATGTAATTGTTCTGGTGAAAGAGATCTTGAAGCTGAAGAAAACTTAAAATAATGTTAGTGCTGCTGCCTCGCAGCTCCAGTGTCTCAGGTTCTATCTCGACCCCTGGTGTAGTCTGTGTAGAGTTTGCACGTTCGCCCTGTGACCCCATGAGTTGGTAGGTTAATTGGCCACTGTAAATTGTAGTTATGTTGGCAAAAGAATTAAAGGGGAGTTGATGGGAATGTAAGGGAGAATAATTTGCAGGATTTTGTTTATTTCAGTTACATTTAGTTTAGTTTAGTTCAGTTTAGAGATACAGTGTGGAAACAGGCCCTTTGGCCCACTGAGTCCCTGCCAACCAGCGATCCCCGTTACACTTGCACTACCCTACACACTAAGGACAAATTACAATTTTTACTGAAGCCAATTAACCTACAAACCTGCCAGTCTTTGAAGTGTGGGAGGAAACCAGAGCACCCGGGGAAAACACAAGCGATCAAGGAGAGAACGTACAAACTCCATACAGACAGCACCCGTAGTCAGGATTGAACCTGGGTCTCTGAAGCTATAAGGCAGCAACTCTACCCGTGTCCTTGTGCCACCAGGGAAACAAAATAAAGAGAATGATGGGATAGCTCTGCTAGGAGTCAGCATGGACTTGATGGGCTGAATGACGTCCTTCAGTGTTCAGTCATTAAATCCTGACACCCTGTCAATAGAGCTACAAGGAATTGCAGATACAGAGCAAAACCCAAATTACTGAAGTAACTCAGCGGGTTAGGCAGCATCTATGGATACGGATAGGTGATGTTTTGGCCCTTCTTCAGACTGATTATAGTTGGGGGTGGGGAAGCTGATGTTGCCCACAGATCCTGTCTGATCTACGGTTACTCCAGCATTTTGTGTTTTTGTATAAATAGAGCAAACTGCCTGTTGATTCCAGCCTATTCTGTTGAAAAGTAACTAAATGTCGGGAGTTTTCTTGTTCAGAAATGTCGATGCGGCTTACAGCCAAGCAATACAAGCCTTCAGAGTGTTGGCAGGTTCCAGCTACAAGCAGAACATGCAATTGAAAAAACGCCCGGGGGCACAGCGTGTGAGTGCCTGTGTATTAGTGTGTTCTGTCGCTCTGTAGATGTGTGCCTGTGTCCACGCCATGAATTATGCTGACAGCACTCAAGAGCTTGAGAAGGGTCAGGGTAAACAAAGAGAGAGAGAGAGAGAGAGAGAGAGAGAGAGAGAGGAGAGAGAGAGGGGAGAGGGAGGGAAAGCGTAATGTTAAAGAGAGAGAGAAAGGGGGGGGAGAGAGGGGGGAGAGAGAGGGGGGGGAGAGAGAGGGAGAGAGAGAGAGAGGGAGAGAGGGAGAGAGGGAGAGAGGGAGAGAGGGAGAGAGGGAGAGAGGGAGAGAGGGGATGGAGGGAGGGATAAAGAGAGGGGAAAGAGTAATGTTAGAGAGAGAGAGAGGGGGAGAGAGAGAGAGAGAGAGAGAGAGAGAGGGTGCAAAGGAGGGAGGGAGGGAGAGAGAGGGAGAGAGAGGGAGAGATAGGGAGAGAGGGAGAGATAGGGAGGGAGGGAGAGAGGGGAGAGAGGACAGAAGGGGGCAGAGAGAAAGAGAGAGAGAAAAAAAACTGTGTCGAGACAGTGGGGGACAGGGTAAACTTTGTTTGGTGAAGCAAATTCTGTGAAGTGACAGGCCCCAGCTCGTCCAATGACTACAGATCGGTGGCGCTGACTTCACAAATCATGAAGTCCCTGTGGAGCCTGATGCTCACTCACATGCGACTCCTGGTTAAACCCTACCTGGACCCCCTGCAGTTTGCTTACTAAACAAAGATGGGGGTTGAGGACGCCATCATCCATCGTTCGATGCTCACCTGGATAAACTGGGAAGCATTGCGAGAGACATGTTTTTTGACTTCTCCAGTGCTTTTAACACCATCGACTTGGGAGCAAACTGATGAAGATGCAGGTGGTACTCTATTGGTGTCCTGGATCACCAACTACTGCCTGGACGACCACAATATATCAGGCTACACAACTGTGTCTCAGACATGGTAGTGAGCAACACAGGGGCCCCCCCAGGAGACTGTCCTCTCTCCTTTCCTGTTCACCATCTACACCTCGGACTTCAAATATGACTCCCGCCACCTGCAGAAGTTTTCAGATGACTGTGTAATTGTGGGCTGCATCAGAGAGGGGAGGGAAGCTGAATACAGAGATAAGGTTAACGACTTTGTTGAGTGGTGTGGGAGTGGTGTGGGCTGAATCACCTGCAGCTCAACACTGATAAGACTAAGGAGCTAATGATGTACTTTAGGAAGAGAGGAAAACCTCTGTCCCTTGTCTCCATCAATGGTGTGGATGTGCAGTTTACCAGGGATTACAAATATCTTGGCGTGTACCTGGACAATAAACTGGACTGGTCCAGGAACACTGAGGCATTGTACAAGAAGGGGCAGAGCCGGCTGTACTTTTTGAGAAGGCTCCGCTCCTTCAACATCTGCAGTGAGATGCTGCAGATGTTCTACCAATCGGTGGTAGCCAGTGCCATCTTCTTCGCTGCCGTGTGCCGGAGCAGCAGGGCGAAGGCCGCGGATGCCAATAGAATTAATAAAATCATCAGAAAGGCTGGCTCCATCCTGGGGGCGGTGTTGGATTCATGGGAGGTGGTCTTGGAGGGGAGGATGCTCATCAAAGCACACTCATGACACACTTGTCAACCTGAGGAGCACCTTCCGCAACTGGCTGGTCCCACCAAGATACAGGACAGAACGCCACAGGAGATCCTTCTTCCCTGTGGCTATCAAACTGTACAACTCCTCCCCCATCTGTCGTGGAGTAGACTGAGATTGAGACTGACTCCCTTCCCCCCTCCCCAATCATTGCACATCCCAAATCCTTTCCACTCGTCACTTTCATTTCATGTTTCATGTATTTTGTGTTTTTGTGTTTATGACTGTTGGCAGATCAATTTCCCTCCTGGGATAAATAACGTTCTATCGTATCGTATCTTGCTCACAGATCGCAGCGGTTAAGTACATGTACACAATGCGTTTACAACACACACAAAACCCAGTTTATGAACTTATTTCGTACAGATTTTTAAAAATGCATAGATAAGCCCAGATTTTATACACAATCCTAAATTTTAAGATTTGTATTTTAAGATCTGTGAGCCTGGCTCGCAGAAATGTTGCATAGTTCGCTCTTGTCCACGTACTGAAGCTGAACCTTGTTTGGCTAATTTGTAAACTGATCCATTGGCAAGGGAGCGCTAATCTGCCAACATCCACCACTACATCATCAATCAAAGTTACCCTTTGGATCCGATCCCCCCCAGATTGCTGCAGTATATCTGCAAAATATTTTGAAATACAATGACCTGCATTGTCCAGCTGGCCTGCCCATGAAGACTGCGGGAAGGGAGGCTGGGAATTGTAAGGAAAATTACGACAAAGACCATTCAGCCCATTGTACCTGTGCCAGTTGAAGAATGCTCCTCCACCTAATCACCTAATCCAGTTCTAAGCTCTTCAAGTACACATCTGGGACCTGTGTACCTAAGAGACACAGTGGTGCAGCGGTAGAGGTCTCTACCCTTCTTTCCCTTCCAATCTCTCCCCCCCCCCCTTTTCCTCCCCCTTCTCCCCAGTATCCCACCTGGACGCACCTATTTCTCCCCTCCCCCACCTCTTCCACCTACTTTACTCCCTCCAGCTTCATAATTAGTAACTCTTCATCTTTTTGTCTCACCCCTTCTGTCTTTTCATCTCTGGCCTTTGGCGATCAAAACCCCCCTCCGCCTGTACCCACCTATTGCCTGCCAAGCTTTGTCCTGCCCTCCTCTCTTCCAGCAATCTCCCCCCCAATCCAAAGAATGGTCCCAACCTGAGATGCCATGTATCCATGCAGAGATGATCCGCTGAGTTACTCCAGCACCTTGTATCTTTTTTCCACTCTGGAATGGACATAAATGACTGAATAGCCTAGCCCCACATGTAACGATACTACATATGCCCTCACAGCCAGGGAGCCAGCTAAAGGCCCAGTGTGGATCCAATGATCCCACGTTTCATACCCCTTCACCGGAATGATGCCAACATGAAGGATTGTTGCTATCCAAAAGCCTCTTAAACATCACTATCATATTTGCCTCCACTGCCACCCCTCTCTTTTCGCAGATGCCGCCTGACCTGCTGAGTGTTTCCAACATTTTCTGTTTTTGTTGGGGATGGGTTGCAATCCCATTGTGACCAACATCCAACATACTGGACAACGTTTTAAGGCAGAACTGAGAAATGAAGCCAATGCTCTTAAGACGGTGGAATTGATAGGAGACTTTAGAAGTGCTCCCCCTCCCCTCCCCCTCCACTCCTCCTCCCCCCCCCCCCCCCACTCACCATCAACAACACCACAGTCACATCGGTGGAGTCCTATAGACAATAGACAATATGTGCAGGAGTAGGCCATTCGGCCCTTTGAGCCAGCACCGCCATTCAATGTGATCATGGTTGATCTGATCATCCCCAATCAGTACCCTGTTCCTGCCCTCCCCATATCCCCAGACTCCGCTATCTTTAAGAGCCCTATCTAGCTCTCTCTTGAAAGTATCCAGACAACCGGCCTCCGCCGCCCTCTGAGGCAGAGAAGTCCACAGACTCACAACTCTTTAAGTTCTTTGGAATCATCATCTCCAAGGACCTTAAATCTTTCCGCACTCACCTTAAACCTATGTTCTCTGGTTCTTGATTCCCCAACTCTGGGTAAAAGACTGTGCATTTACTCAATCCTACCCTATCTATTCCCTTCATGACCTTATACACCTCTAAAAGATGACCTCTATAAATTCTCTCCAGATGCTCCAGTTTGAGCGTGCAGGTTTGTAGGTTACTTAGCCTCTGTAAAGTGTCTCTAGCTTGTGTAGGATAGAACGAGCAATCGTTGGTTGGGTCGAAGGGCCTGTTCCCATGCTGAACACTGAACTAAAGGTCGGCACGGACGAGTTGGGCTGAAGTGCTCTTCTCTGTGTTATGTGACTCTATGATTCTAAAACAGAAGGGACACACACACAACACACACACGCACGCGCACACACACTCAGTAAACCAGCCTGACAGGAACACAGAATTGAGTCACACCATACATCTGCCCCTAGGTGACCCAGATATTTATAGCTGCCTAGGTGAGCTGGGCTCTAATGAAAGGAGCCTTTCCCAATAAAAAAAACCATCACTAACATTTTACAAGCAGCTACACATTAACCTTGATCCTGACATTTTAGTTAACCATTCATTCAAAAACTGCACATCTAGTTTGCAGTTTATATTGTTTCACCGAGCACTTGCTCAAGTTACTCTTCGAGCTTATGAAGACTCTAGGTCTGTACTCGCAGGAGTTCAGAAGGATGAGGGGGTGATCTCATTGAAACCTATCGAAGGCCTGGATAGAGTGATGTGGAGAGGACGTTTCCAATAGTGGGAGAGTCTAGGACCAGAGGGCACAGCCTCAGAATAAAGGTATGTACCTTTAGAATGGAGATGAGGAGAAATGTCCTTCGACAGAGGGTGGTGAATCTACGGAATTCATTGCCACAGATGGCTGAGGAGTATTTTTAAAGTGGAGATTGATAGGTTCTTGATTATTAAGGGTGTCAAAGGTTACGGGTAGGCAGCAGAATGGGGTTAAGAGAGAAAGATAAATCAGCCATGATCGAATGGTGGAGCAGACTCGATGGGCCGAATGGCCTTATTCTAATCCTATGTTTTATGGGTTTATTAATCTCTGTTTGAAATTGGTGTTGGTATCGATATTCGTATTGGTTTATTATTGTCACATGCACTGAGAACAAGCAAAAAACGATATCAAGGGGCTATCCAGTAAAACCTTGTACTGCAAATGAGTACAATCGAGCCATACACAAGTACGGCAGGTAGGGCACCAGAGTGCAGAATATAGCATTATAACGTTACAGCTACAGAGAAAGTGCAGATAATAAAAATTGCAACAGCCACAATGAGGTAGGTCGGGTGATCATTCAGCAGTCTGATAAGTGTGTGGAAGAAGCTGTTCCTGAATCTGATTTTATGACCACTAGTAAAATATCCAAATACATCAGTCTGCTCACTGACATTCATTTACATTACACTTGGGAGATAAGCAACGAAAAAAGACAGATAAACATGCCGAAGATAGACGCAAATTGCTGGAGTAACTCAACGGGTCAGGCAGCATCGTTGGAGAAAAAGGGTGGGTGACATTTCAGGTCTAGACTCTTCTCCATTCTGAAGTAGGGTCCTGACCCAAAATGTCACCTATCATTTTTGTCCAGAGATGGTGCCTGGCCCGCTGAGTTACTCCAGCACTTTGTGTCTATCTTCTGTATGAACCAGCATCTGTAGTTCCTTTGTACACACCGAGGAAAAACAAACGCGTTTCGACCTGAACCCACAGCAGATTCAGAGCATTTGATGCCAGGACTGGAAATCACTCTTCTAACATTGAGGCATTTTGCCAATATCCTTCCCTTTAAGAGGAATTAGGTACAAGTTAAGTTTCTGTTAAAATTGAAGTACTGTGATTAGAGGTCTGTAATCCTGCTGCAAGTAAGAATTTTATTGTTCTGTTGTCAGTACATATGACAATTAAACACTCTTGATTCTTGGCACTTGATTCTTGACTCGTGACTCTGATTACAAGACTGTCAGGTGCTTAGACCCTATCAATAGCAGCAGTTTCTTTACGTATTGGTCCCTGTTATATTATTATGTATGGGAAGGAGAAGCACATCCGACCCTCTACCTTGAAGGCTTCGGAAGTTCGGCATGTCCCTAACGACCCTCACCAAATTCTACAGAAATACTTTAGAAAGTACTTTATCGCAGCCCGATTTGGGAACAGCTCCATCCAAGGCCGCAACAAAAAATTGCAGAGAGTTGTGGACGCAGTCGAGATCATCACGCAAACCAACGTCCCTTCTACTGACTCAATCTACACTTCGAGCTGCCTCAGCAAGGCCACCAACATAATCAGGGGAAATGTGAGGATTAAGTATAATGGATCCAAGATCGCGGAGGCAGAAGCTCCCAGAGCGCATGGCTTACAGGGAGTAGCCACCGAGCTGGTCCCTGCTCGTCCCCCGAAGAGCAGGAGGATGGAGCTGGTGATGACGACGGATGCAACCAGCGAGGAGCAAAGCCAGTGGGAGAGGAGAAGGAACCCCGCAGGGTCTGGCCAACTGTGCCCTCGATGTCGGCTGCGGGAGGCACCATCCTCCAAGGGAACAAATGTACACGGGCGAGGAGAGGGACGTCGGTTCACGGATCACCCGCACGTCCAAGGGAAGGTGACAGCTCGATGCCCCGTAGTAGCCTGGGGCTTGCCCCTGGAACGGGCACCACTCATAATACCTAGAGCATGGATTGGACTCTGAAAATGGCGCCAAAACATGGCGCCTCTTGCACGCAAGATCTGTGAACTATTTCTGTACAATTTGCTCATCGAAGATGAGCTTAGGTACAGCAATATTCTACTGGAATGTTTGTAAGAAAAGAATTTCACTGTGTGTTTGCACTTTGCAATGCGTCAATAAAGGTACTATTGAACCATTGAAGATTAAGTAAACCACTGAGACATTCAACCAAAATGGGAACACAAGAATCCCATCAGGTGTCTATCCTCCCTCACTGATATATCTATGGCATTGTCCAGAGCTTCAGAAAATATGGAAAAGAAATGCATCTATACTTTGTGCAGTTTAAACTCAAAATAGATAAAGGTAATGCAAATGCATCCCAACAAAATACCAATTCCAAAGATAGGCAACTCAACAGCAGATGAGTGGAAAAGTAATGGACAAACTGGAGAACTTACAGCTTGGGCTTGACAGCGAGGGGTGGCGGTTCCTTTATGGGCGAGAGTAGTGGGACGATGGGCTGCGTGGGATGTCCATAGCTTGGTCCGTTGAGCTCTTGCCTGGATGATGTACCGTTGTGCTTATGGTCGGCTGAGTTCAGCTCCAGATGGAAGGCAGCCACGCTTGGTTTGATCTCAAGGCTGTTCACTTGGACAGGGTCCACTATCCTCTTGGGAGGCAGTTCCAGAGAACTAATTTCAGTCTGAGGAGATGGGCTGAGATGGTTCATGACGCCATTTCCATTATTTGAGGAAACATCAATTCCTGTGCAAAGAGTGAGAGAGAAAGGTTTCAGGAATAAATCATCTCTTTAGACATTGGGTGCACATCTTAGTTGTGTAGTTAGCCTTACAGCGCCAGAGACCCAGGTTCGATCCTGACTACCGGTGCTGTCTGTACAGAGTGTGTACGTTCTCCTTGTGACCGCGTGGGTTTTCTCCAGGTACTCTGCTCTCCTCCCACATTCGAAAGAGGTTAACTGGCTTTGGTAAATTTGTAAATTGTCCCTAGTATGTAGGATAGTGCGAGTGTACGGGGTGATTGTTGGTTGGCACGGACTCGGAGCCGAAGAGCCTGTTTCCACGCTGTAACTCTAAAGTCTGAAGTACAAAGTCTAAGGTTGCTTCTAAAAATTTGTAAGTCAAGGGATATGGACTAAACCTCCACCTCCATCCCTAGCAGCGTGTTCCATGCATTCACCATGTAAAAAAAATGCCCTGCACATTTCTTTTAAGCATTGCTACTCTCACATTAGAGTGACACCCTCCAGTATTTGACATTTCCATCCTGGGAAAAAGGCTGTGTGTCTACCCTATCTAAGCCTCTCATAATTTTACACACTTCTATCAGTTCCTCTAACCCAGTGATGAGCATCACGTCTCGCCCACTGGAGGAGTGGACACATTCCATCATCCCGGGACACCTGGGTTTTTACACAAGACTGTGGTAGAGGCAGGCTGCCAGGGGGGATTCTTCAGTTTACCACCACAGGTGTCGCGTGCTACCACAGACAAGTCTGTTCTCTCAAATCCAGTGCTCGCCTGCCAATAAATGGAGGGCATGAGCTCAAGGGAAATACTTTCCGTGGAAATCATCCTCCCTGCAACTAGTAAAAAAATTAATTGGAATAATTATCTTCTAGCGTGAGTGATACTTCAAAGAGCTCAGCCTGATAATGTTTAGTGTGAGCTGAAATTCCTCTGGCATCAAGACAACAGTACGTTTTATAGAGTTCTGAGCCCTTGAATTACTACTTCGGCAAGGCTAGGCAACGACTTGGGATGGTGGCGGAGAAAGATGCGATAGTGGTGTTTAAGAGATTTCCAGATAGGCATCTGGATATGCAGGCAATGCCATAGACAAAGAATGATAGTCATACAGTGTGGAAACAGGACCTTTGGCCCAGTTTGCCCACGCTAGCATCTACACTAGTCCCACCTGCCTGCATATGGCCCATTTCCCACTAAACCTATCCTACCCATGTACCTATCTAAATATTTATTAAACATTGAGTTAGTATCTGCCTCAACCACCGCCTCCGGCAGCTTGTTCCAAATACCAACCATCTTTTGTGTAAAAAAGTTGCTCCTCAGGTTCCTATAAATTCTTTCCCCCCTCACCTTAACCCTTGTCCTCTGGTTCTCGATTCCCCTACTCTAAGTAAAAGAATCTGTGCATGTATCCTATCTATTCCTCTCATGATCTTATTCACCTCTATAAGATCACCCCTTATTCTCCTGTGCTCCACGGAATAAAGTCCTAGCCTGCTCAACCTCTCCCGATAGCTCAGGCCCTCGAGTCCTGATTTTAGGATTTGGTGGAATATGGATCACAGGGAGACAGAGGAGTTTAACTCGGAATTATGTTTAGTATGGACATAGTGGGCTGAAGGATCTGATCCTCTGCTTTACTGTTCTGTGTTCAATGTTCTTTACATTATGGCTGCACACGCTGAAGGCTCTCTCCTGGTCATTTCCACATGGCATTCCTGAGTGGCTGTGAACTTTAATATTGGGAAGTCGCCCAGTTTTTTCTGCACCATTTTGGCAACGATCTGAGGGAGAGAGGAAAAGGTGAGGATGGTGAGGAAATCCTGGGAATGCAGAAGGTAACTCCTCGCAGTGGAATTGTTATGTCGGGTCCGCTGGTCACATATGATGTATTGTACGGGACTCACCCCAATCTGGGTGAGGCACGGTTGCTCCTCCCTTCCAATCCTTTTCCTCAAAAACAAGACATTCATCCTGCCATTCTTGGGCAAATCCAGGGAATTTACTGTGCATAGAGGAGCCAGACAATGATTCAGAATTATAGTTAATGAGGTGAATGGCCAGTAGATAAGGAATGAGGTTTATCTAAGCCTAAGTAAACAAATGGTGAATTAGTTTCTGGGTGTGTTGGTGTAGTGAAAGTACAACCAGTCTCATTAACTATTGACAGAGGTTTTTCCAACAGAGGTATTCAGACGCAACAAACCTATAGAGTTTAAGAAGGGCCTCGACCCGAAACATCACCCATTCCTTCTCTCCAGAGATGCTGCTTGTCCCGCTGAGTTACTCCAGCATTTTGTGTCTATCGATAGAGTTTAACTTGGCATCATATTCGGCATGGTCATTGTGGGCCGAAGGCCTGTTGCTGTGCTGTACTGTCCAATGTTCTGTGCATGTTCTAAACCCTCCTGTTTCAACCCTTCAGATTGATATAGTCCAATTTAGTTTAGTTTAATTTAGTTCAGAGAATCAGCGTGGAAACAGGTTGTTTGGCCCACCGAGTCCTGCCAATCATCGGTCACCCATTCACACTAGTTCTCTGTATTCCCACTTTTGCATCCAACACACTAGGGGCAATCTACAGAAGCTAATTAACCTACAACCCTCTACATCTTTGGAATGTCGGAGGAAAGCAGAGCACCCGGAGAAAATCCATGTGGTCACAGGGAGAACGTACAAACTCCGTACAGGGTCGAACCCAGGTCTCTGGCACTGTGAGGTAGAGCTCTACCGTTGCGCCACTGTGTCGTCATGGCAACATGCAGCATGGAAACAGGCCCACCGCCTCACTGAGTTTATGCCAACCATCAACACCCATTTGCACTAATCCTACATTAAGACCAATTTTTATTCGCCTGACATTCCCATCAGTTCTCGCACAATCCTACATACTAGGGACAATTTGAGAGAGACGATTCCGGATTGTGACACCAACCAACTGGGAGACAAGGGAGGGACTATCTGATCCGCGGGGAAGGTTTAACTAGTAGTCGCATCCATAGTATCTTTGTTCTTCTGCACCATGCTTCACACGGATACTATGTAAGCTCTGTGCCTGAATAAAACTTTTAAAACGTTACCACTGGACTCGGATTTGGAGAATCATTGAGAATCGAATGATCTAACAGCTACAGGCCAGATAGATGGTGAGATTAACAGACAGACAGATAGAGATGTAGACAGATAGACAGATGGTGAATTTGGCAATTTACTTTGGTTTATTGTCACGTGTGCAGTGAAAAGCTTTTTTTGTCGTGTGCTATCCAGTCAGCGGAAAGACTATACATGATTACAATGGAGCTGTCCAGAGTGTACAGATACAGGATCAAGGGAATAACGTTTATTGCAAGATAAAGTCCAGTAAAGTCCGATTAATGATAGTCCAAGGGTCACCAATGAGAAAGATGGTAGCTGAAGACTGCTCTCTAGTTGTTGGTAGGACGATTTAGTCACCTGATAACAGCTGGGGAGAAACTGTCCCTTAATCTGGGGGTGTGCATTTTCACACTTCTGTACCTCTTGCCTGATGAGAGAGGGGAGTAGAGGGAGTGACCCGTCCATGATTATGCTGGTGGCCTTCAAGAGGCAACGTGGTGAAGTGATTAAAAAATAGACAGGCAGACAGATAGATGGCAAAATTAATAGGATATCGAGGAAGTAGATAGCAGAAGGATAGTGAGATGATCGGAAAGACAAAGAGGTAGCCATGAAGATAGATGGTGAGGACCTCTCTCTAGTTGTTGGTAGGATGGTTCAGTTGCCTGATAACAGCTGGGAACAAACTGTCCCTGAATCTGGAGGGGTGCGTTTTCAGAGGTAGACATGCCATCATAATTAGTAGACTGATGGACAGACTGACAATGGATGGATGAACCAACAGACAGATGGATAGACTAATAGATGGATGCTGCATTAAATATTAATTGAGGTTACTATTCTGGATGCCCATATCAGAAGAAATGTACCTCCACTTAAACCTTCTCACCTATTTTAAACACCTGCACCATTTGGCCACCCCTCTGAATACTCGCTCACTGATTTTTAAGGGCCTACCATCATTTGCGCGCCATTACGCGACCTCCAAAAATGTGGTCATCGCGTTGTGACGCATGGGTAGTGCGGGACGGGCGCATGGAGAGGCGTGGAGGAGTGTGGAGTTGCACGCTGTATCGCGCGGCGCTCCAGGATTTTGTGTTGGTGTCGTGATGTCTCACATGTATTGCGTGGTGACGCATGGTTACGTCACCGTACGTAACCTTGTGTCGCCACGCGCTGCAGGGTATTCTAATGACGTCACGTGCACCAGAAAGCATGATGATGGTGATTTGCGCGCGACGTCGCATCGATCTATTTTACATATGACGCGTAAATGAGGCACAAATGACGGCCAAGTGGGACAGACACTTTAATGTTTAGAGATACAGCGTGGAAACATTCCTTCCGCCTACCAAGTCCATGCCGACCATCAATCACCCGTAAACTAGCTCTACTCTACAGACTTGGGACAATTCATAGAAAGAAGCCAATTAACCCCAAAAAACTGTACATCTTTGGAGTACGGTAGAAAACCAGAGCACCCAGAGAAAACCCACGGCGTCACAGGGAGAATGTGCAAACTCCGCACAGACAGCACCCGTAGTCAGGATTGAACCTGGGTCTCTGGCGCTGCAAGACAGCAACTCTACCACTGCGCCATCGTGTTGCATGACAGGAGCCCATCAGTCATGAGCAGTGGTTGTGAACGTATTTTCAGCACTTTGAGGAGGATAGCTTCCTCTTTCCCCTGTTGCCCCATCTCCTTTTACCGCTGGCACCTACCTGGACACAGTGTGAGGTGAGCACTGCAGGACACAGAGCCAAAGGGATTGGTGACTATGCAAGTAAATGTTCCAGCATCTTCCGCAAAGGTTTCCGCAATCACGAGGGTGCAGATCTCTTCGGCTGAAACAGTTAAGAGAATATTTTTCAGTACGACTTCCAGATAACATTGTCCAACCTGTGTATGGATAGAACAAGTGCTGGAGTAACTCAGAGGGTCAGACAGCATCTCAAAAGAACATGGATAGAGGACATTTTGTCTGACTTATTCAGCCTGAAGAATGGTCCCGACCCAACTTCATAGATAGACAAAAAGTGCTGGACATTGGCACAGCTGAAGAGGCAATAGCCCAGCTGGCAATGACTGGCACAGCTAGATGAACATTGGCACAGCTGAAAGGGATCTTGGCAAAGCTGGAGGAAAGATTGTTACAACTGGGGTGACTGGTACAACTGGGAGATATTGGAACAGCTGGCAGTGGCATTGGCACAACTGAGAATGACACGCACAGCTGGAGGTGACATTGGCACAGCTGAACGTAATGCTGGCACAACTGAGGAGACATCGCAACTCATGAAGGCATGGTGGAACAGCGTAGAATTGCTGCCTTACAGCACCAGAGACCTGGGTTCGATCCTGACTACGGGTCTGTCTGTATGGTGTGTGCTCTCCCCGTGGCTATGTGGGTTTTCGCCGGGCACTCTGGTTTCATCCCAAGTGCCAAAGATGTACAGGCTTGTAGGTTAATTGGCTTCTGTAAATTCTCCCTAGTGTGTCGGATAGAACTAGTGTATCTGGTGACCATTGGTCGGCATTGACTCGATGGGCCAAAGGGCCTATATTCCCACTATCTCTAAACTGCGTGATATTGGCACAGCTGGGGTGATATTGGCACAGCTTGACAATCTAAGTAGTTTTATTGTTATCGTTGCGGACACCTGAATGTAAATTCCTCTGCTACCATGGTGGGACTTAAGGTCACCTCTCTGGATTACTGGCCCAGTTACCTGGCTGCTGAAACAGTCAAATAAGCACTATGCTGCTGTACCCCCATAATGGTTCTAGTATATTAAACAATATTTCCAAAATAAAAACAGAAAATGCTGTAAATACCAAGCAGGCGAGGCAGCATTCGTGGAGAGGAACATGCAACATTCCAAGTCAACAAACCTCAATTGGAGATTACTAAGCAAATGCGCTGAACCATTGACTTGAAACATGAACTGTATTTTTATTTCCATTGCCATTACCTGCCCTACAGAGCATTTCCTATCATCCGGTTTTTACTTCTGATTTCCTGCATCTGCAGTGTTCTACTTCCACAATTCAGCTCTGTTGACTGCAAGGGGACCATATGTGAGCCCCAGTTTGAATATTTGAAGGGGCTACTCCTTGCCTTCTCGCTCCACTTTAGTCCCACCATCCTTATCTTTGGGCACCCAGTTGATAGGGAAGTGAGTAGATCAGAAGATGCCCTGGTTGGGTTCCTCCTGGGCCTGGCCAAGCTGGCCATTTGTGGGTCATGGCGCCAGGCAGATGAGGGCTCCGGCTGAGCTGACTGCAGGCTGCTTTTCCGGGGTTACAGCCATGTCTGGGTGTCCCTTGAAAAAGAACACGCGGTGTCCACGGGCACCGTGGAGAAGTTCCGAGACCATAGGGCACGACGAGGGATTTACTGTATCCTGGATCAGCAGTGTAATACAGTAATTTTATGTTTAGTAGTAAGAATACTTGACGATTTTTGTATTATGATGGTGGGTGTTTTGTTATTGTTTGTTGTGTAAATATTATTGTAAATAATTGAATATATTTAATTTTGTAAACAGAAAGTTGGGCCAAATGTTGGGAGCGGAGTGCAGAGTGTGCTTGGTTCTACTGAGGGGAGACATATAAATCCTCAAACCTTCACCCACTCCAGGATATTAGTTGTCGTCACTCCCCGGCTACTCACCGGGATCGAGCTTTGTCCGAGGCTCTGGGGAGGTCACACAAGGAGCACGACACATGGAATAGAGAAACAAGAACAGTAACTACATCAGCTTGCATTCAACATTCAATGGTTCAGTGTCAGCTTTGGGAGGTTTGGCTGATCTCATCATTAATTGTGGCGAAAATATTTTGCTCGCTTTGAGAAATGTTTCTTCGCCCAACTTTCTGTTCAAACTCACTTGTATTTATTCTTAAATTACTAACCAATGTCTCTTAGTCCCCCTCTCTCAGTGGGATATCTATACCTTGGGCAGTGTCTCTCACCTCCTCTCTCAGTGAGATATCTATACATTAGTGTCCCTCGGTGCCTCTCTCTCTGGGGGATATCTGGTCATTGACCATTGTATCATGGGTCCATCTTTCCTGGGTGGGTTATCTGTATACTGACCCGTGTCTCTCGGTCCCTCTCTCTCTGGGGAATATCTGTACAATGACCAGTGTATCTCGGTCCATCTTTCTTGGGTGGGTTATCTGTATACAAACTCGATGGGCCGAAAGGCCTGTTTTCACGCTGTATCTCTAAAATCTAAAGTCGGGTGCTCTGGCTTCCTCTCACATTTCAAAGACATGTAGGTTAATTGGTGGCTGTAAGTTACCTGTAGTGTGTGCAGTGTACGGTAGAATATGGGGGTAATCGGTGCAAATGTGGGGAGTATAATACAGAGCGAGTTTAATTTGTTGCTGTTTCAATGTTGAATGATTCTATGCCTATGACTCCATCTCTGTAAATCAGCATGACTTGAAGAAACTCAAAATTGGGTGGCACAGTAACGCAGCTGATAGAGCTGCTTCCTGACAGTGCCAGAGACCTGGGTTCGACCCTGACCTTGGGTGCTGTCAGTGTGGTGTTTTCACATTCTCCATGTGATCCTGTGAGTTTTCTCCGGGTGCTCCGGTTCCCCCCTACATCCCAAAGACGTGGGGGTTTGTAGGTTAATTGACCACTGTAAATTGCTCCGAGTGTGTAGGTAAGGGGCACTAGCCGAGGCAGCATGAAGTGTAGATGGAGTCAATGGAAGAGAGGTTGGTTTGCGTGATGGTGAGTGAAACTTAACTTGACTTGATGGCGTTCCTATTGAATTTCCTCCATTTGAGGGATGGCGGGGGTAGGGGGCAGGGGGAGGAGGGAATACGTCAGAAATGCTTCTTGATTCAAATGGAAATTCCCAGTCTCGATACGGTGGTGTGCATTACTTTTCTGAAGGATTCGGAAATCTGGCGAGTCTTCGATTTCTGTTCCTTGCCTCTGCCATTGGACTTTAAGAGGAGGTGATCCTTTCGTCCGACATTCCAGAACCACGACCTGACCGTCTGACGCACTGATGTCTTGTAGGACCTGACGGGAGACAAGGGTTTATAATTAATGTCCACCTCACCGCTGGTTGAGTCATGTTTAGTTTGGTTTAGTTTAGAGATGCAGCGCAGAAACAGGCCCTTCGGCCCACCGGGTCCGCACTGACCAATGATCACCCCGTACACTAGCACTATCCTACACAGTGGGGACAATTCACCATTTTTACCGAAGTCAATTAACCTACAAACCTATAGATCTTTGGAGTGTGGGAAGAAACCAGAGCACCAGGGGAAAACCCATGTGGTCACGGGGAGAATTTACAAACTCTATACAGACAGCACCCATAGTCAAGATCGAACCCGGGTCTCTGGCATCGTAAAGCAGCAACTCTACTGCTGTGCCACTGTGCCACCCCTAAGTCACAGCTCCTGTTCAAACGTTATAGGAGCAGAATTAGGCTATTTAGCTCATTGATTGGCTACACCATTCAATCATGGCTGATCTATCTTTCCCTCTCAACCCCATTCTCCTGACCTCTCTCCAAAACCTTTCACACCTTTGCCCCCACTAAGCAAGAACCTATCAATTTCCGCTTTAAAAATACCCAATAGCTTGGCTTCACAGCCGTCTGTGGCTATGAATTCCACAGATTCACCTCTTCTCTCCAGACTTTAATCAGATGTTATTGGACTTTATCTTGAACTAAACATTATTCCCTTTATCCTGGATCTGTACACTGTGGACGGCTTGATTGTTATCATGTATGGTCTATTTGCTGACTGGATAGCACGCAACAAAAAAGCTTTTCACCGTACCTCCGTACAAGTGATAATAATAAATTAAACAAAACTAAATCAAACTAAACCACCGCAAGATAAAGTAGTAGAAATAAAGAACTGCAGATGCTAGTTTATTCCAGATAGACACAAAATGCTAGAATAATCCAACGGGTCAGGCAGAATCTTTGGAGGACAATAGGTGACATTTTGGGTCGGGACCCTTCCTCATACTGAATATGTTGTTCAGTCTGAAGAAGGATCCCGAACCAAAACAGCACCCATCATGTTTCTCCAGAAATGCTGTGTTGCTCCAGCTTTTTGTGTCTCTCTTCAATGCAAGATAAAGTCCAGTAAAGTCCAATAAACCTAAACCAAAATAAAATGCTGATCAAAGCATGTAAAGCTGACGGGATAGGCGATAGTTTTTGTGTGAAAGCAAAAGTAAGTTAGAAACATAAAACAAACACTGGTTGAATAAGATCTGTGCAGATTCACATCACGAACGAGCAAGTGCAGTAAACACAAGGTAAAGCTGACACCTCTCTAGTAGTGAAAGGTGCATGGGCACATTGCCAAGACAGGAACTAACACCCTGCCCTGGAATCCAAGCTGGAAACAATGGAGCGATTGTTCCGCAACTGCCGGAGTAACTCCGGAAGCGGCACATGGCTTTGTGTGTCTGCTTCACCCGTAAGCAGCTGTAATTATGATGATTATTATTATTAGAGACTATTATTGATATTATCGCACTATTATTGTTTGTTTTTTATGTATACATATGTGTGTGTGTGCGTGTGTGAGTGTGTACATATATATATATATATATATGTGAGTATGTGTATATATATATATACACATACACTGAACTTTTTTATTCTCATTTATTATATTGTTTACAGTGTACTATGTTTACATATTCTGTTGTGCTGCTGAAAGTAAGAATTTCATTGTTCCATCTGGGACATGTGACAATAACACCCTCTTGACTCCAAACTTGGTTTCCACCGACTCACTACTGTTTAGATCCACAGCATCCCAGCGACTGTACAATCCACCTTGGACTCTTGCAGCAGGTACAACTTAAAAGATCTCCCTCCCCTTTCTGAAAGTGGATTCAGGAATTTAAAATATACATCAGCCCTGAATTGCAAGCTGTGTGAATTTCTCGCTTAACCCAGTCTTCCAAAACTAGGACAGGCGCAACACACAAAGTACTGGAGTAAGTAACACAGAGGAGCGGAGGTGGGGAGGGGTGGGGTGTGGTCAGGCAGTATTTGTGGGGGGGAATGGTCAGAACCTGTAGAAGGGTCCCGACACAAAACATCATCTGCCCATTCCCTCCACAAATGCTGCCTGTTGAGATCCTCCAGCACTTTGTGTTTTGTGCAATATTCCAACACCTGCAGTTTCTTGCCTCTGCAAGTCTGTTCTCCACTACTAGTGGCTACACCTCAGATAGGTTTGTTCTCTCTCTCTCTCTCTCTCTCTTTCCCTGCTTCTTCTTTCTTTATCTCTCTTTCTTTTTGTTTTGTTGTCAGCTGTCATTTATATTTTCTTTTTGTTATTGACTGTGCCTCTATCTCTCTCTCTCTCTCTTTCTGCTTTTGTTCCCCACTCGTTCTTTCTTTCAGGTCATTTTTCTTTTCCTTTTTCTCACTTTCTATCCATCTTTCTCCCACTCTCTGTCTCTCAGCTGTCATTGATCTTTTTCTCATAGACTTTCCATCCATCTTTAGCCCACTTAGCTTAGTTTAGGGATACGGCGTGGGAACAGGCCCTTAGGCCCATCGAGCAAAGGGCAACCATCAATCACCCATTCACACTAGTTCTTTGTTATCCCACTTTCCCATCCACTTCCTACACACTAGGGGCAATTTTACAGAGGCCAATTAACCTACAAACATTTGGCTCATTCTCTGTCTATCTCTTCGCTTCCTCTTTCCTGTATTGACTCTCCCTGCATGCTTAACCTCATGCAGAAGTGAGGCACCAAGCTCTGGCTCATCACCTGAGTGATTGGTGGGTGGCAGCTGCAACGAGGGTCATAAGTCGAAGGCCTCCCTCACTCCTGGCCCTGATGACTCTGGGCAAACCAGCCCCAGACTGACACAGAGGGATTGTCTGAGACTTTGGCCAGGCAATTCTCTTCAAACAAATTGTAAAAGACTGACCTTTGTAAAAACAGGAGAGGAAACTCCATCCTGGACCGGAAAACACGGTGGGGGACTCTGGATCTTAAAATGAACACAAGCAAAAATGAATACCAATTTGAATGCCAAATTCACGCTATTGCTTTCGTCAGAGATAAGCTTTAGTTTTACAATTGCAGTTAATGCCGGAATTACTCATCGTCCAGTTACACCAGTCAATAGGAATAAGTAGAGTAGCTGCCTCACAGCACCAGAGACCCAGGTTCAATCCTGACCCCGTGTGGCGTCTGTGTGGAGTTTGCACGTTCTCCCACGTGGATTTTCCGGGTGCTCCGGTTTTCTCCCACATCCCTGAGATGTGCAGGTCGGGTAGGCTGCTTGATTGCTGTAAATAGCCCATAGTGAGTGCGTGAATGGTAGAACCAGAGTGGAGGTTAGATAGAACATTGAGACATTTCCTGTTGGATTAGATCAATATTCTTTTGAGTCAGGAGAATGAGGGATGAATGAGGGCTACCCTTTTGTCACCTATTTATTTCTGGTCTTTGTCCACCCATCTGCTTATCAACTCCCCCCCCCCCCCCACCTGTATCCACCTATCACTGCCAGGCTCTGTGTACTGCCCCCTCATCTTTTCCAGCCTTCTCTCCCCCACCAATGACATTCCCGACCCAAAACATCATCTATCCATGTCCTTCAGTGATGCTACCTGACCCGCTGAGTTACTCCAGCAGTTTGTGGGGTTTTTGGGTAAACCATCATTTGCTGTTCCTTGTGTCTCCAAATCTGTACACTGGTCCCTCTGATCCTCTTTCAGCGGGCAGCACAGCTTGAGTGGAATTTGAACTGACAACCTTCTAAATTAGAAACAAGGAAATGCAGATACTGATTTCCAAGAAAAGATGCAAAGTGCTGGTGTAACTCAGCAGGTCAGGCAGCATGTCTGGGGAACATGGATAAGTGACGTTTCGGGTCAGGACCCTTCTCAATCTAAAGAAAGGTTCTGTTTTGAAAAGTCACCTATCCATGTTATCCAGAGATGCTGCCTGCCTTACTGAGTTACGCCAGCACTTTGTGTCTCACCTTCTAAATTAGTTGTACCAGAGCCGTATGTACAAACTCCATACAGACATCAACCGAGGTCGGGATCGAACCCAGCTCTCGGGCGATGTGAAGCAGCTCCACTAGCATATCTGTAGACTTTAAGTCATGGGGAAGATGCCAAGATGGCGCCCAAGCCAAGCGACTCACTGTGTGCTGCACTCAGAAGTGGATCTGCAATCATTCATTACAATCGCTCCACTCTTCTCAAGCTCTACTCCAACAGCAGCATTTCTTATGACTTTATCTTGCACTAAACGTCATTCCCTTTATCCTGTATCTGTACACTGCAGGCGACTTGATTGTAATCATGTATAGTCTTTAAGCTGACTGGACAGAACACAACAAAAATGCTTTCCACTGTACCTCGATGCAAATGATAATATATTAAACTAAACTAAACCAAACTATGTCTGTAAGGAAACACAAAGAACTGCAGATGCTAGTTCATACAAAGAAAGACAAAGTGCTGGAGTAACTCTGGAGTAACCATTGTCTTATTTTACCTTACACTTTGGAGATGCTGCATGAAAACAAGCCCTTCAGCCCACCGAGTCTGTGCCAGCCAGCAATTGCCCTGTACACTAACATTATCCTACACACTTGCGATAATTTATAGGAAAGAACTGCAGATGCTGGTTTAAATCGAAGGTAGACACAAAATGCTGGAGTAACTCAGCGGGTCAGGCAGCATCTCTGGAGAGATAATTTATATTTTTACCGAAGCCAATTAACTTACAAAAAGTCACGTCTTTTGGAATGTGGGAGGAAACCGGAGCACCAGGAGAAAACCCACGCCATCAGAGAGAACGTAAAACTCCGTACCGGCAGCATTTGCAGTCAGGATCAAACCCGGGTCTCTGGAGCTGTGAGGCAGTAACTCTACCGCCGCGCCCTTCCACGTTTGGTGCGGATTGTAAAACACACGAGAGAGGTGTTAGTTATCGGGCAGATGCCATGATTAGGTGCATGATTGTGCTTGCTTATCGTTGCTTATCGTACCTGGGGAGCCGGGATGGAAATGGATTGGACCAGAGTCGAGCGGACCTGTTGGACATCAGGACCACCCGCTATCTTCTTTGAGTGAGGGGATCCTATCGTCAAGGACACTGAGGTTGTCTTCTTTAAGGACCTTGGGTTCAGGAAGGGAAAGAGAGAAATATACACGGATTACAGACTGCCGCATTAGCAGGTAAAGCATGTCAAATCATTCTTGTTTAGACATACAGCATGAAAACAGGCCCTTCGGCCCACCGTCCACACCGACCATCAATCACCCATACACTAGTTCTATGTTTTCCCACTTTCGCATCCACTCCCTACACACTAGGGGCGATATACAGAGGCCAATTAACCTACAACCTGCACGTCTTTATGATGTGGAAGAAAAACGGAAGAAACCCACACGGTACAAACTCCATACAGACAGCATCAATAGTCAGGATCGAACACGGGTCTATGGTGTTATGAGGCCGCAGCTCTATCGCTGCGCCACTGTGTAGAGTTACAGCATGGAAACAGGTCCTTCAGCCCACCAAGTCCTTACCGACCACCGATCATCTGTTCACGCTAGTTCTATGTTATCCAACTTTCTACATCCATTCCCTACACACCAGGGGCAATTTACTGAGGCCGACTAACTTACAAACCCACACGTCATTGGGATGTGGGAGGAAACTGGAGTACCCGGAGGAAACCCATGCAGTCATAGGGAGAATGTGCAAACTCGACGCAGGCAGCACCTGAGATTGGGGTAAATGTTCAGTTTAGAGATACAGCATAGAAACAGGCCCTTCAACCCAACCAACGATCGTTAGTTCTATCCTACACATACTAGGGACAATTTACAAAGGCCAAGTAGCCTACAAACCTGCACCAGAGCATCTGGAGAAAATGTATAGAGGTGATCTTATAGAGGTGTATAAGATCATGAAGGTGAATACGCAGAGTCTTTTACTCATGGGGGAGTAGGGGAATCAAGAACCAGAAGACATAGGTTTTAAGTGAGGCAGGGAAGATTTACATGGGGCAATTATTTTACACAAAGGGTGGGAGGTATATGGAACGAGCTGCCAGAGGAGGTACTATGATAACATTAAAAAAACACTTGGACGCAGACAGGTGGGACAAGATGGGGCATGTTGGTTGGCGTGGGCAAGTTGGGCTGAAGGGCCTCTTTCAACGCTGTATGACTGTGAGGTAAAGAGATAAGGACAGAAGAGGCATAAAATGTATAATGGAAATCTATGATTAGGCAGACAGTTACAGGTGGGTAACCTGCCCATGTACAACCAAGGGCAGCACAGTGGAGCAGCGGTAGAGTTGCTTCTTTACAGCGCCAGTGACATACGTTCGATCCTGACTAATGGTGCTGTCTGTATGAAGTTTGTACATTCTCCCCGTGACTGTTTGGGTTTTCTCCGGGTGCTCCGGTTTCCTCCCACATTCCAAAGACATGCAGGTTTGTCCGTTAAATGGCTTCGGTAAAATTTGTAAATTGTCCCTAGTGTGTAGGATGGTGCTGGTCAGGCACGTGCCGTCAGGGTAGGCAAGGTAGGCAATGCCTACCCTGACTAAAATTATGACATGGTAATCATTAAATATAAATAGTAAAGGCATGAGAGAATTATGCCTATCTAAGAGATCGATCTCTTAGGTAGGCATAATTCTCCGTGCCTTTCAACCGCAGCACTTGCAACACGGGAAGGTCTGTGCAGCCCACGTGCCGTCAGCGCTGCTTCAAGCCGTCAATTTCAAGGGGAGCTGAAGGCAGCTGAAATTCTGCCTTTGCTGTACCGCGCATGCGCCGCAGCCTACTGCGCATGCGCAGCGCGGGTTTCTTGGCGGGTTTCTTGGCGGGTTTTTCAAATATGGATTGCCATTATCTGAAGGGTATGTTAGGAAGCAAAGAGAGAAGAATGGAGTTCGTGTACCGATAATGTGGTAAGTACATTTCTTGGTGCTTTATGTTTTTAAATACTGTATTTCCCGGGGTGGGGGGAGAGCTCCTTTCACAGTGTTTGGGGAGTCTGGCCCGGGGTAAAGGAGGGGGTCGGGGCCAGTAATCCACTTGCGACGCTCCGGGCACGGAGCCAACGCAATGTGGCCAGGGAGTGAAGTAGCTTGGGTGGCTGCGAGTGGCCGCTGGGACCGGACAGCCCATTCTGCCAGTCCCCGCACACCTCTGGCAGTGCTCTCCGTCTGAAAACCTCTCTCCTGCCGCTCGCCGGCCTCACTCAGGCCGGTGAGTGGCAGGTGAGAGGTATTCAGTCGGAGGGCACTGCCAGAGGTGAGCGGGCCGGCAGAAGGCGCTGAAGTGGCAGCCGGTTCTGCTGTTGGGTCCCGGCGGCTGCTCGCAGTCACCCGAGCTGCTTCCTTCCCGGAAGTGGCGGCCAGTTCTGCTGTCCGTGCCCGGAACGCTGCGGCAGCGGTGAGTGAGTCTGATATGATCTCCGACCCCCTCCTTCTCAACACTCCTGCCTCCCCCGCATCTTTAACCCCTGGCACAGATTCTCCACACGCTGTGAAAGGAACTCTCCCTCCAATTGGTCCCTTGAATTAGTATTGTCATTCAATAAGATGACAACTGATTCAACGTCCCGGAGTGCTCCCGTTTTTCCCACCATCTTTCCACCTGCCTTCATCCTCCATCCCCCACCCATTCAGTAATTAAAAAATGAAGGAGATTTAGAAGCCTTGGGCAAATTGAATTGTTACTTATTTTTATTTTATATTTTTAAGGAGAGAACAATCTGCGCATATGCGGTTTAAGATTTTTTTTTTAAAGCCGCCTGCCTACCCTGAGTAATTACTCACGGCACGTGCCTGGTGCTGGTGTACAGGGTGATCGCTGGTTGGTGCGGATTCAGCGAGCCAAAAGGCCTGTTTTCTTGCTGTATCTCTAAATTAAACTAAACTGGACTCCATTTCATATCTTGCACAGGAAACTGGAGCAAGATATCAGTTAGCGACCTCACACTGCAGTCGGCAAGCTGCTGACAAGTTCCACACCCCGTTGACAAGAGCCTCGACTCCAGAGCAACGTAGTAACAAGATCTCCTCAGTGCCACCACTATGTCACATGTTGCTTAATATTTGGGCAGGGTGTGCCAGTGAAGTAACAATCCTGTACGAGTGAACCAACCTGATTGTAGTTTGAGAAGGTCTGGTTAGTTAAGCTGCGGCTGCTACAACATTTTGGAACCTAAGGAGTAACATTTTCAGTCGGTGGGTTTTTTAAAAATAATTTGAGGTGTGCTGTATGATTTTACTGGGTTATATGCTCTACCTATTGTACTTGAGTTTGACCTGATTGTATTTATGTACAGTGTTATCTGATCTATTTGGGTAGCCTGCAAATCAAAACATTTCACTGTACATGTGACAATAAAGTATCGTTGAATGACTTTTAATGCTGGACTCTCTGTGGAGCTTGTGCACGCTTACACAGAGTGCACGCTTACAGAGTCTCGCACAATCACGAATGGCTATTGCACACTCAGACTTAACTCTTGCACAGTGGCTGCACGGTCAATGTACATTTACCATCGGGTTCAGTTACACAGCGCAGGTTTCTTGCACGCCCACCGCTGCTGCACACACTGCTGCACTCCCCCGCACACCTATGCGGAACCCGGGCAGCTGCATGAGACTAACGCATGCGCGGCTGGGCTCTTGCACACTAACGATCGCTGGCACTTACTGCGGCGTGCCGCCAGGTTGTGAGTGAAACATCTCTCCCTCGCCCTCTGAATCCGTGGATGATGCACCTGGAGAGAGGAGCAGAGTTAGAGGGACATCAAACTTTGCTGTAAAAGGGAGGACTTGTTGCATCTCTGAATAGCGCCACCCTCAGTTATAGAATCATAGAGACCTCGGGAACAGAAATAGGCCCTATGGCACCATCTCGTTAATGCCAACCGAGATGCCCCATCTGTTCTAGTCCCACCTGCCCGATTTAGTCCATGTCCATCTAAACCATCTATCCATGTACCTGTCCAAATGTCTTTTAAATGCTGTTGGAGCACCAGCCTCAACTACCACCTCTGGCAGCTCATTTCACTTAGTTGCCCTTCAGGTTCCTATTAAACCTCTCTCCTCTCACCTTAAATCTATGTTCTCTGGTTCTTGACTCCCCAAGGGACAGGTTTTACAGGGAAAGTACCTGGGAATGGGGTGTTTTGGTGGGAATGGATGAGTGAACCAAGGAGTTGCAGAGGGAGCGGTCTCTGCAAAAGACAGAGGGGTGGCACAGTGGCGCAAAGGTAGAGTTGCTGCCTTACAGCGCCAGAGACCCGGGTTCGATCCTGACTACGGGTGCTGTCTGTATGGAGTTCGTACATTCTCCCTGTGACCACATGGGTTTTCTCCGGGTGCTCCGGTTTCCTCCCACATTCCAAAGATGTGTGGGTTTGTAGGTTAAATGGCTTCTGTAAATTGTAATTTGTCCTTAGAGTGTAGGATTCTGTTAGTGTAGTGGGTGATTGCTGGTCGGCGTGGACACGGTGGGCCAAAGGCCTGTTTCCGTGCTATATCTCTAAAGTCTAAAGGCAGAAAGGGATGTGACCAGCAGTGGGAACATGTTGAAGGTGGCGGAAAGGTCATAGAATCATGTGTTGGATGCGGAACCTGGACACACTCTTGGCACTTGTTTTATAAAGAGCTTACCTTCGACGTAAATCTCAGCAGACGTACTGTCAGTTCCAAAGCAGTTGGTGGTCGTACAGGCGTATCGACCCGTATCGTCCTCGAAGGCCTCCGCAATAGCTAACGTACAGAGATCGCCATCCTGGAATATCTGGATGTCAGGTGTGTTCTCCAACTTCCTCCCCTCACAGAACCATCTGAGGATTGGGCAACAGGGGAAAAAATGTTGTCGGTATTTATATGCTTTACTTTTCAAACTGCCCCGATCTTGCTTCCAAGTAGGAAACCAAAGATTGCTGGCATTGTACCTGCAACTAAAGAGAAACTTTAGACTTTAGATTTCCATCTATAAGGCAGCAACTCTGCCAATGCACCACTGTGCCGCCCCTAACTTTGACGTCAACAACAATGGTCTTAAGGTCATAAGTGATAGGAGCAGAATTAGGCCATTCGGCCTATCAAGTCTACCCCGCCATATATTCATGAATGATTTATCTCTCCCACCTAATTCCATTCTCCTGCCTTTTCCCCATAACCCCTGACACCCGTATTAATCAAGAATCTATAAATCTATGCCTTAAAAATATCCATTGACGGCCTCCACATCCTTCTGTGACAAAGAATTCCACAGATTCACCACCCTCTGACTAAAGAAATTCTTCCTCATTCTTTCCTAAAGGAACGTCCTTTTATTCTGAGGCAATGACCTATAGTCCTAGACTCTCCCACTAGTGGAAACATCCTCTCCACATCCACTCTATCCCACGAATTCCTCTGGTGGAGTCTGCATGTTCCTCACACGAATGCATGGGTTTCCATCAGAAGGTGTTCAATTTAGTTTAGTCTTATGTTAAAATACTGCATGGAAACAGGCCATTCGGCCCACGGAGTGTACACCGACCATTCACACTAGTTCTATGTTATCCCACTTTCTCATTTAGGCTGCTCAGGTTTCCTCTCACATCCGAAAGACATGCCTGTTTGTAGGTTAATTGGCCCTAGTGTGTACGGAGTGAATGAGAAAGTGGGATAACATAGAATTAGTGTGAACGGGTGATCGATGGTCAGCGTGGACTTAGTGGGCCGAAGGGCTTATTTCCATACCACATATTTCAATCAAAAAATAACTAAAATACATTCAGGTGTAAAGGGGCTGTCCCACTGCGGCGACCTAATCCGCGGGTTCAGAAGGTTTTAGGAGTTGTCATGTTGAAGACCTCCTTCGACTAAGTAGAAGACCTCCTTCGACCTCTTTTGACTATGTTGAAGACTAGCTTCGACTAGCTTCGGGAAAATTGGACACCGAATAGTGGAGAGTGAACACGACCTCCTTCGATCTCCTTCAACTATGTTGAAGACTATCTACGACTACCTTCGACTACCTTCGATTACCTTCGACAACCCTCGATTGCCTACGAATAACATGCCGACCTACTACGACTAAACCTACGAGTAAAAAAAATATCAATTTTTTCCGTGGCGACCTTTTTTCAGCATGTTGAAAAATACGCCGTGACCTAGCTGAGGCATCGAGTACGCGGGGACTACTCTCGAGCATGAAGGAGAGTTACAAAGACCTCCTAGGACCTCGTGTCGACCATGCTGCGAGTATGAGTTGAGGGCAAACTCTTCTGAACTCATGGATTACATCGCCACAGTGAGCCCCTTAAGCTTAGCCTGGAGAAGCTATGGGATAATGATGACTGCAGAAAAATCCCAAAGGTCAACATTCCCGATGAGTCAATCTTTCCACACCGTCAGTGGTGAGACCACCTGTTGTGGTACACTGATCTTTAAGTGACGCCTCTGTCTCTGTTTTACTACCATCATTAAACCTGTAACCTCCAGATCTGTCGGCTAAAGATAGAGGATTAGTCACTGGGCCAGGTGTTTTGGACAGTTCATTAAAATGGTGCCTCTTTAATGTTTTAAACGGAGGCTCTGTGAACATTTTTTGATAATGATTTCAATTCATCCAAGGTTTTGTTTGCTTGTAGTGTGGATAGAAAAATAGAGATAAGGGGAGGTGCTGGAAGCAGATATGATTGCAAAGTTTAAGAAGCATTTAGATGGACATATGAACAGGCAGTGAATTCAGGGCATTCCCAGGGCAAGAGCAAGGGTAAATGGGAATGTAGGGAGGATACAGTAAATGAGGAATTAGGGGAGGGCAACTATAATTGGGGACAGCAAAGGCATCAATGCCACATGTGCTCTCTTGGGACAATACCCCATGAGATATCTGAGATCCTGTTACACTAGTGTCTGGTCATGGCAATAGCCCAGGCAGTGGTCCTTCCACACGCACAGGCTTTACATTGGATGCACTCAGCTTCAATGCGTCCCTCAGCACGTTCTGGGGAACATTGACTTCTATTAGGCGAAGATTGCATCTGGTAAAATGTACTGAGTGCCTCTGGTGTTTTGGAACGTGGTGGGAAAGTTGATGACAATCAGCTGAGAATATGTTCTGGGAAAGGTGAACGATATTACGGTTCACAGTTTAGAATCCATGGTTAGAAAATGGTCTCCTTCAATATAAAATCAAGAAAAGACGACAATCAGGCCATCTTTCTGGTTTCAGTGACAAAATAGTTCACCACACCACATTTGCACATTCTCTCTGTGGCCGTGTGGGTTTCCTTCAGGTGCTCCGGTTTCCTCCCACACCCCAAAGACATGTGGGTCTGCAGGTTAATTTGTAAATTTTCCCTAGTGTGTAGGGAGTGGATGAGAATGTGGAATATAGAACTAGTGTGAATGGGTGATCGATGGTCGGTGCGGACTCAGTGGGCCGAAGATTCTGTTTCGATGCTGTGGCTTTCAATCAATGAAATGAACAGCATTAAGCACGTTGCAATATGATCTTGAGTGACCAAAAGGGTTCCAGTCTAATATTATCTTCCTGCGGGATGGTAGGTTAATTGACCTCTGTAAATTGCCCCTAGTCTGTAGAGAGTGGATATGGGTGATTAATAATTGGTGTAGACCCGGTGCACAGAAGGGCCTGTTTCCATGCTGTATCTTTCAATCTATCATAATGTAATGA
The DNA here is from genome assembly GCA_038087875.1 of Malacoraja senta. Taxonomy (NCBI): domain Eukaryota; kingdom Metazoa; phylum Chordata; class Chondrichthyes; order Rajiformes; family Rajidae; genus Malacoraja; species Malacoraja senta. The sequence goes on along the minus strand of CM075977.1, from coordinate 194,187,799 downwards.
AGGCAGGAGCCATGCCTGTTGCACAGGGCAATTCTCTCAAGAATAAAGCGACTGCAGATTCCGGTTTAGTTTACGTGTACCGAGGAACAGCGAAAAGCTTTTTTGTTGCATGCTATCCGGTCAGTGAAAGACAATACATGGTTACAATCAAGTTGTCCACAGTGCACAGATATAGGATAATGGGAATATGTTCAGTGCAAGATAAAGTCCAGTACAGTACGATTAAAGATGGTCTGAGGGTCCCCAATGAGGGTAGATGGTAGCTCAGGACCGCACTCTAGTTGGTCATAAATTGCTGGAGTAACTCCGTGGGTCAGGCAGCATCTCTGGAAAACACGGATAGGCGACGTTTCGGGTCGTGACCCTACTTCAGACTGACTGATTCTTTCTATTCTTTGTGCAAACACACTCTACTCAGCATGGGAAGCAACCCTGGTTTCTTGTCTGAGCCGCATGTTATATCTTGCTTTCTTTCCTGCTGTGCTGGCAGCTCCATTATTGTCTCGATCTCCTGCAGCTCTTGCCAAAAAAAAACATTCAATGGAACACTAATCCTTGGCGGAGGTATCACTGAGCCCTCCACAGGAGAATTTGGAGGAAAGCTCACTTTTTCACATATTAACTTCCAGATTTTAGTTCATAATTTCATAAATTATAGGAGCAGAATTAGGATATTAGGCACATTAAGTCTACCCGGCCATTCAATCATGGCTGATCTATCTTTCCCTCTCAACCCCACTCTCCTGCCTTCTCCCCATAACCTTTGACACCCTTACTAATCAAGAATCTGTCAATCTCCTCTGTAAAATACCCAATGACGGCCTCCATAGCCGTCTGTGGCAGAATTCCACAGATTCACCACACTCAGAATAAAAGAAATTCCTTTCACTTCTCTTTTCTAAAGGTATGTCCTCTTTCTTTTCTAAAGGTATGTCCTCATCTCTTTTCTAAAGGTATGTCCTTTTTATTCTGAGGCTATGGCCTGTAGTCCTAGACTCTCCCACTAGTGGAAACATCCTATCCACATCCACTCTATCCAGGCCTTTCACTATTTGGTAAGTTTCAATGAGGTCTCCCTCATCCTTCTAAACTCCAGCTAAACTCCAGCTAAACCCCAGTCCCGTCATCATACGTTAACCAAATCATCCCTGGGAGCATTCTTGTAAACCTCCTCTGGACCCTCCCCAATGCCAGCACACCCCCCCTCAGATATGGGGCCCAAAGGAAAAAGGAAGCAGGAGAAGGCCATTCAGCCCCAGGTATGTCCCAACATTCAGTACGATCATGAATTCAACTCCTTCTCTATGACAGTTCCCCACAGCCCTCAGTTCCCTGCGTAGAAACAAGAAACTGCTGGTTAATACACAAAAGGACATAAAGTGCTGGGGTAACTCAGCGGTCAGGCAGCATCTCTGGATAGGTGGATGGATAGGTGCCGTTTTAGGTTGGCATCCTTGGTATTGATATGTATGAAGACCACTTTGCCCTCCTTCCCCTTTGTTTTTGAGAATGTTACCTGGATTTCGGGTATTAGATACAGGGAGAGGTCCCTGCCCTTTGTTCCAACCATGTGCCTGTCCAAACCCCCCCCCCCCTCCCCTCACTTGTGTCCACCTATTATCTGCCACCTTTTGTCTTGCCTCTCCCCTCTTCCAGCTTTCTTCTCCACTCCTCCCCCCCCTCCCCCCCCTCCCCCCACCACAATTAGTCTGAAGAATGGTCGCGACCCGAAACATCACCTACCCATGTTGTCCAGAGATGCTGCCTGACCCGCTGAGTTACTCCAACACTTTGTGCCCTCAGTTCCCTGATCACAAATTTGTGTACCTTCATTTTAAATAGTTCCGGTCAAAGAATTCCAGAGGTTTACCACACTCTGAACGAAGAATTTCCTGTGCACCGCAGGTTCCAATGACCACGCCATGATCCTGTAGCTATGAGTCTTTGTATGAGACTCTCCTACCATCTTGAAGGTAGACAAAATTGTTGGAGAAACTCAGCGGGTGAGGCAGCATCTATGGAGCGAGGAATGGGTGACGTTTCGGGTCGAGACCCTTCTTCAGACTGAAGTGGAAGTGGAAACATCTTGATATCTTATCCGTTATGCCCCCCCTAGTAAATTATATGATCAAACCTGATAGAAGTATGTACAATTATGACTGGCAAAGATAGTTCAGACAGTTAAAACCTTTGTCCCAGGGTGGAAATTTCAAAGACTTAAGAGCAAAGATTTAAGGTGAGAGGAGCAAAGTTTAAAGAAGATGTATTTTTTACACGGAGGGTGCTGCGTGCTTGGAACGTGCTGCAAGGGGTGGTGGAGTAGGCAGATACGATAGTGGCATTGAAGAGGCTTTTGGACAGACTCATGGATATACAAGGAATGGAGGGATATGGATCATGTGCAGGCAGTTCCAAGGTTCATAAGTCACGGGAGCAGAATTATGCCATTTGGCCCATCGAGTCCATCCATTCGATCACTGATCTATCTTTCCTTCTCAACCTCATTCTCTGCCTTCTAGGGACAATTTACAATTTACAGAAGCCAATTGACCAACAAACCTGTATGTCTTTGGAGTGTGAGAGGAAACCCGGATAGCACCCGGGAAAACCCACATGGTCACAGGGAGAATGTATAAATTCCATACAGACAGCACCCATAGTCCGGGTCAAACCCGGGTCTCTGGAGCTGTAAGATAGATAGATAGATAGATTCCTGTATTGTCATTCAGACCTTTCGGTCTGAACGAAATTATGTTGCCTGCAGTCATACACAGAACCAATAATAACAAAACATACAATAAACACAAATTAAACATCCACCACAGTGAGTTCACCAAGCACATCCTCACTGTGATGGAGGAAAAGTCTTAGTCTCCGTCTCTTCCCTCCTTGTTCTCCCTCTGCGCTGAGGCGAACGATCCAGGCCGAAGATGCCGCCCTCCAGTCCAGCAGACCTCCGTGGTGATATCGCCGGCGCCGAAAGCCGGAACGCCGTCTCCACCTCCGAGACGGCCCGCCACAGCATCAGCTCCGGGCCGCCGCCCCAGCTCCAGGCCGCTGCCCCAGCTCCGGGTCCCGCAGTCTCCGCTCCGGGCCGCCGCCCCAGCTCCAGGCTGCCGCCCCAGCTCCGGCTCCCGCAGTCTCCGCTCCAGGCCGCTGCCCCAGCTCCGGGTCCCGCAGTCTCCGCTCCAGGCCGCTGCCCCGGCTCCGGGTCCCGCAGTCTCCACTCCGGACCCCGCTGTATCAGCTCCAGGCTGCCGCCGAAAGCCAGAACGCCGCACCAGCAAGTCGGGCCACCGCTGCCTCAGCCCCGAAGACGGCCAGCCTCTCGTTGGTAAGTCCTGGCTGGCTCTGCCTCCGTAGCCTCGGGGTCGGTCGCAGGTTGGAGGCCGCCAGCTCCGCCATTAGGCCTCAGCGCAGACGGAGGCAGAGAAGGGGGATACGACACGAAAAAGTCGCATTCCCCCGAAGGAAGAGACAGAGAACATGTTTCACCCCCCCTAAACACAACCCAACAAACTAAAACTTAACCAAAACAAGACAAAAAAACTAACAGAAAAAAGTAAAAACAGGGACTGCAGGCGAGCCGCAGCTGTTAAACAGCGCCGCCACTGTAAGGCAGCAGCTCTACCATTGTGCCACTGTGCTGTCCCAAACCATAAGCCTAAACCTTTGTTCTATGTTCTATGACTGTGACATTGCACTCTGACTCCCTTGCAGAGGAAGTGAGATGAGGTTCCCTGTCCAATACTGACCTCTGCAGTGGCGGGCCTACATTTTTGGGGCCCTGAAGCTTGAACTGTTATGGGGGCCTCTTCGCAACCAGCAACGAGGTTTGGGTAACCACTGTTATCTTCTTCAATGAGGTTGTTCCACGACAGATCATCACAAATTTTATTTCTATCATAAATGTTAATAGTGTTTTAAATAATTTATAATTATTTTATATTAAATATATTTAGAATGAAACATCCTTTTTGAATGTTTACAGCCAGCCTACATGATACTTTAATAACCTTTTGATTTTTATTTTAAATATTATTTTGTATTGAATTACACTATATTATTAATATATATTAAACCCCTTCTCATACAGTAGACCCAACATTTTTAAGCAATGTGGACTAAGCATGATATTCACCTCCAGAAAAACAGTAGGAAGTATTGGCCAGAGGTCCAGGAGGCTGGCTAGGCCCCCAGCGGGGTCCAGGGGGTAACGCCCCTTGAAGCTCCTGCATTTTCAATAAATTGAAAGTGATTCTCAAGCTTTCTGCTGGTAGTTTACATAACAGAAGCTTAGAATTTTTCTAACACATAAGCAGTAAAATAACCCCCAAAAGATATATATTTCATGAAATACACAATAGACAATAGGTGCAGGAGTATGCCATTTAGCCCTTCGAGCCAGCACTGCCACTCACTGTGATCATGGCTGATCATCCACAATCAGTGTTCCATTCCTGCCTTCTCCCCATATCCCCTGACTCTGCTATCTTTAAGAGCTTTATCTATCTCTCTCTTGAAAGCCTCCAGAGAATTGGCCTCTACTGCCTTCTGAAGCAGAGAATTCCACAGATTCACAACTCTCTGTGTGAAATAGTATTTCATCATCTCCGTTCTAAATGGCCTACCCCTTATTATTAAACTGTGGCCCCTGGTTCTGGACTCTCCCAGCATTGGAAAAATGTTTCTTGCCTCTAGCGTGTCCAAACCCTTAATAATCTTATATGTTTCAATAAATGGCCTCATACAGCTAAAAATACTTTACAAAAAATATGTTACTTGAAATGTCTCTTTGCATACCACTGAGATGAGAAAAAAAGTTTTCACTCAGTTGTGAATTTGTGGAATTCTCTGCCACAGAAGGCAGTGGTCTCGTCTCCTTCAACAGCACCTCGGTCTCCCTTCCTGAGCTCAGACACCCACTTTTCCTCACCTCACCTATGCTCACTTCCCCTCATATGGGCAGAAATCGCTTTTCAAACATGGGGTGGACACAACGAGGCCTGACATCCGGCCCATAACCAGAAATCATCCGGACCCGCAGGCGTATTTTTTTCCATTTATTTTTCGAGACCTGGGAACTGCAGCCAGTCCCGGGGCATGCAGGCGACCTGGGCGCTAGAGCCAGTCCCGGGGCAGGCGAGCTGACTTGGGCGCTACAGCTATTCCCGGGCGGTTTTGCTGCAACATGTTTCACAAAACATGTGGAGGATTGTCCCCCGCCTCTTAAAACATGGGGGGGGGACAGGTCCCCCCCAGAATTTCCGCCCATGCCACTACACCTCGACGAATCCCCTTGCCTCACTAAACCCCTTGCCTTGACGATACCTCACTACCAAACTTCTCCTCACACCTAAACCTCACCTCGACTAAACCGCACCTCACTAAACCTCGCCCTGCAAATAAACCTCACACCTCACCCCTTAACCCCACCTCAACTTAAACTGAACCACCCACCTCACGACAACTCCACCTCATACCTAATCGCCGCCTTGACTAATCGCTGCCTCTCTCCCGCCACCCCCCCCCCCCCCGGCCATTGGCGGTGCCTCACGTGAGCAGAACGGCTCCAACCAGGGGGGCGGGGCCTAGTGCAGAGAGAGGAGCAGGCGCATTGCCCGAGAAAGCCAGTGGGAGGGGAGGGGCGCACGCGTGCTGACGTTAACGTCGAGCCTGAGACCGCAGGAGCGGGAGAGAGGCAGCGATTAGTCAAGGCGGCGATTATAATAATAATAATAATAATAATAAATTTTATTTATGGCCGCCTTTCAAAAGTCTCAAGGACACCTTACAAAGTTTAACAAATAGTAGAAACATGTAAGCGGAATGAAATAAATAGTAAAGACATCACGAGTACACAAATTAAAGAGAGAATTCAATCCAAAAACTTATGTGTGAGGTGGGAGGTTTAGTCGAGGTGAGGTTTAGTGAGTTGAGGTTTAAGTGTGAGGTGAAGTTTCGTCGAGGCGAGAGGTTTAGTCGAGGTGAAAAATCAGATTTATTTCTAGGAAAACAAAAAAATCTGAATTCCGATTTAAATCGGAAGAATATCTGGACTAAAGTCGCTTCTGGGGCCCCTCCGGGATTAGGGGCCCTGAAGTTTAAGCTTCATTAGTTTCATAGTAGATCCGCCCCTGGACCTATGGAATAATATACAAGCAACACATGTTCTGTTGGTAAAATTCCTGCTTTGTTTGCTCAGGAAATAAAGAAATCACCAGCACTCACTGCGATAAATTAAGAGCATGTTTCAACAAATGACCTTTGGCAATGCAATGTAAATCACGGCACTGACCTTTCCTTGATCTTTACAAAACGGAGCTCTCTGGTTCGCTATGCAAAATGAAATACTCAAAATAGGAACGCCTATCTTGATACCACTTGTGTGGGCTGGATTAACACTGGTGGATTCCTTTCCTTCATGCAAAGTAATTTGACAGTTTCTTGACAAGACTACTATGCATTAAGTCATAGCTGTGGGTTGGTTCAACTGGCTATGTTCCTTCCTCAAAGCCACAGATTCAAGTCCTTATTCTATGCCTAGGGTGAAATAAGGTTTCGACCCGAAACGTCACCTATCCATTTTCTCCAGAGATGCTGCCTGACCCGCTGAGTTACTCTAGCATTTTGTGTCTATCATCCTTATTCTATGCACATAAGTAGAAAATCCAGGTTAGTTTAGTTTATTGTCACGTGTACCGAGGTACAGTGAAAAGCTTTTGTTGCATGCTAACGAGTCAGTGGAACGACAATACATGATTACATTTGAGCCATTCACAGTGTACAGATACAGGGTAAAGGGAATGCCCTTTGCCCCATTGTAGTACTGAGGCAAGGAGACATTGTGACAGCTAACGTTTATACAATAAAAAACACAAAGTGACGGAGGAGCTCAGCATGTCAGGCAGCATTTCTGGAGGATATGAATAAGCAATGCTTTGGGTCGGGACCTTTCTTCAGACTGATTGTAATAGGGGGAGAGAAAACTGGAAGAGAGAAGGTGGCTTTCCCATAACATGGTGCCTAAAACTGAATAGAATATTCAAAATGCTTCCTCACCAACATCTTATATAACTGCAACATGACCTCCCAACTTCTATACTCAATCTATACCTCTATACTAGTGGTATCTTGCATCAGCTTCTGCGATTCTTCCACTTCTATAGTGTCCAAAGGCATTGTGGAGACACAGGAAACCGCAGTTGCTGGAATCTTGAGCAAGCATTGGAAGATCTCAATGGGTCAGGCAGCATCTGTGGAAGGAAAGGGCCAGATGACGTTTCGAGTCGGGAAAGTCTGAAGAAGGGTCCCTAATTCGAGTTCCTACAGCACGAGTATAGAAGTTGGGAGGCATGTTGCAGTTATATAAGACATTGGTTAGGCTGCATTTAGAGTATTGTGTTCTGTACTGGGCACCGTGTTATAGGAAAGATGTTGTCAAGTTGGAAAGGATCCAGAAAAGATTTACGAGGATGTTGCCAGAACTCGAATGTCTGAGCTATAGGGAGAGGTTGAGCAGGCTGGGACTCTATTCCTTGGCAAGCAGGAGGATGAGGGGTGATATTATAGAGAAGTACATAATCATAGGAGGAATAGATCGAATAGATGTAGAGTCTCTTACTCAGAGTAGGAGAATTGAGAACCAGAGGACATACGTTTAAGCTGAAGGGGAAAAGATTTAATAGGAATCTGTGCGGTAACTTTTTCACACAAAGGGTGGTGGATGTATGGAAAGAACTACCAGAGGAGGTAGTTGAGGCAGGGACTATTGCAATGTTTAAGAAGCAATTAGACAGGTTTAGAGGGATATAGACCAAATGCAGGCAGGTGGGACTAGAGTATATGGGATCTGTTGTCGGTGTGGGCAAGTTGGGCCTGTTCCCACTCTGTATGACTCTGACACTTTGCCCAAAGGCGGTTGCAAGTTGCTGATGTTCTGTTTAGTGCGGAGGTTTAGTTTAATCAACGGTTATTATATGCTTTAAGAACAAGGTGTGAGAGGCACACTGCAGTAATTGCTGTGCAATTTGATTGAGAGGCCCACCAACAGGCAGCCTTATCCTTTAAGCCAAGCTACCGTTGTTGGCCTAACTTGCAATCTGCTCCCTTTCATCATTCATCACCATGCGACTATCACGTAATTGCCACAGATATTTTGTTTCCAAAAGTGATCGCATTAATCAGCGGCATTTTCCCCGAATGCGAAGAGAGCTTGAAATATTTGACATGCTCTAAGCACAAGTGGCGCAGCGGTAGAGTTGCTGCCTTACAGCACAAGAGACCCAGGTTCGATCCTGACTACGGGTGGTGTCTGTACAGAGTTTGTACGTTCTCCCTGTGATCACGTGGATTTTCTCTGGGTGCTACGGTTTCCTCCCAGATTCCAAAGACGAAGAGATTTGTAGGTTAATTGGCTTCTGTAAAATTCTAACATTGTCCTTAGCGTGTAGAATAGTGCTAGTGTACAGGGTGATCGCTGGTCGGCGTGGACTCGGTGGATCGAAGGGCCTGTTTGTGCGCTGTGTCGCGAAAATATAATTTCTAAACTATCCTCTCTCTTCACTGATTATGGAGTAATAACTGTGTGGTTGTAATGCCTCTTTAAAACTGCCTCCAGACATCTAGCTTTGATCAGAGGTACAGCGCCTCTACACACCTGAGACAGTGTCTGTCTCTGGAATATACCCCTGGGCTTTTTATTCTGGCATGGGAGCCACACAAACACGGCTTGTAGGCAATACTTTCATAGAGGAATTCCCACAGATCGAGCCCAGGAGACTGAGAGGGGATCTCATTGAAGCTGACAAAATTCTAACTAGGCTCAGCAGGTTGGAATCGGGGAGGATAGGGTGATTGATAGCATGGACTCTGGGCCAAAGGGCCCGTTTCCACACTGCTTCATTAGTTTAGTTTAGAGATACAGTGTGGAAACAGGCCCTTCAGCCCACCGAATCCGCGTCAACGAGCGATCACCCGCACACTTTCGGTGTTATCCCAGTTTTACAACCTACACACTAGGGGGCAATTTTACAGAAGCCAATTAACCTACAAACCTGCAGGTAGTTTGGAATGTGGGATGGAACCGGAGCACCTGGAGAAAACCCACGCAGTCACAGGGACAACATGGTTGCTAGTTATTAGCGATAATTGCGTTACTGAACATCAAAGGGAGATGGTTATATTTAGTTCAAAGATACAGCATAGAAACGGGCCCTTTCAGCCCACTGAGTCCACTTTAACCATTAATCACCCATACACTAGTTCTATGTTATCCCACACTCGCATCCTAGGGACAATTTACAGAGGCTAATTAACTTACAAGTCTGTGTGTCTTTGGAATGTGGGAGGAAACCAGAGCACCCAGAGGAAACCCATGCGGTCACAGGGAGAACATACAAACTCCAAAGACGTATAGGTTTGTAGGTTAATTAGCTTGGTATAATTGTAAATTGTCCCTAGTGTTGTAGGATATCATTAGTGTGCGGGGATCCCTGGTCGACGCGGAATTGGAGTGGCGAAGGGCCTGTTTACGCGCTGTATCTCTAAACTAAACTAAACTCTGCACAGACAGCAGCCATAGTCAGGGTAAAACCCAGGTCTCTGCCATAGAAAGTCAGCAACTCTACTGCTGCGTCACTGTGCCATTCTCTTGTTCATCTAAGATTTGTATAATGTTACCACCCCAATCATAGATCCCTTAATTCCCATCCAAACTAAACTAAACTAATATTTCTCCTCCCTCCGGCATCTAGAACCAAAGGTTACAGACACATTGAATAAGATGAAAGGCATGATAAGATCTTCTTCATTTGGAAGTAGTGACCTTTGGAATTCTCTCCTCTGGAGGGCAATGGAGGCTCAGTCACCGAACTAAATACAGCAGTACAGCACAGGAACATACACTTCAGCCCACGGACATGTTGCTTACTTATATGCCTGCCTGCACATGATCCACGTCCCTCCATTTCCTGCATTTCTAAAGCTTCTTAAACCCCACTGTCTTTTCTGCTTCCATCACTACCCTTTGCAACATGTTCCAGGGACCGACCACACTCTCTAAAACACTTGCCCCACACATGTCCTTTAAACGTTGTCCCTCTCACCTTAAAAACATGCCCTCTAGTCTTTGATACGTCCGTCCTGAAAAAAAGGTTCTGATTGTCTAACCTATCTACACTTCTCATAATTTTGTATACTTCTACCATGCCTGGCCACAGCTTCCGACCCTCTAGAAAAAAACAATCCAGTTTTGCCCAACCTCTCCATGCAGCTAATACCCTCAAATCAAGGCGCATCCTGGTAAACCTCTTCAGTGCCCTCTCCACATTCCTCCTGCAATGGAGCGACCTGAAGCGCACACAATAAACATATTGTGATTATTTATGAGTGGCACTGCGGTAGAGTTGATGCCTTACAGTGCTAGAGACCAGGGTTCGATCCTGATTACGGGTGCTGTCTGTATGAAGTCTGTACGTTCTCCCTGCGACTGTGTGGGTTTTCTCTGGGTGCTCCGGTTTCCTCCCACACTCCAAAGACACACAGGTTTGTAGGTTAATTTGCTTCAGTAAAATTGGAAATTGTCCCAGGTGTGTAGGATAGTGTTAGTTTACTGGGTTGGCAAGGACCTGGTGGGCTGAAGGGCCTGTTTATGTGCTGTATTTCTAAAGTCTATATTAACAGAGATAGATTTCTGGATATTAGAAGGATCTAGGAATATGGGAATAATGCAGGACAATAGCTTCAGGTGACCTCAGGATTAGTAGTTCAGGTGACCTCAGTATTACTGCAAATGGGTGGTCGATGGTCAGTGTGTAGGTATGTTACAAAACTTACCTTCAGCGGCGCTGCAGTTCTGTCACTGGCCGTGTGCGTGACTTTGGCGCCTTTGAGGGGGGGGCGGGGTTAAAATGCGTTTTTTCTCCTACCTGTCCTCGATATATTTTCTCGGGGTGCAAGCTTTTGTTGAAGATTTTTTCCGACGGCCGTTCTGTGAATTTTTTTTTTTTTTAAATCGCTGGACCATTTCAGCGCTGGAGTAAAATGAAAATCAGCTACAAATGCCGTGAACGCCGACAACGGGGACGGATTTCACGTACGGGACAGGTAAAGGAAAGCCGTTTATTTTACATATAAACGTGCTTCTTAGGATGCCTTTAATCCAAATTTTACGTTGCGAAAAGGTGATTATGTAAATATACGAACTGGCAGTATTTTTCCTGCCGCTATGGGGTTTAAATTCACCGCAACCGCAACGTTCCAAACGATCGCGTTCCACAAAAACCCACCCGCAAGATGATTTAAATGGCCATTAATTTACGGGAATCAAACACTAAATTCCTTCCATTTGGCCTATGACAATGAGATTTAAAAATCATGTTATATTGTGAATTCTTGTGTGAATGTTATTTGGACACTTAGGATATTTAAAAATGTTAATCTTTTCTTAAGAAATGGATAAATGTTTAGATCTAGTAATTGAATTTTGTAATTAGCTACAAGTGGGTAACTAACTAATTATATGCTTTAATTTCAGGTCATCCAAGTAAGATTGTTTCATATTTGTTTCAGAATACTTCAATCTATAATAACTGAACATTTCTTTCAGTTCTCTTAATTTTTAAGAAAGTTATGGGCTTTTGACTGTCCTCGATCACAGCTTTTGTGTTAAGTCAATGGAAAAGCAATAGGGAACAAGATGCTAATTTCCGAGTATGAAAATGGCCATAACTTTTTTAATACTGAAGATATGAAAGTGAATTAGGTGTCAAATTAAACTTCTTTTTATGCTTTATCTGATGGGATAAATTGCAGACTTGATTTTTAAAATCTCAAAATTTTGTAACATTGCTACAGTGTGGACTTAAATTGGCCAAAGGGCCTGTTTCTATGCTGTTTCTCTCTATGGACACAAAATCAGCTATGATCATGTTGAATGGCAGAGCATTGAAGGGCTTAATCAGGGCTCTCACTTAACTTTTTTTCTCTGATGCCAGCCGGGCAACCTAGGCAGCTTTTCAGGTTGCCAAATGACAGTTTAGGTGGTCATTTAAGACGGCTTGCATGACGCGTGCGATAATGTGCTCGGACGAAGTGCCTAGTTACCATTTGGAAATATGGTCAATGAAGCATTCACATATTATTTCTGCTTCAAATAAAGTCACAAACTAAACATATTCACCAATCAAGACATGATATATCCCACAATGACATGCAGCAAAATTACAACAGTATCCCATCTCTTTTAACACGTTGCAATGAATGCAATTTCTATTATTTCTTTCCACTTCCAAACAAAAATGTGGTTGGATTATTCAGCGTATGATCAACCTCAGTGAGACCAAGCGCAGGCTTGGCGATCGCTTCGCACAACACTTTCACACAGTTCGCAATAACCAACCTGATCTACCGGTGGCTCAGCACTTCAACTCTCTCTCCCATTCCGAATCCGACCTTTCTGCCCTGGGCCTCCTCCATGGCCAGAGTGAATTGGAGGAAGAACACCTCATATTTCGCTTGGGTAGTTTACACCCCAGCGGTATGAACATTGGCTTCTCCAATTTCAGGTAGTCCTTGTTTTCTCTCTCCTTCCCCTCCAATTCCCAGCTCTCCCAAAGTCTACTGTCTCCACCTCTTCCTTTCTTTTTCCCGCCCCCCCCCTCCCGACATCAGTCTGAAGAAGGGTCTCGACCCGAAACGTCGCCTATTCCTTCGCCCCACAGATGCTGCCTCACCCGCTGATTTTCTCCAGCTTTGTCTACCAATGGGATCCCACCACTGGCCACATGTTCCCACCTCCTCCCCTGTCGGCTTTCCGCCCAGACCACTCCCTCCGTAACTCCCTGGTCAATTCGTCCCTTCCCACCCAAACCACCCCCTCTCCTGGCACTTTCCCTTGCAACTGCAGGAAATGCTACACTTGTCGCTTTACCTTCCCCCTTGACTCCATTCAAGGACCTCAGTCTTTCCAGGTGCGGCAGAGGTTCACCTGCACCTCCTCCAACCTCATCTATTGCATCCGTTGCTCTACATCGGTGAGACCAAGCGTAGGCTTGGCGATCGCTTCACCCAACACCCCCGCTCGGTTCGCAATAACCAACCTGATCTCCCTGTGACTCAGCACTTCAACTCCCCCTCCCATTCCGAATCCGACCTTTCTGTCCTGGGCCTCCTCCATGGCCAGAGTGAGGCCCACCGTAAATTAGAGAAGCAGCACCTCATATTTCGCTTGGGCAGTTTACCTCCAATTTCATGTAGTCCCTGCTTTCTCCTCCACTTACCAGCTCTCCCTCAGCCCACTGTCTCCGCCTCTTCCTTTCTTCTTCCCGCCCCTCCGCCCCCACCCCCCCCACCCTCACATCAGTTTGAAGAAGGGTCTCGACCCGAAATGTCGCCTAATTCCTTCACTCCACAGATGCTGCCTCACCCGCTGAGTTTCTCCAGCATTCTTGTTTACCCATTCACACAAGTTCTGTTATCCCACTTTCCTCACCCACTCCCTACACATTAGGGGCAATTTTACAGAGACAAGTTAAGCTACAAAGTCAATGCGTCTGAGAGGAAACCCACACCCTTGCAGGGAGAATGTGCAAATTCAATACAGACAATGCCCGAGGACAGGATCGAACACAGATCTCTGGCGTGTGAGGCAGCAAGTCCACCAGCTGTGCCACTATATTATATTTTCCAACACACAAAAAATTATACGTTGATAACTTTGGTTACTAAAAAAAAGAAACTATCCATTTTCAGTCTTAAATCTCTAAGTGACGCTTTGTTCCCCTTTACAGCTACTGTATGTTTAAATTCAGTTCAAGACAATGGGGCAATACATTGGCCATAAAGTTGCTGCCTAAATGTGCCAGAGACCCGGAATTGATCCTGAATATGGGTGCTGTCTGTATAGAGTTTGCTCCTTTTCCCTTTGATCGCATGGGTTTTCTCCGGGTGCTCTTGTTTCCTTCCACATTTCAAAGGTGTGCAGGAACCTTTTCCAGACCTTTTATATATATATATAAAATATATATATATAATTGACCCTTATATTATATATATATATATATTTATATAGTTATATATTCATATATAAATATACACTGTTTTGTTTTCTCGTTTATAACTTTGTTTACAGAGTACTATGTTTACATATTTTGTTGTACTGCTGCAAGTAAGGATTTCATTGTTCTAACTGGGACATGAGAGAATAAAACACTCTTGACTCTTGACTTACGTCGCTAATGTGTGGGATGGAACTAATGTTCGGGTGATCAGTGGACGGCGTGGACACGGTGGGCCAAAGGGCCTGTTTCCACGCTATTTCTTTAAATTATACTAAAAACACTAAAACCAGCGGAAATCTAAAGAAGGGTCTGTACCCGAAACATCACCCAATTTCTTCTATCCAGATATGCTGGCTGCTCCATGGAGTTCCCCCGCACAATTAAAGCATGAAATAGTCTTCACCCTACCATAGTTACCCAACCAGACGCAACTAAACTTATGGTAATTCTTTTTTCCCCAAGAATCCTTTTTTGCTTAAGTCCAAGTCAAGAGTTAAGAGAGTTTTATTGTCATGTGTCCCAGATAGGACAATGAAATTCTTGCTTGCTGCAGCACAACAGAATATGTAAACATAATACAGAACAGGAGATAAAAGTTCAGTATGTTTATTTACCATAGACTATATATGTACACAATAAATAAACAGATAATGTGCAATAGGCTGTTGTGTTTCAGAGTTTGGAGTTTGGTGGTGGAAGGTCCATTCCAGTTTAAATTCCATTTGGAATATTTTTGGAGGAAACCAAGATGCAAGAGTTAATCCAGAGAGTTACTCCAGCTCCAGGGAGTGATTCTGCGTTGGTTTTCAGCGGTTGCGGCGAGGCGGCGACTGGACAGCAATGGCGGCCTGATCTCCCATAATGCAAAGGGAGGGAGAAAGTGGCCAACCAGTTGCCATGGCAGTGCGCATGTGCAGGGCGGCCGATGTTGTGCTAGCCGTGGTTGTGCGCATGTGCAGGGGGAGGATGTGCTGGCCATGGCAGTGCGCATGTGTAAGGCGGCCGGCCGTGCCGGTGGATGAGGAGCAGGCAGAGAGTGGAGACCCGGCGGCCCGGACACGGATGGCAGGTGGAGACGGAGAGTGATAGAGAGAGAGATAGAGAGGGGGGCCCGCTCAGAGTTGAACGATAGGTGTCCTGGGTGCTTGCCAAGCCGGGCAAAATGGCAGGCTTTTAGGTTACCCGGCGGGACTTTAGGTCGCCATTGGTACCCGGGCAACCGTTAATTTCGAGCCCTGTTAATGGAGAGCTTAACCCTCTCCTATTTTTACATTCTTAATCACATGTGTGTCTGAAGTCTGATCCTCCCAAAGTCTGCCAGGGCCGATGTAAGTTACTGTTCTGATGGAGCGGGGCACTGTTGGAGGAGATATTTTTTTGGTGTAATGAGTAGAAAAGAGCCAATGTGTCCATTGGCGAAATCCATCCCGTATTGCAGATAAAATGTCACTATTGACCAATATCGACAATGATCAATTAACTGGTCTTTCGGTCCTCTGCCAACATTTTATAAGAAGAAAACTTATTGAGACTTGGGAGATAAAGGCTCTTCGACCCATCGAGTCCATGCCCATTGTCAACCATCTTTGTATCAATAGTACATTAACATAGAACACAACAGCACAGGAACAGGCTCTTTGGCCCACAATGTTTCGTTTAGTGGGTTTTACCCTGATTATGGCTGCTGTCTGTGCAGAGTTTAGTTTAATTTAGTTTAGTTTAGAGATACAGCGTGGAAACAGACCCTTCGACCCATTGAGTCCGGGCCGACCAGCGATCCCCGTACACAATAGCACTATCCTACACACTTGAGACAATTTAAAATTTTTACTGAACCCAAATTAACCTACAAACTTGTACGTCTTGGAAATGTGGGAGGAAACCGGAGCACCTCCCAGGTTCTGCAACTCACCCACACACTGAGGTGGGGGGGGCTCCACTGGGGCCAATAAGCCTACTGACTTATGTGATTAAAAATCTAAGAAATAGGATCATCATGTCTATTTCTCTCATCTACAAGATCACCCCTCATCCTCCTGCGCTCCAAGGAATAAAGTCCCAGTCTGGCCAACCTTTCCCTATAGCTCAGGCCCTCAAGTCCTGGCAGCATCCTCGTAATTCTTCTCTGCACTCTTTGCAGCTCACTGTGTCAGTGTACGAAAGGCAAATATTGCCTCTGTTGGAAATTGCTGCAAAGATAAGCACCTGTGTCGACAAAGCACTGAGGATCGGTGATTACAGGATCAGAGCGGGCTGTAGAATTAGATAACAGGTGCATCGGATAAAATGTTCCCTTTGTACTGTGATTATCTGCTATAATAGAAAGTAGCTGCAGAGACATGACAGTCCAATTGCACAAGAATTTCTGAGACTTTGCATTTAACACCATTTACAAGATGGATTGAAAGTTAAAACCTTATGGTCAGATGATATGTCTGCGGTGAGCATCCATTTAAATTTGAGGATTAAGGAATCCTCTAACTTTAGATTTTAGACTTTAGTGATAAAGCCTTCAGCCCACAGAGTCTGCGCCGACCAGCAATCACCCCAAACACTAGCACTATCCTACACACTAGGGACAATTTACAATTTTACAGAAGTCAATGAACCCACAAACCTGTACGTCTTTGGAGTGTGGGAGGAAGCCGGAGCAACCGGAGAAAACCCACACGGTCGCAGGGAGAACGTACAAATTCCATACAGAGAACAACCATAATCAGGATCGAACCTGGGTCTCTGGCATTGTGAGGCAGCAATTCTACTGCTACGCCACTATGCCGCCCTTCACTGGTTATGACGTGATTTTGTTCCTGAGAAGTGTCCGCAAGCTGAACCCAAATAGTTTGCACGTTGAAATGTGGCTACCCAGCAAAATACTTAATTAAAATGCAAAAAAAAATCTGCTGGAGGAACTCAGCTGCCCAGGCAGCATCTGTGGAGGGAGATAGACAGATGATGTTTCGAGTCGGGACTCTTCTTCATACTAGCACGGAGGGAAAACTGTTGTCAGAAGCGTTGGAGAGACTGTAGGGATCTTAGATCCTGGCCGGATCTGTTCTGGGAGACCTGGAAAGAGAGCTGGAAACCACATGGAACAAGATGGCAGAGAAGGCAAGTGCTGAGGAAGTGCCTCTGGTAGCGAGTCTGGGCCAGAACATGGTTGAAGATCATATGATCATAAGACACAGGAGCAGAATTAGGCCATTCAGCCCATCGAGTCACAGGGGGCAGCACAATGTAGGTATGTTACAAAACTTACCTTCAGTCGCGCTGTAATTCTGCCACTGGCCGTGTGCGCGATTTTGGCGCCTTTAAGGGGGGGGCGGGGTTAAAACGCGGGTTTCTCCTCCCTTGTCCTGGTTAATATTTTGTTGGAGTACAAGCGTTGGCTGACAAATCGTTCCTAGTGGCGTTTTGTGTATTTTTTATTTTTATTAAATCGTCAATGTCAGCGCTAGAGTAATTTTAAAAGCAGCTCCTGAAGCGTCAACGCCGATAACAGGGACGGATTTCACACACGGGACAGCTAAACGAAAGTGGTTTCTTTAAATGTATAAAAGTGCTTCTTAAGAAGCCTTTAATTCACATTTTTTCATGCGACACGGTGATTTTATTCCCCGAATTAACGGCAGTATTTTTCATGCCAATACGGGGTTAAATTCACCGCAAATCAACGTTCCAAAAAGATCGCGTTCCAGAAATCCTCACTCACAAGATGATTTAAATGCCCATTAATTTACAGGTATTAAACATTCAATTCCTTCCATTTGGCCTGTAAATTCATGAAAATGAGATTTAAAAATTATGTTATATTGTGAATTATTGTGTGAATGTTATTTGGACACTTAGGCTATTTAAAAATGTTAATCTATTCTTAAGAAATTGATAGATGTTTAGATCTAGTAATTGAATTTTGTAATTAGCTACAATTAGGTAACTAACTAATTATATGCTTTACTTTCATGTCTTCTAAGTAAGATTGTTTCATATTTGTTTCAGAATGCTTCAATCTATAATAACTGAAAATTTCTTTCAGTTATCTTAATTTTTAAGAAAGTTATGGGCTTTTAACTTTCCTCGATCACAGCTTTTGTGTTGTCAATGGAAAAGCAATAGGGAACAAGATGCTAATTTCCGAGTATGAAAATGGCCATAACTTCTTTAATACTGAAGATAGGAAAGTGAATTAGGTGTCAAATTAAACTTCTTTTTATGCTTTATCTGATGGGATAAATTGCAGACTTTATTTTTAAAATCTCAAAATTTTGTAACATTGCTACACAATGGCACAGTTAGATTTACCTCTTAGGGCTAAGGGAATCAGGTGATATGGGGAAAAAGCCGGAACGGGGTACTGATTTTGGATGATCAGCCATGATCATATTGAATGGCTTGAAGGGCTGAATGGCCTACTCCTGCACCTATTTTCTATGTTTCTATGTAGCCTTACAGCGCTGGAGACCCGTGTTTGATCCCAGACTATTGGTGCTGTCTGTACGGAGTTTGTACGTTCTCCCTGTGACTGCATGGGTCTCCTTAGGGTGTTCCGGTTTCCTCCCACATTCCAAATACGTACAGGTGTGTAGGTTAATTGGCTTCAGTAAATTGTAAATAGTCCCCAGTATGTAGGATAGTAATAGTGTACAGGGCGATCGCTGGTCGACGCAGTCTCAGTGGGCCGATTGGCCTGTTTCCACGCTGTATCTCTAAAGCCTAACAAGTCTAAAGTAAATAATCTACTCCGTCATTTGATCACGGTTGATCTATTTTTTCAGCCCACCGGGTCCACACCAACCATCAACAACCTCTGCACACAAATTCTATTTTATCCCATGTTCTCATCCACTCCCAACACACTTGGGCCAATCTACAGGGGCCGATTAACCTACAAACCCGCACATCTTTGGGATGTGGAAGGAAACCGGAGCTCCCGGAGGAAACCCATGTGGTCACAGGGAGAACGTGCACAGACAGCGCCCGAGGTCAGGATCGAACCCTGCGAGGTAGCAGCTCTAGCAACTTAAGCAAAAGATTTGTGAGTAAAACACAAAGTGCTGGAGAAAAATAACGGATCAGGCAGCACCTGGGAAAGAATTGGGCAATCGACGGTTCTGGCCGTGACCCTTCCTCAGACTGAGTGGAGTAGGGATGGGGAGAGATAAAAGCGGGAAAAATTAGGTGAGGGTGAGACAAATCCTGCCAAGTGATAGATGGATACAGCTGAAGGGGAGTTGGATTGGCACTTGGGTGGAGCAATTGACAAAGGTTAGAGATAAAAAGGAGACTAAAGGATGTCAGATCAGGAGAGGAGAGCAGGGGTGAAATATAAACCCAGAGTGAGGGATGTGGGTGGAAGGGACGAGGGAGGGGAAAGAGGGACAACAAAGGGAAATGGAGACGGGAGATGCATGTACAGAGGAGGGGAAAGATGCAGGGGGGTTGGGAGGAGGGTGGGAGATGACAGAAGAAATGGCGAGTAGGTCAGGTTCAAGGGCTGAATCGTCTCCCTCTTCTCATGTGTACAAGTCCCCAGAAGAAAGAAGTCTTTGAGATGATACACTTTAGTTTAGTTTCAACATACAAGATAGAAACAGGCCCTTGGGCCCACAGAGTTAGCGTCGACTGACAATCATTTAAACATTAGTTCTATGTTATCCCAGCTTCGTATCCTACACACGGGCGACATTTTTACAGAAGCCAATTAACCTACAAATCTGCACGTCTTTGGAATGTGGGAGGAAACCAAAGCACATGGAGAAAACCCACGCGGTCACAGGGAAATCAAACAGACAGAACCCGAAGTCTGGATCCAACCCGGGCCTCTGGCGCTGTGTGGCAGCAACTCTACCACTGCGCCATTGTGCCACCAATGATAGTTGAGGCACAGAACTTCACTTCAGTACCAGGGCAGAATCCTTAGCATGAGGGGGATTACATCGACTAAGTTTAGTTTAGTTTATTGTCACGTGTACTGACGTACTGTGAAAAACTATTTTGTTACGTGCTATCCAGTCAGCAGATAAGACTACACTTGATTACAATTAAGCCATCCACAGTGTACAGGTACAGGATAAAGGGAATAACCAAAGAAAGACATAAAAAGCTGGGATAACCGGCTTTCTGTGTCTTTCTTCGGTTTAAACCAGCATCTACAGTTCCTTTCTACACGTAAAGGGAATAACATTTAGTTCAAGATAGTCCGATTAAAGATGGTTCAAGGGTCTCCAATGAGGTAGATGGTCGGTCAGGAACTCTCGCTAGTTGGTGACAGGATGGTTCAGTTGCCTGATAACAGCTGGGAAGAAACAGTCCCTGAATCTGGAGGTGTGCGTTTTCACACTTCTGTACCTCTTGCCTGATGAGAGTGTGGAGAAAGAGGGAGTGACCGGGGTGAGACTGATCCTTGATTATGCAGGTGGCCTTGCCGAGGCAGCGTGAAGTGTAAATTAAGTCAATGGAAGGGAAGTTGCTTTGCGTGATGGTCTGACTAAATTATATTTGGCCTGCCAGCGCGCTGAAAGAAATGGTTTAACATCTGTCCTCACAAAATAAAGAGGTAATCTAAACACAAGAAAAGATGAAACTTCTGTTTGCGGATAAATTGCAGGAAGTTGAAGATTGCCTTGTGAAAACAGATTTACTGATAGGCTCACAATGAACGCTTGATGTCTCCACATCAGGTCCCGCTGCTGACCATGACTGAAGAGCAGCAGAAACCCGTCTGCTCAGCATTTTAATGAACCGCTAACGAGCTTCCGTGACAACTGAGCACGGCTCAGTGCTCGTGCTCGCATTGAGTTTGAATAGTTTGCTGCAATATTACGTGATTGAAGGAATGGAGTGTCCGTCTGAAGAAAGGGCTTCTATTTGTATTGATCCTCCCACAAAATTCTGGACAAAAGCTCTTTTCAGCCAATTAAGTATTTATTTTAAACAAAACACATAGTGCAGTTGCTGGATTTTAGTTTAGTTTAGTTTGGAGATACAGCATGATACTTCTTTTAAATACAGCATGGAAATTCATGCTGCCTTGGAAAAGCTGCCAACATAATCAAAGACTTGTCCCATCTTAGTCATTCCTTCTTCTCCCTGCCTCTGTTGGGCAGCAGGTACAGAAGCCAGAAAGCATGCACCACCAGACTCAGTAACAGCTTCCTCCTCACTGTTAGCAGGTTTCTGAATGGCAGAAGGTACAGAAGCTTGAAAGCATGCACTAACAGTCTCAGGAACAACTTTTTCCACTCTTTACTCAGGTTTCTTTATGATCGTTCCATAATCTAGGGTACGGTTCGAGTCACCTCTAACTCATTGTGGACATTGGACTTTGGAACTGATGCTCTACAATGCTGAGAACTATATTCTGCACCCTTTTCTCTATCTATTGTACTTAACTTAATTGTATTTATTTAAGAGCCTGTCCCACTTGCCGATTTTTTCGGCGACTGCGGCATCATTGACTGACATATCATGTCACCGAAAAATACGCGGCGTGACGATGTATGACGCGGCGGTGACGCAGCGTGACGACGTATGACGCGGCGTGATGACATATGACGCAACCGTGATGCGGCGTGATGACATATGACGCGCAGTGTTTTTTCAAGTGTCGCAACCACTTTTTTGTCACCGCTGGATTTTGAAATGTTCAAAATCTTTTGGCGACACTGATATGACGCCGGCAAAATCGCCAAGTGGGACAGCCCCTTTATAGTATACCTGATCTGTTTGGATAGCATGCAAAACAAAGCTTATCACTGTACCTCAGTACACGTGACAATAATAAACCTAAACCTAAATGTTAAGTAGGCCATTCTTTGCATGCCAAGCTTTGCAACGAATGCCATTTTCTTGGATTCAACAATATCGATTTGCATTAATATAGAACCTTGAACTTTGCAAAATGACCAAAGATGCTTCATGGAAGGATATTCAGGCAAGTTATGTCATTGAGACACAGAAATAGATTTAAGACAGATGGCTGGAAGTTTGGCCACAGACAAAGGCTTCAAGGAGTGTCTTAAAAAGGAAAGAGATGTGGACAGGTTTAGGGTGGAATTCCAGAGCTTGGGTCTAAACAGCTGAGGCTATGGAGGGATTGCAAGATGAGAGAGAAAATGTTAGATCACAGGGCTTAAACCTTAAACAGACATCTCAAAGCACTGGAGACGTTTCAAAGCACTAAAGCTCTCATCTTTATGCCAATCCTACCCCGGCCTATTACATTCTCCTCATACTCCCCATTGATCCATGCCAGATTCTACCGCTCACCTGCACACAAGGAACTTCACAGTGACCAGTTAACATACCAACATACACACTCTTGGGATGAAGCAGGAAACCAGAGCACCCAGGGAGGTGACAGGGAGAACATGCAAACATCCAGACAGGAATGAGTGAACCTGGGTCTCAGGCACTGTGAGGCAGTGACTCCACTAGGTGGAACAGGTGCAGAAGGGATTCACCACGATGTTGCCTGGAACAGTGGGCTCGAGTTATAAGGAGAGATTATAATGTAGGAGGCAGAGAGGTGAACATTGAAGTATACAAGATCATGCGGGACATGGATAAAGTGAATGCTCATAGTCTGTTTCCCAGGGCAGAGGATGTAGAAACCATTGGACTAAGGTGAGAGGGGACAGATTTAAAAGGGACTGCATGGGCAAACTTTTCACTCAGAGGGTAGTCCGTATCTGGAACAAGCTGCCAGAGGAAGCTATAGAAACAGATACAATTGTGACTTTCAAAAGACATTTAGACAGCTACAGTATATGGATACGAAGGGTTTAGCGGGATAAGGAATAAATGCAGGCAAATGGGATTCGACAGGAATGGCAACAGTCAGCACGGACATGATGGGCTGAAGGGCCTGCTTCTGTGCTGTATAGCTCTTCCATTCTATGGCACTAGCTATGTTACTGTGCCACCTTTTGCACTATGGGCTGAAGGGCCTGCTTATGTTCTGTATAGCGCTCTGATGCTATCTCACTAGCTCTGGCACTGTGCTATCTCCTACACGCTGTGTAAATCTGAACACATGCAGAAACCTAGTCTCACGATAATGCTCCAGTCTTGCCTGAGTTACCTTGGTTAATCACGCCACTTTACTTTAGACTTTAGAGACACAGCATGGAAACAGGCCCTTCAGCCCACGCCGACCAGCGTTCACCCCGTACACTAGTTCTATCCTACACACTAGGGACAATTTACAATTTTACAGAAGCTAATTAACCATACAAACCAGTACATCTTTGGAGTGTGGAAGGAAACCGGAGCACCCAAAGAAACCCCACGCGGTCACGGGGAGAATGTACAAGCTTTGTACAGACAGCAACCATAGTTGGGATCAAATCCGGGTCTCTGACGCCGTATAGTAGCAATTCTACCACTGTGCCATTGTGCCATTAGTTGTTGTGTGATTAGCACTGAGTGTTTCTTAAGTAAGTGTTTCCAATGGCTCCATAAATTAACAGAGGCACAGAAATAAGAGCAACCACTCCTAATCCCCAGCCTAGGTTAATGACTGATTGCTTCCACTAATGAAATATTTACTTGCTGATTCTAAAAGCTTCTGACGTTCAAAAGTTAATTGGCAGGGATCACAGTTTGGACTAGTTTACAGAGCAATACAATTCATTTTCTTATCTGAGGAATAAGCCAACAACACACCCTAAGTACTCAGACAACACTGGACCAATTTCACATCCCTGGTCTAGCTGCTCCATTTCCCCACCAGAAAATCTAATGGGCAGCACAGTGGCGCAGCGGTAGAGTGCGTTACAGCGCCGAGACCCCGGTTCGATCCTGACTATGGGTGCTGTCTGCACAGAGTGTGCACATTCTCCCCGTGACCGCATGGGTTTTCTCCAGGTGCTTCAGTTTCCTTCCAAAGATGTACTAGTTTGTACAGTTAATTGGCTTCTGTAAAATTGTAAATTGTCCCTAGTGTGAACTACTATCTATCTCTTTGGTGATCCTCGGATTATCCTTGATCGGACTTTGTTGGCTTTACCTTGCACTGCACATTATTCCCTTATCATGTATCTATACACTGTAAATGGCTCAATTGTAATCATGTATTGTCTTTCTGCTGAATTGGATAGCATGCAACAAAAGCATGCTATCCAGTCACTATCCAGTCCACTGTTCCTCGGTACACATGACAATAGACTAAACTGAACTGAGGATAGATCTAGTGTTCGGAGTGATCACTGGTCGGCATGGACTCAGTGGGCCGAAGGGCCTGTATCCGTGCTGCATCTCTAAAGTCAAAAGTAAAGTCTACAGTTTAAAAATTGTGGGCAGCACATGTTTGAATTTCTAATATACATATTGAGGTGCTAATTGGGAATGAGATAAACGTCTCATGAGGCAAGAATGTGTAGGATTTGCGAGTTGCGAATAATGGTCCCGACGTCACCTATCCACGTTCGCCAGACATGTTGCCTGACCCATTAAGTTACTGCAGCACTTTGTGTCCTTTTATGTAGGATTTATGTCCACTGACTGGAGTTTAGATGAATGTTAAACACACCAAATTATTTTTGTTTATTCCATAAAGTATAGGTTTAAGGTGAAAGGGGCAAAGTTTAAAGGAGATGTACAGAGCAAGATTTTTAACACAGGGAGTGGTGGCCACCTGGAACGTGCTGTCAAAGGTGGTGGTGGAGGCAGATATGATAATGTTATTTGAGATACTTTTAGATAGGCACAAGGATATGCAGGAAATGCAGGGATATGGATTGGGTGATTAGTTTAGCAGCATCATGTACGGCACAGACATAGTGGGTTGAAGTATATACAGTACAGTGACCTGTGCTGTACTTACCCTATGTTCTAAAGGGACTCCACAAGTTAGGTATAGGGAGCCAGTTTGTCCAGTCTGGCAAGTTTAGGACAGGGGCAGGTATTAATCTTAGGTTAAGAAATAAACCATTTAGGATTGGAATGAGGGGAATGTGGTTCACTCAAAGACTGTGAATATATTTATAGATCTCTTATTTCCCGTTAAAACAAGAAAATGTTGGCTCACTTGGCACAAATATTGTGGGCCAAAGGGCCCGTTCCTGTGCTGTACTGTTCTATGTTCTATGTTGAGTTGAGTTTAGTTTAGAGATACAGCGTGGAAACATGCCCATTGGCCCACCGAGTCCGCACCGACCAACAATCACCCCGTACTCTAGTTCGATCCTACACTCTAGGGAGAATGTATAGAACCCAATTAACCTGCAAACCTGTACGTCTTTGGAAAGTGAGAGGAAACCGGAGCACATGGAGAAAATCCATGCGGTTACAGGGAGAACGTACAAAGTCCGTGCAGACAGCACCCGTAGCCCGGATCGAACCTGCATCTCTGGTGCCGTAAGGCAGCAACTCTACTAAGTTTTACAGCAATTCATTCAGTCGTTGGGTCAGTAGATGGTCAGTGTTGGGGCAACAGGAAGCTGATACCTGAGTCGCCACATCCCAGAACCATTCACTCCCTCATTCCTTTATCAATGTTTCCCATAAATGGTGCATTAGCCTCCAACTTAATTATTCCCCGTGGCATGACATTCCAACGTTTTCCAACTGCCCTCAATGCAGGGAAGAATGTCTCCAACGCTCTCCGCGTATTCACTTAGCGACTATTTTAAGTTTGTGATCTCACGCAACCTCATAATCTGCAACCAGAGTAAATAGAGTGATTCCTATTTATAAAACCCACTATCTTTTCATTCATCCTCCTCAGTTTCACCAGTGGAAACTCTTCCAAACCCAAAGGGTGGTTTGGAAGATTTAAAACGACTGTCTGTACTTCAGTCATCTGTAAATAGCAGGAGACAGCATAGTGCTTCTTTAGTTTAAAGTTTTTAGAGGTATAGCATGGAAACAGTCCTTTCAGCCCACCGAGTCCATGCCAACCATCAATCACCCGTTCATACTAGTTCTGTCATCCCACATTCTCATCCACACCCTATATACTTTTTACAGAGGCCAATTGACCTACAAACGTGCAAGTGTTTGGGATGTGGGTGGAAACCGGTGCAACTGGAGGAAACCCGGAGGTCACAGGGAGAACGTGCGCATTCTATGCAGACAGCGCCCAAAGTCAGGATTGAACCCAGGTCTCTGGAGCTGTGAGGCAGCAGCTCCACCGGCTGTGCCACTGTGCCACCTCATAAGGTAAAGCATTCTTGACCAAAGAATATTTCTCTTCACCCAACTGTTCCCAGCATCATCTACAATGCCCCTGTGAGTCCCGACCAACACCAAGTAGGGCTGAAGGGCCTGTTTCCAGGCTGCATAGCTCTCTGACTCCAGGATTCTATTCGGTATTCTCAGTTCAAAAGCAACACCTCAAAAACATCAACTCAGGACAATGTAAGCTTCAAACAATAACTGCAGGACATCCCAAGCTGGAAAGACCATCTCTGGCCAGGCTAAAACGATCACTCAGGATATCCCAGGTGTGAAACACCAGATCCAGCTGTTGTCAGGTAACTGAACCGTTCACTCACCAACCAGAGCACGGTCCTGACTTTTCGATAGGCACATGGTGAATCCGTGGTGTTCATTGCCACAGACAGCTGTGGAGGCCAAATCAATGGATATTTTTAAGGCGGAGATTGATAGATTCTTGATTAATACGGGTGTCAGGGGTTGTGGGGAGTTGGCTGGAAATGGGGTTGAGAGGGAGAGATAGATCAGCCGTGATTGAATGGCGGAGTAGACTTGATGGGCCAAATTGACTAATTCTGCTCCTTGACTTATGAACTTATGGAAGTGCAGGGAAAAAAAGAGATATGGATCACATGCATGCAGAGATTAGTTTAATTTGCCATTATATTCGGCAGACATTGTGGGCCAGACGGCTTGTTACTGATCTGCACTGTTCTTTGTTCTATGCAAAAACACTCATTCATAAGTTATCAGGATGCTCAAACTCATCGAATGGGCTACGGGAATGTGACAGGTCTTCAGCTCACACGGCAAGGGGCGCAGACTCCCATTTCTACGAGTCTCATTGATTTATGGGGTAGCTAAGGGAGGGAGAGGGTCCTGCATGTATATAGAGCTCCTCTCAACAGCGAGATGTTCAATGTCACCCCAGAATCGCGGTGGTCAATCCTTACACAGCATGATCCCTCACAAGGAAAGACACAAGGTGCTGGCAGAAGTCAGTGGGTCAGGCAGAAAATGGACAGATGATGTTTCAGGTTTGGACCCTTCTTCAGACTGAAGAAAGGTTCCGATCCGAAATGCCACCAATCCATTTTCACCTGGTATGCTGCTTGACTCACCTAGTTCCTTCATCAGCTTGTGTCTTTCCTTGATAAACCAGCATCTACAGTTTCTTATTTCTACATGAGCTCACACAAGGTTTGGGTTAGGGTCCAGCTTGGTACTCAGCATTGCTCCTCTGAGAGAGCGGCACTCCCTCAGTACTGCCCCTTCCACAATGCGGCACTCACTCAAAACAGCCCCTTTCACAGAGTCGCACTCCTTCAGTACTGCCCCTCTCCCTCTGACAGTGCGGCACTCCCACAACATTGCCCCTCTGTCAGTGTGGCATTTCCTCAACATTGCCCCTCTGACAGTGTAGTACTCCCTCAACATTGCCCCTCTGACAGTGTAGTACTCCCTCAACATTGCCCCTCTGACAGTGTAGTACTCCCTCAACATTGCCCCTCTGACAGTGTAGTACTCCCTCAACATTGCCCCTCTGACAGGGTGGCACTCCCTCAACATTGCCCCTGTCAGTGTAGCACTCCCTCAGTAGCACCACTCAGACTGCGTGGCGCTCCCTCAGCCTTGACCCCTTTAAGAAGCGGCATTCCCTCCATACTGCCTCCTGATCATACAACATCTCACAACACACAGTCGATGGGCCGAGCGGCCTAATTCTGCTCCCATGTCTCTAACCATACCTCAGCGCCGTATTGCAAGTGCCAGCCAACTTGTGGCTAATCAACTCATCGAACCTGCGCAACACTTCCTGAAGTACTGGTGTCTCCTGACCCCATGGTGACTGCCCCTTCACTAAAGCTCCGCATTGGATTTCTCTTTCCTAAATATCCATCCCGATCTTTGCTTTTTGGGGGAGCTCAAATAGGAACAAGTTGTCAATGAGTTCTGGAAAACCTGCACTGTTCCCAAGCAGGAACTTAAACTAAAACAGGCTGCAAATCGAAACAGAATTGCTCAGTGGCGTAACAGCAATAAAGGACTGCTCAACAATGCGGTGGAGTCACTCACTGTCAGTTCCGTGAGTCCCGAACCAAGGCAGCCACGCTCTCTCCCTGGGATAACTTCTCAACGCAAGTACGAGAAAGCAAGGCTGAGACAGACAGTTTGCAGGAAAGACCAGGGCAGGAGGGCGGGCCCGAGAGCAGGAGAGTCTCATTTGATCCAGACAAGACCAACCCCCTTAGAGTCCCGGCCGGGCTGCTGCAAAGAACAAAGGTCTAGGCGAGAGGAGAATTTCAGCAGGAGGGAGGGAGGACCGGGTTTGGATTTCCCGACTGCATAAGACAGCTGTCGTGGTTAACTAAGACAGTGGTGGGGAGGGGCAGGCAGGAAGGAGAGGGATAGGGGCTGGTGGGGTTTAGAGGGGAGGGGGATTGGAAGTGCCAGCAGCAACATTTAATTCTTGGCCCACTGTCATGATGATACTAAAATGCACCAGAGACCCGGGTTCGATTCTGATCTTGGGTGGTGTCTGTGTGGAGTTTGCACGTTCAACCCTGTGACCACGTGGGTTTCGTCCGGGTGCTCTGGTTTCCTCCCAGTTCCCAAAGACGTGCGGGTTTGTAGATTACTTGGCCCTCTGTTAATTGGCCCTGGTGTGTAGGGAATTGATGAGAAAGTGCGGTAACGTAGACAGAAACGAAGTGCTGGAATAACTCAACGGGTCAGGCAGCATCTCTGGAGAACATGGGTCGGGACCCTTCTTCAGACTGACTGTAGGGTGGGGAGCAAAGAACGGAACAGGGGGACGGCAGGTCAGGGCGTGGTAGGTAATAGGCTGACATAGGCAAGAGGGGCTTTTTGAAAGGCAGATGGTTGGAACGAAGGCCAGCGATAAGAATAGAAGGTATGAGACGGGTTTGAAGTGTTTTAGTTTAGTTTTAGAGATACAACATGGGAACAAGTTCTTTGGCCCACCGAATCCATGCCAACCAACTATCACATTCTTCAGGGAACGGGGGTTCCCCTCCTCCACCATAGATGAGGCTCGCACCAGGGTCTCTGCCATACCGCGCAACACTGCTCTCTCTCCCCATCCCCCCACTCACAACAAGGGCAGAGTCCCCCTAGTCCTCACCTTTCACCCCACCAGCCGTCACATACAACAAGTGATCCTCCGTCAGTTTCGCCACCTCCAACGTGACCCCACCACTCGCCACATCTTCCCATCTCCCCCCATGTCTGCCTTCCGCAAAGACCGCTCCCTCCGTAACTCCCTTGTCAATTCTTCCCTTCCCTCCCGTACCACCCCCTCCCCGGGTACTTTCCCTTGCAACCGCAAGAGATGCAACACTTGTCCCTTCACCTCCCCCCTCGACTCCATTCAAGGACCTAAGCAGTCGTTCCAGGTGCGACAGAGGTTCACCTGCATCTCCTCCAACCTCATCTATTGCATCCGCTGCTCTAGATGCCAGCTGATCTACATCGGTGAGACCAAGCGGAGGCTTGGCGATCGTTTCGCCGAACACCTCCGGTCGGTCCGCAATAACCAACCTGACCTCCCGGTGGCTCAGCACTTCAACTCCCCCTCCCATTCCGTATCTGACCTCTCTGTCCTGGGTCTCCTCCATGGCCACAGCGAGCAACACCGGAAATTGGAGGAAATGCACATCATATTCCGCTTGGGCAGTCTACATCCTGGGGGCTTGAACATTGAATTCTCCCAATTCTGCTAGCCCTTGCTGTCCCCTCCCCTTCATCAGCCCTCTGGTTGTCTCCTCCCCTCCCCCAGCCCTCGGGCACCTCCTCCGCCTTTTTTCCTTTCTTCTCCCCACCCCCTATCAGTCTGAAGAAGGGTTTCGGCCCGAAACGTTGCCTATTTCCTTCGCTCCATAGATGCTGCTGCACCCGCTGAGTTTCTCCAGCATTTTTGTGTACCAACTATCACACGAGATCTCCTACACTCTAGGGACCATTTTACAGAATCTAATTAACCGACAAACCTGCACTTCTTTGCGAAGTGGGAGGAAACAGGAGCGCATGGAAAAAAAACCATGCGACTCTACTGCTGCGCCACTGTGCAGCCCTGTTCTAGATGTACAGTGTGGAAACAGGCCCTTCAGCCCACCAAGTTCGCGCTGACTAGTTATCGCCTGCACTAGTTCTATCCTACACACACGGGACAAGGTAGAGAAGCCAATTAACCTGCTCGTCTTTGGTACATTGTGAGTTGTGAAGCCAGAAAGAAGTGAGTCTGGGTCAGAACCTGGTCGTAGAGCCGGAGAGCAGCAGGAATCACAGAGGTGGAGCAGTGAGAGAGGGTCTCACAGAACTCCCGTCCGAGAAAGGAGGAGAATTTCTTCGTACTGGGCAAGAATGGGGAGATTTTGCAGTGGAGCAGTTGAAATGTAGAAACAAATAACTGTGGATACTGGCTTACAACAAAGTGTTGGAGTAACTCAGAGGGTAAAACAAAATCGGTGGAGAACATGGATTGCTGATGTTTTGGGTCGGGACCTTCAGACTGACAAGTCTAGCAAATGATGTGTAGAAAGGAACAAACAGATGCTGGTTTATACCGAAGATAGACACAAAGTGCTGGAGTAACTCAGAGGGCCAGGTAGCATCGCTGGAGAAAGGGAATTGGTCTGAAGAAGGTTTACCCACCCAAAACGTCACCCACCCTTTTTCTCCAGGGACGTTGCCTGACCCGCTGAGTTACTCCAGCAATTTGCATCTAACTCGCAAGTGATGGGGATAGAGAGGTGGGGTGATTTTACTTGAAATGATGTGTTTACTTGAAATTAACTCCCTTCTCATTTTCTTCCCAACCCCCTTCTGTCTTCTGTCTCTCTTCAGCCACTGGCGCTGCAGAGAAAACAATCCAAGTTTCAACAATACATGTATCGGGGCGGCACAGTGGAGCAGCGGTAGAGTTGCTAACTTATAGCGCAAGAGACCCGGGTTTGATTCTGACTATGGGTGCTGTCCATACGGAATTTGCATGTTCTCCCGGTGATGTGCAGGTTTGTAGGTTAATTAGGTTCTGTCTGAAAATGTAAATTGTCCCTAGAATGTAGGATAGTGCAAGTGAATGGGGTGATCACTCTTTGGCGCGGACTCGGTGGGCCAAAGGGCCTGTTTCTGCACTGTATCTCCAAAGTCTAATGTCCAAAGTTTGTGTATCCCAAGGGTTAATGCCTTCAGATCCAGGCAGCATTCTGGTAAACCTCTCTAAGCCGCCACATCAGACCTGTAATGGGACAGCCAGAACTGTACTCAACACTCTGACATAACCAATTTACTTCAGCTCAGGTCAATCCACTGATTCACAATTGTGGCAATAGGATAGACACAAAATGCTGGAGTAACTCAGCGGGACAGGCAGCATCTCTGGATAGAAGGAATGCGTAACGTTTCGGGTCGAGACCCTTCTTCGGACCTGAAGAAGGGTCTCGATCTGAAACGTCACCCATTCCTTCTATCCACAGATGCTGCCTGTCCCGCTGAGTTACTCCTGCATCTTGTGTCTATCTTCGGTTTAAACCAGCATCTGCTGTTCCTACAACTGAGAGAAACAGTTGTTGTTCCTACAACTGGTTCGGAAAAAGAGAGAGATCTACAATAATTATAGGCAGCATGGAGTAAATGAGGTGCTTGAGGAGTATAAAGAATGTAAAAAGAATATTAAGAAAGAAATTAGAAAAGCTAAAAGAAGATATGAGGTTGCTTTGGCAAGTAAGGTGAAAGTAAATCCAAAGGGTTTCTACAGCTATATTAATAGCAAAAGGATAACAAGGAATAAAATTGGTCCATTAGAGAGTCAGAGTGGACAGCTATCTGCAGAGCCAAAAGAGATGGGGGAGATATTGAACAATTTCTTTTCTTCGGTATTCACGAAGGAGAAGGATATGGAATTATGTGAGGTAAGGGAAACAAGCAGAGTAGCAATGGAAACTGAGATTCAAAGAAGAGGAGGTGCGGACACTTTTGAAAAATATGAAAACGGATAAGTCTCTAGGTCCTGACAGGATATTCCCTAGGACATTGAGGGAAGTTAGTGTAGAAATAGCAGAGGCTATGACAGAAATATTTCAAATGTCATTAGAAACGGGAATAGTGCCGGAGGATTGGCGTACTGCGCATGTTGTTCCGTTGTTTAAAAAGGGTTCGAAGAGTAAACCTAGCAATTATAGACCTGTTAATTTAACGTCAGTGGTGGGCAAATTAATGGAAAGGATACTTAAAGATAATATATATAAGCATCTGGATAAGCAGGGTGTGATTAGGAACAGTCAACATGGATTTGTGCCTGGAAGGTCATGCTTGACTAATCTTCTTGAATTTTTCGAAGAGGTTACTAGGGAAATTGATGAGGGTAAAGCAGTGGATGTTGTCTATATGGACTTCAGTAAGGCCTTTGACAAGGTTCCTCATGGAAGGTTGGTTAAGAAGATTCAATTGTTGGGTATTAATGGTGGAGTAGCAAGATGGATTCAACAGTGGCTGAATGGGAGGTGCCAGAGAGTAATGGTGGATGGCTGTTTGTCAGGTTGGAGGCCGGTGACTAGTGGGGTGCCTCAGGGGTCTGTGTTGGGTCCACTGTTGTTTGTCATGTACATCAATGATCTGGATGATGGTGTGGAAAATTGGATTAGTAAGTATGCAGATGATACTAAGATAGGTGGTGTTGTGGATAATGAAGTAGATTTTCAGTCTACAGAGAGATTTAGGCCATTTGGAAGAGTGGGCTGAAAGATGGCAGATGGAGTTTAATGCTGACAAATGTGAGGTGCTACATCTCGGCAGGACAAATCAAAATAGGACGTACACGGTAAATGGTAGTGAATTAAGGAATGCAGTTGAACAGAGGGATCTAGGAATAACTGTGCATAGTTCCCTGAAGGTGGAATCTCATGTAGATAGGGTGGTAAAGAAAGCTTTTGGTGTGCTGGCCTTTATAAATCAGAGCATTGAATATAGAAGTTGGGATGTAATGTTAAAATTGTACAAGGCATTGGTGAGGCCAATTCTGGAGTATGGAGTACAATTTTGGTCGCCTAATTATAGGAAGGATGTCAACAAAATAGAGAGAGTACAGAGGAGATTTACTAGAATGTTGCCTGGGTTTCAGCAACTAAGTTACAGAGAAAGGTTGAACAAGTTAGGTCTTAATTCTTTGGAGCGCAGAAGGTTAAGAGGGGACTTGATAGAGGTCTTTAAAATTATGAGCGGGTTAGACAGAGTGGACGTGGATAAGCTTTTCCCATTGAGAGTAGGGAAGATTCAAACAAGGGGACATGACTTGAGAATTAAGGGACAGAAGTTTAGGGGGAACATTAGGGGGAACTTCTTTACTCAGAGAGTGGTAGCTGTGTGGAATGAGCTTCCAGTGGAAGTGGTGGAGGCAGGTTCGATGTTATCCTTTAAAAATAGATTGGATGGGTATATGGACGGGAAAGGAATGGAGGGTTATGGTCTGAGTGCAGGTAGATGGGACTAGGGGGAAGTATTTATTTTTAATTAAAAAAAAAAAAAAAAAAAAAAAAGTTTGGCACGGACTTGAAGGGCCGAGATGGCCTGTTTCCATGCTGTTATGGTTATATGGTTATATGGTTAAAGGCTATGAGTGGCATGGGCAATAATAGGTTTATTATTGTCACGTGTACTGAGGTACATAGTGAAAAGCTTTGTTTTACATGCTATCCAAACAGGTCAAATATACCATACATAAATACAAAACAATCAAATTCAAGTATAATAGATAGAGCAAAGCGGAAGCTACAGAGTGCAGAATATAGTTCTCGGCATTGTAAAGCATCAGTTCCATAGACAAAGTCCAATGTCTGCAATGGGGTAGTGGCGAATTGGACAGTACCCTAGATTATGGAAGGGCCATTCAGAAGCCGTCAGGGGGATGAGGATGGACCTCAATGAAACTTACGGAATACTGAAGGGCCTAATTGTGAATGTGGAGAGGATGTTTTCACTAGCAGGAGAGTCTAGGACCAGAGGCCATAACCTCAGAATAAAAGGACATTCCTCTAGAAAGGAGATGAGGAAGAATTATCCTTAGTCAGAGGGTGGTTAATCTGCAGAATTCATTGCCACAGATGGCTGTGGAGGCCAAGTCATTGGGTATTTCTAAAACGGAGATTGATAGGTTCTTGATTAATAAGGGTGTTCAAAGGTTATAGGGAAAAAGGCAGGAGAATGGGGTTGAGAGGGATAGATAGATCAGCCACGATTGAATGGTGGAGTAGACTCAATGGGCTAAATGGCTTACTTCTGCTCGTATGACTTATGAACATATGAAGCCTGTTAACTGAGAGAAATAACCTGTTCCTGATTCTGGTGGTGTGCGTGCATTCGATTTTCTGTATCTTCTGCCTGATGGGAGCATGGAGAAGAAGGAATGACCAGGTGGGACAAGTCTTTGATTAAGTTGGCTGCTTTTATGAGGCAACGTGAAGTGTAGATGGAGTCAATGGTGGGGAATCTGGTCGGTGCGATGAACTGGGCTACATGATAGGCTTCCATTTCGCTTCCTCTCTGCCCGTTTTGCCGATCACCTTAAACCTGCGTCCTTGCTAACTGAATCATCGATCAGTGGAGTCTGACACTTCTCTGGAAAAACCCCTCCTGATTTGATCGTGTCCATGAAATCTCCATGAACCATCTTTTCCCTGTGGTTTCCCTGGAACTCAATGAGTCTCACATTCCTGGGAGTGACCTCAATGTGCGGAGCAAGTCAGGAGAAACTTTTGGCAATCGCACCCACGAGGAGTCTGTGCTCCTTGAAGTAGAACAAACTCCCATCTGTATTCTCAGCCCAATTTAGAAAATTAGGCTTAATTGGCCCAAATTGGGGAATTTAAATTGGAATCTCGATCTCTGCTGATCAGCAACAGCTCAGGGCAGCAAGCCGATTGTGCAATTGAAACATTCAGCCTCAGAGCTCCAGTGCTGTGCCTTCTAGTATTTAACATTGCAATAAAATGGCAAATAGGCATCAATCGGTTTCAATCCTCCTCCACTGGATAGACACAAAATGCTGGAGTAACTCAGTAGATCAGGCAGCATCTCTGGAGAAAAGGAATAGATGATGTTTCGGGTCGAGACCCTTCTTCAGACATACCTTGAGGAGATTTTGCAGTGGAGCAGACAAAATGTGTAGGAAAGAACTTCAGATTACACCAAAGATAGACACAAAATGCTGAGGTAACTCAGCGTGTCAGGTAGCATCGCTGGAGAAAAGGAATAGGTGAAGTTTTGGGTTGTGACTTGAGTGTGAAGAAGGGTCTCGACCCGTAACGTCAACTATTCCTTTTCTCCAGAGATGCTGCCTGATCCACTGGATTAATCTTTGATTATAGGAGGTCCTAGAGAAAGGACCTCCAGGTGAGTATGAAGCATCACAACAGCATATGGTTCAAGACCCTGGGAGCCAGGCGTCAGTGTCACAAAATGGTCAATGGCAACTTCAACACACTCACAAGTCCAAAGGTCAGAGACAACTTCACCTGTTGAAGCTGTGGATGGGTCTGCCTGTCGACGATCGGCCTAGTCAGCCACAGCAGAAAATGCAACCACAGATGAAACATTCCCTTCTCCAAGCAGGTCAACGTCAAAGCCGCACCATCATCTCTCGCAGATGGACTTGTGCCAACAAAATAGGGAAATGGTAGAAAAGGAGCTAAAATGAAATCTGCCCTGCAACTCATACCTCCAGATTCAGTGGCTGTTTCTTCCCAGCTGTTATCAGGCAACTGAACCATCCTATCACCAACTAGAGAGCATTCCTGAGCTGCTATCTACCTCACGAGACCCTTGGACTATCTAAAATCGGACTTTATCTTACACTAAACGTTATTCCCTTTATCATGTATCTGTACACTGTGGACAGCTTGATTGTTATCGTGTAGAGTCTTTCCGCTGACTGGATAGCATGCAACAAATTAGCTTTTCACTGTACTTCAGTGCATGTGACACTAAACAAAACTAAACTGTGAATATAGACACAAAATTCTGCAGAAGCTCAGCGGGCCAGGCAGCACCTCTGGAGAAAAGGAATGGCTGATGTTTTGGGTCGAGACCCTTCTTCAGACTGAGAGTCTAGGGAGAAGGAAACTAGAGGGATGAAAAGGTACAGAGGTTTTCCTCTCCCTGACTCTCGTGCAAGTGGAAGCTATCACATATCTACCGAGACTTCAAACCACAAGAGAGGGAGGTCAGGTAAGGACTGTGTTTGGCCACAGCTAGAGTTTTGGTCCACAGGAAGGATATGGTAACATTAGAATAGGAGCAGAGATTAACATGGATGGTGCCAGGGCTGGAGAGTTATAGCTGTCCAGAGGGACACGAGGCTGGGTTTGCTTTACTGAAATAAGCAGTGCTTTTTTTGTAGATGTGAAAGTGCCGGTGCGCACATCATTCCCTGCTGTTGGTGCCTGGGGGAGATCGTTGTCCTATCAGATGCTTACGCTGTTTAAGCGCCTGACCCCCTAACTTAATGAATGCACTTTATTTCCAGTGCTCTTTTTGTGATGCTATGCACTGATGCAGCCTACCAGCCCCTTTAAAACACTAAAAATTAGATTTTCAAATCTTGACTATTACAAAAATATTACAAAAGTTTAAGAAATAAAGAAAGCTTGAGGGGAGATTTAACTGAGGTGTATAATAATATTATGAGAGTCATGAACAGGCTGTAACATTAGATAGACACAGTACTGGAGTCACACAGTTTCAGATGGAAAACCTTCACATTAGGTCAGCTCACTGCTCCGGTCAGGTGCTGGGAAGTGGGTTCTAACTTAAACCCCACTTAGGTTAGCATGGGTACAATGGGCTGAACAGTTAACATTTCTGTCCCATAACATAGAATATAGAAAAGTACCTCACAGGAATAGACCCTTCAGCCCACAATGCCTGTGCCAAAAAAACGAATCTCCTCTGCTTGCACATGACCCATACCCTCCATTCCCTGCATATCCATGTGCCTACCTAAAAGCCTCTTAAATGTCACTATCCTATCTGTCTGGTTGAAAACGTCAATTCCCAGGGGTAAATATCACCAACGACTTCTCCCGGACCACCCATATTGAAGCAACGACCAAGAAAGCACTCAGCGCCTCTACTTCCCAAGAAGATAGATAGATCCTTTAATAATCCTTTACAGGAAATTACAGTGCCACAACAGCTTCAAGACAGACATAACACCACACATTTCCTCAGATAGCTTCCATACTTAATAAGTTAAATACAATGAATGAATACTAAAAATGCAAAATTATTTTTGTGCATTATAAAACCTTATAGCAGCTGGTATACAAGACTTCCTATATCTCTCAGTTTTGCACATTGGTGCAATCAGGCCTCTGACTGAAGATGCTGCTCTTGATCACCTTCAGGGCGTGGAGTGGGTGAGTGGGGTTGGTCATTATTGAACCCAGTTTGTTCAGAGTTCTGGCCTCTGCCACCTGCTGGACCGTTAGTTGCTCAGCCCCGACCACTGAGCCGGCCTTCCTGATCAGCTTGCCCAGTCTGTTTTTGTCCGCTATGCGGGCGCCTTCTCCCCAACAGGCCACAGCAAAAAACAGAGCACTGGCCACCACTGAATGGTAGACACTGCACAGTAGGGGTTGGCAGATGTTGAATGACCTTAGCCTCCTTAAAAAAATACAGACGACTTTGTCCCTTCCTGTACACCGCCTCCATATGACTCTATGGATGCCCCGTAGAAAGCATTTTATTGAAGTGCATCACAGCTTGGTTTGGAACAGCTCCATCCAAGACAGCAAGAAATTGCAGCAAAATTTGGATGCAGCCCAGACCATCACACAAACCAACCTCCCTTCCATTGACTCCCTTTATACCTCACGCTGCCTCAGCAAGGCCAGCAGCATAATCAAGGATGAGTCGCACCCTGGCCACTCCCTCTTCTCTCCCATCAGCAAAAGGTATAGGAGTCTGAAAATGCATACCTCCAGATTCAGGGACAGTTTCTTCCCAGTTGTTATCAGGCAATTGAACCATCCTACTGCAACCAGAGAGCAATCCTGAACTACTATTTATCTCATTGGTGACCCTCGGACTATCTTTGATTGGACTTTACTGGCATTACCTTGCACTAAACATTATTCCCTTATCATGTATCTGTACACTGTGAATGGGGCGACTGAAACTACATGCAATACTCCAAATACGACCTTACCAAGACTGATAAAGCTGCATCATGTAGAAACAAGTAACTGCAGATGCTGCTTTAGACTTTAGACTTTAGAGATACAGTGCGGAAACTGGCCCACTGAGTCCGCGCCAACTAGCGATCCTCTGTACACTAGCACTATCCTACACACTAGGAACAATTTTACAATTTACCAAAGCCAATTGACCTACAAACCTGTACATCTTTGGAGTGTGAGAGGAAGCTGGAGCACCCCGAGAAGCCCAAGAAGAGTAAGGTGACGTGCCTCAATGACTATCGACCAGTGGCACTAACGTCTGTGGTGATGAAGTGCTTTGAGAGGCTGATCATGGCACAAATCAACTCATACCTCGACAAAAACCTGGACCCACTGCAGTTCGCTTACCGCCACAACAGATCAACGGTGGATGCGATCTCACTGGCACTCCACTCCGCTCTGGACCACTTGGACAACAAAAACTCATATGTCAGGCTGTTATTCATTGATTACAGCTCGGCATTTAATACTATCATCCTCTCCAAGCTGGTTACCAAGCTCTCAGATCTGGGTCTCTGCACATCCCTCTGCAATTGAATCCTTGACTTCCTCATTCACAGACCACAGTCTGTCCGTATTGGTGGAAATGTGTCATCCTCAATAACAATCAGCACAGGAGCACCTCAAGGCTGCGTGCTCGGCCCCCTGCTGTACTCACTCTATACTCATGATTGTGTAGCTGGAAATAGTGTGAACTCTATCATCAAGTTCGCCGACGACACCACTGTTGTGGGACGTATCACTGATGGGGACGAGTCAGAGTATAGAAGTGAGATCGACCGATTGACCAAAAGGTGCCAGCACAATAACCTGGCTCTCATCACCAGCAAAACCAAGGAACTGATTGTGGTCTTCGGAAGGGGTAGGATGGGGACCCACAGTCCAGTATATATCAACGGGTCGATGGTGGAAAGGGTAAAAAACGTCAAATTCCTGGGCGTGCATATTTCCGAAGATCTCTCCTGGTCTCAGAACACTGATGCAATCATAAAGAAAGCACATCAGCGCCTCTACTTCCTGAGAAGATTACGTAGAGTCGGTATGTCAAGGAGGACTCTCTCGAACTTCTACAGGTGCACAGTAGAGAGCATGCGGACCGGTTGCATCGTGGCTTGGTTCGGCAACCTGGGCATCCAGGAGCGGAAAAGGCTGCAAAAAGTTGTAAACACTGCCCAGTCCATCATCGGCTCTGATCTCCCTACCATCGAAGGGATCTATCGCAGGCGCTGCCTCAATAAGGCTGCCAGCATCATCAAGGACCCACACCATCCCGGCCACAAACTCATCTCTCTGCTGCCATCAGGTAGAAGGTACAGGAGCCTGAAATCTGCAACATCCAGGTTCAGGAACAGCTCCTTCCCCACAGCCATCAGACTATTAAACACAACTTCAAACAAACTATGAACTATAACAGCCTATTGCACTTTATCTGTGTATTTATGTGCGTATATATATATATTCTATGGTATATGGTCACACTGATCTGATCTGATCTGTATGCCTAAAATATTCTGTCGTGCTGCAGTAAGCAAGAATTTCATTGTCCTATCTGGGACATATGACAATAAACTCTCTTGACTTGACTTGACCCACATAGTCACAGGGAGAATGTTCAAACTCTGTACAGACAGAACACATAGTCAGGATCGAACCCGGGTCTCTGCCGTTGTAAAGGGCCTGTCCCACTGCGGGGACCTAATTGGCGAGTTTAGAAGAGTTTGCCCTCGACTCATACTCGCAGCATGGTCGACACGAGGTCCTAGGAGGTCTTTGTAATTCTCCTCCATGCTCGAGAGTAGTCCCTGCGTACTCGAGGCCTCAGCTAGGTCGTGGCATTTTTTCCAACATGTTGAAAAATGCCTGCGAGTAAAAAAAGGTCGCCATGGATAAAAATCTATATTTTTTTTACTCGTAGGTTTAGTTGAAGTAGGTCGTAGTAGGTCGGCATGTTATTCGTAGGTAATCGAGGCTAGTCAAAGGTAATCGAAGGTAGTCAAAGGTAGTCGTAGATAGTCTTCAACATAGTCGAAGGAGGTCTTCTACCGAGGGTCTTCAAAATATTCATAGGATGTTCGACCATGACACTTTTTCATACTCTCCTAAACTCTTCTACACTCGCAAATTAGGTCCCCGCAGTGGGACTGACCCCTACGGCAGCAACTCTACCACTGCGCCACTGTGTCGCCCAAGGTTTTTCCAAGGAAAGCCACAAAATGCTGGAGTTACTCAGCGGGTCAGGCAGCATCTCTGGAGAAAATGTTTATGATTCCCTGCCTGTCTAAGAGGCCAAGAATGGTCCCCATGCATTCCGAGCGGCATTCCCACGGATCTCACGGATCTAGAGTTGCAATGGGAGTTCACTTGAGGTGCCAGACATTTGATCACAGGTTACAGTTCAGGAATGTTCCTATTTAAACCTTTCTTAATTTCTTCCCTTACCCAGCCCAAATGTAAGCACTAATTTCTTTGTAATGTTAGAGTTATCTACCTTTTTTGGATGAATTCCCAGAAGATTAATCATGTGAGTTTATACGTGGTCTCTTCTACCAGTGCTCACCTGACAGGCCTGTCGTTGTGGCCAATTGGAATCAAGACCACAGCTGAATCGTTGTCCAATTGGACAACAACACCCAAATCATTGTCCCATTGGATGATTGGTGTCTCCCAGCCAACCTGTTCATAGTTCCTGAATTATGAAAACAGATGATTGGGCCATTGCTGGATGAACTAGTTCCTTGCAGACACAATGAGCTGCAGATGCTGGTTTAAAATAAAAGAAACAAAGTAATGGAGTAACTCAACAGGTCAGGCAGTATCTCTGGAGAACATGGAAAGGTGGCGTTTTGGGTCGCGACCTTCCCTCAGATTGATTGTTGGGGGGGGGGGGGTGAGAAAGCTGGAAGAGAGGTGGGGATGGGACAA
Source organism: Malacoraja senta (assembly GCA_038087875.1). NCBI lineage: Eukaryota > Metazoa > Chordata > Chondrichthyes > Rajiformes > Rajidae > Malacoraja > Malacoraja senta. Next base: position 194,146,404 of record CM075977.1, on the reverse strand, counting down.
AGCCTGTTTAGTGCTAGGTGGATACAGGTGAGGGGCGGAAGGGTTTGATTGACAGATGGGTGGGCAAAGGCCAGAGATGAAAGGACAGAAGGCTGTGAGACAAGGAAATAAGGAAAGAAGAAGTGTTGAATGTGAAGACAGATGAAGAGATATAGGTTCACGAGCAAGGGAAAAGTGGGGTGAGATTGTGCAAGAAATGTGTGCACAATGATCTGGGGTGCCGGGAGGAGAAAAAAGGTTAGGGGACGAGCTTTTGTGGGTTAGATACCTAAAATTGGAGAATTCAATGTTCGTACCGTTGGGTTGTAAGGTACCCAAGTGGAATATGAGGTGCTGTTCCTCCAGTTTGTGTGTGGTCTCACTCTGGCAATGGAGGAGGCCCAGGACAGAACGGTCTGTATGGGGAAGGGGGAGTTAAAATGTACCTTGTATATTAGTTCCCACTCAAAAAACATTTCATTGGCTGTGAAGTAATTTGGGACATTCTGGGAAAGGAAATGGCAGGCATTTAGTTCATCCTTGCCAATATTGTTGACTAATAAATGACTGGTTCAGAAAAGCAAACAAAAACACACAGAGTCTGGTTTTAATAACTGGGTCTGGAATTTCAAATTCCAGAGTGTTTTATTTCAACTGAATACTAATTGGATTTTTCTTGACGAGAATCATTCTGAGAATTTGATTGGAAATTTCCTCTTACTGGTTGCTCCTGTGACAGGGTATCCTTGCTGGAACAGAGCCGGATTGGGGTGTTTATCAATGGGTTGTCCACTTGGACAATCACACCCAAATCATTGAATGATTTCTGTCACCCAGCCAACCAGTTCATGGTTCCTGAATTATGAAAGCAGATAGTCAGCATGGAAACAGGCCCATTGTCCCAACTTTCCCACACCAACCAACTACAGTAGTCCCACCTGCCGGCATTTGGGCCATATCCCTCTAATCGTATCCTATCCATGTACCTGTCTAAATCAATCTCTCTCTCTCTCTCTCTCTCTCTCTCTCTGCGCCATCGCATCTTTACTACGGAGGAGATCGACCAGTGATCAGTGCCCAGCGAAGCGACCAGATGCCAGCACCCGCTGTGAGTCCTCATTGCACCGCCAACCCCTTCCGCTCTGGTCCCCCTCACTGGCTCCTGCCCCCCTCCCCCCTGATACCGCACTCTCCCCCACGGCTCATCCCCCGTCTTTTCTCCGAGCTCTCTCTCCCCTGCCCCCACACCCCGCCCGCACACCATTCCTTTCCTCCTCCCCCCCACACACCACTCCGCCCCACAATGCCCCCCCCCCCCGCCCCCACACCCCAACCCCCCACACCACCCCTCCCACACCCCTCCCATACCCCCTGCCCACACACACACCCCTCCCCTCCACACACACCCCTCATGCAAACCACCCCCTCCCACATCCTCCCTCCCCCCGACACCCTCCCCACACACACACCCTCCCCCCCACACCCCCTCCCCCCCACATCACACCTACACCCCCCCTCGCAAACCCCTCCCGCCCACATACACACCTCACCTCCCACCCCACACCCCCCCTTCCACCACACACACACCATGGTAAATGGGACCCAACGTGTCCCACTTAGTCTAGTATTTCTGAAATGTTGTGATGGTACCTGCCTCAACTACCTCCTCCGGCATGTCATTCCATATATCCACCACCCTTTGTGTAAAAAAGTTACCCCTCGGCTTTTAAATCCTTTCCCCCTCACCTTAAACCTATGTCCTCTGGTTCTTGATTCCCCTACTCTGGGCTAGAGACTATGTGCGTTTATCCGATCTATTCCTCTCACGATTTTGTGCATTTCTATAAGATTACCTATAAGATTGTGTCATTTAGAAGGCTTTGCTAATTAGTTCCTTCTAGACGATGCTGGCTTACAAGACAAGCTGGTTTATCCAGTCATCCCTTCTTCTCTCTACTACAATTTGGCAGAAAGTTCAGAAGCTTGAACCCGTACACCACTAGACTCAGGAACAGATTCTTCCCCTATCAAGCTTCTGAATGGTCCTTTCATCATGTGCAGCCTGATTCACCTCTACCCCATGGTGGACATTGGACTTTGTCTGTGGAACTGGTGCACTACAATGCTGAGAAGTATATTCTGCATTCTCTCGTCCCCTTTGCTCGATCTGTTGTATTTGAGTTTAACTTGATCTATTTATGGTATATCTGATCTGTTTGGACAGCATAGAAAAACAAAGCATTGTACCTTGGTACATATGGCAATAATAAACCTAACCCTCTCGAGGGCTATCATCATTTTGTGCACTCCTGATAGGATGGTTCGCTCCAAAGAAAACAGTGGTGCAGTGGTGGAGTTGCTGCCTTACAGACCCGGGTTCGATCCTGACTATGGGTGCTGTCTGTACGGAGTTTGTAGGTTCTCCCTGTGATCAGGTGGGTTTTCTCTGGTTTCCTCCCACATTTCAAAGACGTGCAGGTTTGTAGGTTAATTGGCTTCTGTAAGTTGTCCCTGTCGTGTAGGATAGAACTAATATATGGGTGATCACTGGAAAACATGCACTCAGTGGGATGATGGCATGTTTTGATGCTGTATCCCGATACTAAAGTAAAACAACCTCAGCTCAAACAGTCTCTCCTCAGGTGCAACACCCTCATAAATCTCCTCTGCTCTCACTCCAGTTCATTCTGCTTACTGGAGGGATATGGATCATGAGCAGGCAGAGGGGATTAGTTTAACCCGGCATCATGTTAGGCATGGACATAGTGGCCGAAGGGCCTGTCGCTGTGCTTTTCCATGGTCTATGTTTGCTGTAATGGTAACCTGTAATGAGTACAATGCAAACCGTGCCTTGGTACAGAAGATAGCCCTTGCCACTCTAGTGATCCGAGTTGGATTCCGACCTCTGGCACTCTGTGTGGAGTTTGCACGTCTTTGGGATGTGGGACGGAAACCGGAACTCATGGTGAGGAAACCCTGAGTCATAGTCATTGAGTCATAGATCCATACAGCCATAGTTCCAGCATCTCTAGTTCCTTCCTAAATAGCCACAGTCATATAGTCAAAGAGCCATAGACAATAGGTGCAGGAGTAGGCCATTCACTGTGGTGACATGACTGATCATCCACGATCAGTACCCAATTCCTACCTTCTCCTCATATCCCTTGACTACGCTATCTTTAAGAGCTCCATCTAACTCTCTCTTGAAAGCATCCAGAGAATTGGCCTCCACTGCCTTCTGAGGCAGAGAATTCCACAGATTCACAACTCTCTGGGTGAAAACAGTTTTATTCATCTCCATTCTAAATGGCCTACCCCTTATTCTTAAACTTTGGCCCCTGGTTCTGGACTCTCCCACCATTTGGGAACATGTTTCCTGCCTCTAGCGTGTCCAATCCCTTAATAATCTTATACCCTCTCATCCTAAATTCCAGTGTAAGCCCAGTCGCTCCATTCTCTCAGCATATGACTGTCCCGCCATCCCTGGAATTAACCTTGAAAACCTACGCTGCACTCCCTCAATAGCAAGAATGTCCTTCCTCAAATTTGGAGACCAAAACTGCACACAATACTCCAGGTGTGGTCTCACTAGTACAAATGCAGAAGGACCTCTTTGCGCCTATACTCAACTCCTCTTGTTATGAAGGCCAACATACCATTAGCTTTCTTCACTGCCTGCTGTACCTGCATGCTTACTTTCAGTGACTGATGAACAAGGACCCTAGATCTCGTTGTACTTCCCCTTTCCCCAATTTGACACCATTCAGATAATAATCTGCCTTCCTGTTTTTGTCACCAAAGTGGATAACCTCATATTTATCCACATTAAACTGTATCTGCCATGCATCTGCCCACTCACCCAACCTGTCCAAGTCACCCTGCATCCTCATAGCATCCTCCTCACAGTTCACACTGCCACCCAGCTTTGTGTCATCTGCAAATGTTACTTTTAATCCCTTCACCAGAGAGCCAGTCATTGAGTCACAGTCATAGTAATAGAGTCATTATAGTCAAAGAGTCTGAGAGCCACAGTCGCTGAGTCAGAGAGTCATAGAGCCATAGAGCCACACAGCATTGAAGTTGGCCCTTCAGTCCAACTCATCCATGCTGACCAATATGCCTCATCTAAGCTTTTTGCATTTGCCCGCATTTGGTCCATATCTCTCTAAATCTTTGGAGAAACAAGGAAGAAGTGTCCCGACTACTATTCAAAGGTAGACAATATTGCTGGAGAAACTCAGCGGGTGAGGCAGCATCTATGGAGCGAAGGAATAGGTGATGTTTCGGGTCGAGACCCTTCTTCAAGAGTCAAGTCAAGAGAGTTTTATTGTCATGTGTCCCAGATAGGACAATGAAATTCTTACTTGCTGCAACGCAACAGAATATGTAAACATAATACATAACGGAAGATAAAAGTTCAGTGTGTCTATAGAACATAGACCATATATACACAATAAATAAACAGATAAAGTGCAATAATAATAGTAGTCTGTTGTAGTTCAGAACTTATTTGATGTCGTGTTTAACAGCCTGATGGCTGTGGGAAAGAAGCTGTTCCTGAACCTGGATGTTACAGATTTCAGGCTCCTGTACCTTCTTCCCGATGGCAACGGTGAAATGAGTGTGTGACCAGGATGGTGTGGGTCTTTGATGATTTTGGCAGCCTTTTTCAAGCAGCGACTGCGATAGATCCCTTCGATGGTGGGGACGTCAGAGCCGGCGATGGACTCTCCAGAGATGCTACCTGACACACTGAGTTACTGCAACATTGTTTTTTAATTTTCCCAATAAACATTTCCTATCCACGTACCTGTCTAAGTGTACCTGCCTCAACTACCTCCTCTGACAGCTCGTTCCATATACCGACCACCCTCTGAGTGATAAACTACCTTCCATCCCACAACCATCCCGAGACATGATGACGTTCCCTGGAATTGGATGCTTTTAAGGAAGTGCACTGCCCTGCATTTCCTGGAACCTCATGACGACTGACTTTACAATGGGGGGGTTCGGCTGGGATGGGGTGAGCAGGACCCGGGGATTGGGGGGGGGCAGGGTGTCTCACTCTAGCCTCGACTGTGCCACCTGCTATAAGGGGCAGCGGGTATGTTGTTGCCCCAGCTGCCCGCTGCACCGTGACGCGTCGTGCCTGTTTGATCAGCTGCTGCCGTGTGAGGCAGGGAGCGGGGCTGCTATGCCTGTAATGTGCAGCTCTTGGGATGATTGTGTGCAGTGGCTGCCAGGGTCAGGCATCCGGGCTGCTCCTGTCTGTCACAGCAGTGACCTGAGGCGGCATGTGCACACATACACACATGCGCGCACACACACGCGCGAGCGCGCACACACACACACACAAACACACATATGAGCACACGCATACACATGCGCACATGCACACAAACATGCGCGAGCGCACATGCACCCACGCACACGCACACATATTCGCACACCCACACACACATACTCACACACACACACACAAAAACATGCGTGCGCAAAGACACGCACACACACAGTCAGGGAGAGACAGACAGACAGGCAGCCACACACACACGCACACACATACGCACACACGTAGAGTCAAGGAGAGATAAAGACAGAGGCACAGGGATAGACAGAGGGAGAGAGACACATACCCACAGTCAGGGAGATACAGACAGACAGACGCTCACACACACAGAATCAGGGAAAGACACTGTCTGAGGCACAGATATAGACAGCCACAGATAGAGAGAGTGACACATACACATCCATAGTCAGAGAGAGACACAAACAGTCGTAGAGAGAGACACAGACAGACAGATGGACACACACACACTCAGGGAGAGACACAGACAGAGGCACAGAGATAGACACGGAGTCACAGAGAGAGAGACACACAGACACATGCACAGTCATAGAGAGACACAGACAGAAATAGACAGACAAAGAGAGACACACACACACACACACAGTTAGAGACACAGAGAGACAAACAGTCACAGAGAGATACAGACACAGACACAGAGAGAAAGACAGTTATAGAGAGACAGACACACACGCACACAAGTACTCACACGTACATACACACACAGACACATGCACGTATGCACTCGCATACATGCACCCAAACACAGTTTCAAACACAGACATATACAGTCTCACACAGACGTACACACACACTCATACAGGCACACACGCATGTAAATGCATGTACATGTACATACACACACTCACACGCATATAAATGCATCATATGAACACGCGCACACAACGCAAATACATGCATGTGCGCATGCACGCACATGGTACACACACAATGAGAAGAACGCATACACTCAGTAGGATGCACATTCATAAACACACACAAATACAAGTCAGAAGAAGGGTTCCGACCCGAAACGCCACCCAATTTTTTCTTCACAGATGCTGCCTGACCCGCTGAGTTACTCCAGCACTTTGTGTCTACCTTTGGTATAAACCAACATCTGCAGTTCATTCCTATACACAAAAACAAAGATGCAGTGGCAAATAGAGACTTACATACTATAAAACATGCACACAAACCCACACACAAATGGGCAGACATGATCAGACATAGACATATACAGACACTGGGTCAAAGCATATATACACCGATAAATACAATCAAATGGGCATGCACTTCATGTACGCACAGAGGGATAAATGTTCACACAAATGGGCAGAAAGCTTATCGCTTTGTTAATACGGAAAGACTGGACATCTGCAATGTGTTGCCATGTCAATTATCTGAGGTTGATAAATTATAAACAAAATGAGCTGCTGAACAAGAAAAGCCCCAATTCCTCATTATTCGTTGCGCTCCATGCCAAAGTAGAAATCTCTCAGTAAATCTTGAACTTAGAAATCTGCTGACATTTGCTGAGTTAATAGACTTTGAAAACCCAAGAGTCAGCAGCCGTTTACAGCCGTTGGAGTGGTCGCAGAGGGAGGAGCTACACCCGAGCGGTAGGAGTTAAAGTGGAGCGCGGGGCTTGCTTCTTACAGAGGCCCGAGAGCCGTTGGAGCGGTCGCAGAGGGAGGAGCTACACCCGAGCGGTAGGAGTTAAAGTGGAGCGCGGGGCTTGCTTCTTACAGAGGCCCGAGAGCCGTTGGAGCGGTCGCAGAGGGAGGAGCTCCACCCGAGCGGTAGGAGTTAAAGTGGAGCGCGGGGCTTGCTTCTTACAGAGGCCCGAGAGCCGTTGGAGCGGTCGCAGAGGGAGGAGCTACACCCGAGCGGTAGGAGTTAAAGTGGAGCGCGGGGCTTGCTTCTTACAGAGGCCCGAGAGCCGTTGGAGCGGTCGCACATGGAGGAGCTACACCCGAGCGGTAGGAGTTAAAGTGGAGCGCGGGGCTTGCTTCTTACAGAGGCCCGAGAGCCGTTGGAGCGGTCGCACATGGAGGAGCTACACCCGAGCGGTAGGAGTTAAACTGTAAAGCTTGCTTCTTACAGAGGCCCGAGAGCCGTTGGAGCGGTCGCAGAGGGAGGAGGAACCAAAATCTGCAACGTTCCAAGTTCCACTCGCACTTCAAAAACAAGTGGGCTTAAGGAAGCCGCTGATTGGTGGAAGCAGACAAGAGGGAGCAGCTGATTGGGAGTCAGATCCCTGCTGATTGTACTGTATTGTAGCAGTTTGTTTTGTATTGTATCCAGGGTAAGGGGAGTATGAGGGCCAGGGCAGTTCACTGTTCTGGATGTCAGATGTATTGTATCCAGTGTAAGGGGAGTATGAGGGCCAGGGCAGTTTACTGTTCTGGATGTCAGATGTATTGTATCCAGGGTAAGGGGGGAGTATGAAGGCCAGGGCAGTTTACTGTTCTGGATGTCAGATGTATTGTATCCAGGGTAAGGGGGGAGTAGGAGGGCCAGGGCAGTTTACTGTTCTGGATGTCAGATGTATTGTATCCAGGGTAAGGGGAGTATGAGGGCCAGGGCAGTTTACTGTTCTGGATGTCAGATGTATTGTATCCAGGGTAAGGGGAGTATGAGGGCCAGGGCAGTTTACTGTTCTGGATGTCAGATGTATTGTATCCAGGGTAAGGAGAGTATGAGGGCCAGGGCAGTTTACTGTTCTGGATGTCAGATGTATTGTATCCAGGGTAAAGGGAGTATGAGGGCCAGGGCAGTTTACTGTTCTGGATGTCAGATGTATTGTATCCAGGGTAAGGGGAGTATGAGGGCCAGGGCAGTTTACTGTTCTGGATGTCAGATGTATTGTATCCAGGGTAAGGGGAGCATGAGGGCCAGAGCAGTTTACTGTTCTGGATGTCAGATGTATTGTATCCAGGGTAAGGGGAGTATGAGGGCCAGGGCAGTTTACTGTTCTGGATGTCAGATGTATTGTATCCAGGGTAAGGGGAGTATGAGGGCCAGGGCAGTTTACTGTTCTGGATGTCAGATGTGGGAAGCCATGGAGTCTGATAGCCCTCCAGACGTCCACATCTGCGCCAGGTGTATCGAGATGGGGCTCCTAAGGGACCGTATTAGGAACCTGGAGCAGCAGCTCGATGACCTCCGTCTGGTCAGGGAGATCGAGGAAGTCATTGAGAGGAGTTACAGGGAGGTGGTCACTCCAAGACCACAGGAGGCAGGCAAGTGGATCACGGTTGGGAGAGGCAAGGGGCACAGGCAGGGACTAGAGAGTACCCCGGTGGCTGTACACCTTGACAATAAGTACTCCTGTTTGTGCACTGTTGGGGGGGACAGCTTACCTGGGGGTAGCGACAGCGGCCGGCCTCCGGTACAGAGACCGGTCCTGTTGCTCAGAAGGGTAAGGAAAAGAAGAGGAGGGCAATATTAATAGGGGACTCTATAGTTAGGGGGTCAGACAGGCGATTCTGTGGACGCAGTCGGGAGACCCGGATGGTAGTTTGCCTCCCTGGTGCCAGGGTCTGTGATGTGTCTCAACATGTCCAAGATATCCTGAAAGGGGAGGGAGAGGAGTCCGAGGTCGTGGTACATATAGGTACCAATGACATAGGTAAAAAAAGAGAAGAGGTCCTGAAAGGAGAATTTAGGGAGTTAGGAGGGGAGTTAAAGAGAAGGACAGCAAAGGTAACAATCTCGGGATTACTGCCTGTGCCACGCGACAGTGAGAGTAGGAATGGAGCGAGGTGGAGGATAAATGCGTGACTGAAGGACTGATGCAGAGGGCAGGGATTCAAATTTCTGGATCATTTGGACCTCTTTTGTGGAAGGTGCGACCTGTACAAAAAGGATGGGTTGCACTTGAACCTGAGGGGGACCGATATCCTGGCTGGGAGATCTGCAAAGGCTACTGGGGAGACTTTAAACTAGAATGGTTGGGGGGAGGGACTCAAATAGAGAAAGCTATTAGACAGTGTGTGAGGCAGGAGGCAGAGAAGGAAAGCACTCAGACCCAACATGTAGGGGGGAAAGAAGAAAACAATAATAAACAGAGAATAAGAGGTGGTGGGGTTCTTAAATGGGTGAGCAGAGAAACAGAGGGGTGTAAAATGCGGGCGGAAGCAATAGGTAGCAAGGTGAAAAGTAAAAGTGGCAGGCAGACAAATCCAGGGCAAAAATCAAAAAGGGCCACTTTTCAACATAATTGTATAAGGGGTAAGAGCGTTGCAAAAACAAGCCTGAAGGCTTTGTGTCTCAATGCAAGGAGCATTCGTAATAAGGTGGATGAGTTGAACGTGCAGATAGCTATTAATGATTATGATATAGTTGGGATCACGGAGACATGGCTCCAGGGTGACCAAGGCTGGGAGCTGAACATCCAGGGATATTCAATATTCAGGAGGGATAGAGAGAAAGGAAAAGGAGGTGGGGTAGCGTTGCTGGTTAGAGAGGAGATTAACGCAGTGGAAAGGAAGGACATTAGCTTGGAGGATGTGGAATCGGTATGGGTAGAGCTGCGAAACACTAAGGGGCAGAAAACGCTGGTGGGTGTTGTGTACAGGCCACCTAGCAGTAGTAGTGAAGTTGGGGATGGCATCAAACAGGAAATTAGAAATGCGTGCAACAAAGGCAAAACAGTTATAATGGGTGACTTCAATCTACATATATTGGGTGAATCAAATTGGCAGGGGTGCTGAGGAAGAGGATTTCTTGGAATGTATGCGGGATAGTTATCTAAACCAACATGTAGAGGAACCAACGAGAGAGCAGGCTATTCTAGACTGGGTATTGAGTAATGAGGAAGGGTTAGTTAGCAGTCTTGTTGTGCGTGCCCCCTTGGGCAAGAGTGACCATAATATGGTTGAGTCCTTCATTAGGATGGAGAGTGACATTGTTAATTCAGAAACAACGGTTCTGAACTTAAAGAAAGGTAACTTTGAGGGTATGAGACGTGAATTGGCCAAGATTGACTAGCAATTAGTTCTAAAAGGGTTGACCGTGGATATGCAATGGAAGGCATTTAAAGACTGCATGGATGAACTACAAAAATTGTTCATCCCAGTTTGGCAAAAGAATAAATCAGGGAAGGTAGTGCATCCGTGGATAACAAGGGAAATCAGGGATAGTATCAAAGCAAAAGATGATGCGTACAAATTAGCCAGAAAAAGCAGCATACCAGAGGACTGGGAGAAATTCAGAGACCAGCAGAGGAGGACAAAGGGCTTAATTAGGAAAGGGAAAATAGATTATGAAAGAAAACTGGCAGGGAACATAAAAACTGACTGCAAAAGTTTTTATAGATATGTGAAGAGAAAGAGATTAGTTAAAACAAATGTAGGTCCCTTGCAGTCAGAAACAGGTGAATTGATCATGGGGAACAAGGATATGGCGGACCAATTGAATAACTACTTTGGTTCCGTCTTCACTAAGGAAGACATAAATAATCTGCTGGAAATAGCAGGGGACCGCGGGTCAAAGGAGATGGAGGAACTGAGTGAAATCCAGGTTAGTTGGGAAGTGGTGTTGGGTAAATTGAATGGATTAAAGGCCGATAAATCACCAGGGCCAGATAGGCTGCATCTCAGAGTACTTAAGGAAGTAGCCTCAGAAATAGTGGATGCATTAGTGATAATTTTTCAAAACTCTTTAGAGTCTGGAGTAGTTCCTGAGGATTGGAGGGTAGCAAACGTAACCCGAAGGGAGGGAGAGAGAAAACGGGGAATTACAGACCAGTTAGTCTAACATCGGTAGTGGGGAAACTGCTAGAGTCAGTTATTAAAGATGGGATAGCAGCACATTTGGAAAGTGGTGAAATCATTGGACAGTCAGCATGGATTTACGAAAGGTAAATCATGTCTGACGAATCCTATAGAATTTTTCGAGGATGTAACTAGTAGAGTGGATAGGGGAGAACCAGTGGATGTGTTGTATCTGGACTTTCAGAAGGCTTTCGACAAGGTTCCACATAAGAGATTAGTATACAAACTTAAAGCAGATGGTATTGGGGGTTCAGTATTGATGTGGATAGAGAACTGGCTGGCAAACAGGAAGCAAAGAGTAGAAGTAAACGGGTCCTTTTCACAATGGCAGGCAGTGACTAGTGGGGTACCGCAAGGCTCAGTGCTGGGACCCCAGCTATTTGTAATTTATATTAATGAACTGGATGAGGGAATTGAAGGCAACATCTCCAAGTTTGCGGATGACACTAAGCTGGGGGGCAGTGTTAGCTGTGAGGAGGATGCTAGGAGACTGCAAAGTGACTTGGATAGGCTGGGTGAGTGGGCAAATGTTTGGCAGATGCAGTATAATGTGGATAAATGTGAGGTTATCAACTTTGGTGGCAAAAACAGGAAAGCAGACTATTATCTAAATGGTGGCCGATTAGGAAAAGTGGAGATGCAGCGAGACCTGGGTGTCATGGTACACCAATCATTGAAAGTAGGCATGCAGGTGCAGCAGGCAGTGAAGAAAGCGAATGGTATGTTAGCTTTCATAGCAAAAGGATTTGAGTATAGGAGCAGGGAGGTTCTACTGCAGTTGTACAGGGTCTTGGTGAGACCACACCTGGAGTATTGCATACAGTTTTGGTCTCCAAATCTGAGGAAGGACATTATAGCCATAGAGGGAGTACAGAGAAGATTCACTAGACTGATTCCTGGGATGTCAGGACTTTCATATGAAGAAAGACTGGATAGACTTGGCTTATACTCGCTAGAATTTAGGAGATTGAGAGGGGATCTTATAGAAACGTACAAAATTCTTATGGGGTTGGACAGGCTAGATGCAGGAAGATTGTTCCCGATGTTGGGGAAGTCCAGGACAAGGGGTCACAGCTTAAGGATAAGGGGGAAATCCTTTAAGACCGAGATGAGAAAAAACTTTTTCACACAGAGGCCAGTTCATTGGCTATATTTAAGAGGGAGCTAGATGTGGCCGTTGTGGCTAAAGGGATCAGGGGGTATGGAGAGAAGGCAGGTACGGGATACTTAGTTGGATGATCAGCGATGATCATATTGAATGGCGGTGCAGGCTCGAAGGGCCGAATGGCCTACTCCTGCACCTATTTTCTATGTATCTATGTATCTATGTAAACTCTGCCCCGCAGCCTGGTGACCTTTACTGGTGCTTTTAATGGACCATCACCCTGCCTCAATTAGACCACTTGAAGTGCGACATTGAGTTGTAGAGTCAAACAACTTGTCCACGCCGACCAATATGTCCGATCCACACTAGTCCCAACTGCGTGCATTTGGCCCACATTCCTCTAAACCTGTCCTATCCATGTACCTGTCTAATATGACTTTTTTATCATAGATGGCGAAGCACTCAATGTGTTGAAGGGGTGAGGGTTGGTTAGTTCTTCAGTTTCGATGGCTCCCTTGCCTTCCTGACCATTATTTGGGCTTGCATTAGAAGACTGGTGCTCCAGGGTGCCTTAAGTTCAGTGGATCTTAACCTTCCACCAGTACGCGCATACGTGAACAATATACTGTATGTGGTATGTACCTTTGTTAGGTTCCTAAACATGGGCTCAACAAATTGATATGTTATTTATGTCCCCTTCATGACCCCCGGCAAAGCCCCAAACGACCCCCAGGTTAAGAACCACTGCTTTAGTTAAATGAGTCTGAAGAAGGGTGCCAACCCGAAACGACACCTATCCTTTTTCTCAAGAGATGCTGCCTGACCAGCTGAGTTACTCCAGCACTTTGTATCTATCTTTGGTATAAACTAGCATCTGAGGTTCTTTGTTTCTACCTTTAGTTTAGTTTAGTTTAATATTGTCACGTGTAGTGAGGTACAGTGAAAAGTTTTTGTTCCAGTCAATGGAAAAACTATACACGATTACAATTAAGCCGTCCACAGTGTACAGATACAGGGTAAAGAGCATAATGTTTAGTGCAAAATAATGTCCAGAAAAATATTTCAAAGGTTTTCAGTGGGAGGTCAGGACCCCACTCTACCCGGTGAGAGGACGGTTCAGTTGCCTGATTACAGCTGGGAAGAAACTGTCCCTGAATCTGGAGCTATGTGTTTTTGCACATCTGTCCCTCTTGTCTGATGGGAGAAGGGAGAAGAGGAAGTGACGGGGGTGAGACTAGTCCTTGATTTTACTGGCGGCCTTGCCAAGCCAGCATGGTGTGGATGAAGTCAATGGAATGGAGGTTGGTTTGTGTGATGGTCTGGGTTACGTACAAACCTTGACAATTCCACCTAGCTTACCCACACTGCACACAGCAATCATCTTCTATTAAAAGGCTCCTTTGAGGTAAAGAAACAGAGACACAAGGAACTGCAGATGCTGGTTTACAAGAAAAAGACACAGTGCTGGAGTAACTTCACGGGTCAAGCAGCGTCTCTGGAGAACATTAATTGGTGACGTTTTGGATCGGTACCCTTCTTCAGACTGATTGCGGGGGGTGGTGATAGAGAGGTGGGGGCTGGCGAGTAATAGGTGGAAACAGGTGAGGGGTGGGAATTGATTTCCAACTATCTGCCAATCAAATCCCTCCCTCACCTGCATCAACCTATCACACTTGTCAGGCATTGTCCCAAACCCCTCCCACTCTTCCAGCTTTCACTCCCGCATCACATTCAGCCTGAAGATGGGTCCCGACCCAAAATGTTGCCTATCCTTGGCTCCAGAGATGCTGCCTGACCCGCTGAGTTACTCCAGCACATTGTGCCCTTTGTTTTGAAATAAAGGAACACTTGTCCTTCCTGCAGCACCAATCGTGGTGTCAGGATGTGTCAAAGCACTTGCGTTACTTGAAGTGTGGTCACTGCTGTAAAGGGAGGTCAATTAAGGCAGAACAATCTCTCACAAAGAACAGATAATTACCAAATAATCTACTTCAAGTGACATCAATTAGGGGTTAAATATTCTCTGGGGCAGCAAAGATAACTCAACCTCTGAATGAATGCAGATGCTGAGCCAACAGCATCTGTATTAGTTTAGAGATACAGCATGGAAATAGACCCTTCGGCCCACCAAGTCTACGCTGACCATCAATCACCCATTCACACTAGTTCTATGTTATCCCACTTTCGTATCCACTCCCTATACACTAGGGACAATTTACAGATACTGACTAGCCGACAAACCCACACGTCTTTAGGATGTGGGAGAAAACCGGAGCATATGGAGGAAACCCACACATTCGCAGTTGGAACGTGCAAACTCCACACAGACAGCACCTGAGGTGAGGAACAAACCCGGGTCTCTGGCGCTGTGAGGTAGCAACTCTACCACTGTGCTGCCTTTAGAGAAAAAAATATTGAGAAAAACACAAAGTGCTGGAGGAACTCAATGGGTCAGGCAGCATCTGGGAAAGGAATGGACAGAATGCTGGTCAGCATGGACAGGCCCTATGGCTGAGGACGGCGCTGTTGGGGAAGGAACAAAGGAGGTCCCGGCATGGGGGGGCCACTGCGGGGGAGGGGGAGGAGGGGAGAACAAAGGGGGACCTAGCGCAAGGGTACTTTGTAACTTTTTAAGCGCCCTTTATGGGTGACTATTTGCATACCTTGGGGTATACAAGCGAAGAATTTCACTGCAACTTGTCATGTGACAATAAAGTATTCATTCACTGGCGTGTTAATTGCACTAATATTTCCTGTGTTCCCATTCCTCCCTCAGCCCAGAGCTGTGAAATCAATAGGAAAAATTCCAGGATGTCGACACAAAACGTGCAACATAAAAGTGTTGAAAGATAAATTGGAACAACATTGCCGATGCAATTACAACGGCCGAAAGCTGCTGCCTCACAACACCAGTGACCCAAGTTTGATCCTGACCTTGGCTGCTGACTGTGCCATCTATAGTCATAGAGCTATACAACATGGAAACAGGCCCTTTGGCCCAACTTATCCATGCCGACCAACGTTGTCTGTCCATTCCTTCCCCAGATGCTGCCCGACCTGTTGATTACCTCCAGTACTTTGTGTTTT
Organism: Malacoraja senta; assembly: GCA_038087875.1. NCBI lineage: Eukaryota > Metazoa > Chordata > Chondrichthyes > Rajiformes > Rajidae > Malacoraja > Malacoraja senta. The sequence continues at coordinate 194,131,106 of CM075977.1, read as the reverse complement.
GCTGAAGAATCTTTTGCCTAATGGTGGCACAGTGGTGCAGCTGGTAGAGTTGCCGCCTCACAGTGCCAGAGACCAGGGTTTGATCCTCACCTCGGGTGCTGTCTGTGTGGCGTGTGCACGTTCTCCCTGTGACCATGTGGGTTTCCCCCAGGTGTTCCCGTTTCCTCCCACATCCCAAAGGCGTGCGGGTCTGTAGGTTAATCGGCCTTCTATAAAATTGCCCTTAGTGTATATGGAATGGATGCGACAGAAGGATAACATAGAGCGAGCGTGAACGGGCGATCGATGGTCAGCATGAACTTGATGGGCCAAAGGACTTATTTCCATGCTTTATCTCTAAACTAAACTAGAGATCATCATGTTCGCAGATTCACTGTGCATGGGTGGATTGTCTGTCAGTGCGTGTGTGTGCCTGTACCATCAGGCATTGAAATCCTTCCCTACATCAGCTAATACTTCAGCCTCTCTCCTCTCTCTTAGTCTTAGAGTGATGCAGCATGGAAACAGGCACTTCAGCCCACCGACCATGCTGACCATCAACCACCCATTTACACTAATCTTACACTAATTAATCTGATTCTATTCTATTCATATTGTCACCAATCCCCTCCTGAATTCTACCACTCACCCACACACTACGGACAATTTTACAGAGGCCATTTAACCTACCAACATGCACGTTTTGGGGATGTGGGAGAAAACCGGAGCACCTGGAGAAAACCCACGTGGTCACTGGGAGAACGTACAAACTCCACAGAGACAGCACCCGAGGTCTGGATCAAACCCAGGTCTCTGACTCTACCAGCTGCACCAGTGTCGTCCCTGCAGTTCTATACATTACATTGACCATACTTCAAAAATACTCCTCTGTTGTACAGTGTTTTGTGTTATCCTGAGTTGGAGAATTCTTGTGCAGTACAGAAATGCACTCTTGAGATTAGTATTTTAATCTTCTGATTCTTTCTGTGTAATGTTTAATATTTTATTCTAACTCTGATTTATTGGCTTCATGAAGGCATTCAGTTTTCTTAGTTTAGTTTAGAGATGCAGCATGGAAACTGGCCCTTCGGCCCACTGCCCACACTGACCATCAATCACCCATACACTAGTTCTATTCAATACACTAAGGAACAATTTACTGAAGCAAATTAATCTCCAAACCTGCGTGTCTTTGGAGTGTTGGAGGAAACCTGAATACCCGGAGAAAACTCACGTGGTCACGGGGAGAAGGAGCAAACTCAGTACAGAAGGCACTCGTGGTCAGGATCAAACCTGGGTCTCTGGCGCTGTAATGCAGCAAGTCTACCGCCGCGTCATTGCGGCACCCTTAACCATAAACTCTGGGCTGATACTTCAGTGCAGTGCTGAAGGAGTGCTTCAGTCCTAAACAAGATGTTCAGCTAGGGTCCTTTCTGCCCTCTCAGACAGGTGGAAAAAAACCCAGAGACAAAAGAGACTTCAGATGCTACAATCTGGAGTCAAATACAATCTGCTGGAGGAACTCAGCAGGTCAGGCAGCATCTGTGGAGGGAAATGGGCGGAAGTTGTTTTGGGTTTAGTTTAGTTTAATTTAGTATCACGTGTGCAGTGAAAAGATTTTTTGTTGCCTGCTATCCAGTCAGCGGAAAAACTATACATGATTACATTCGAGCCGTCCACAGTGTACAGATACTTGATAAAGGGAATAATGGTTACTGCATGATGAAGTCCTGTAAAGTCCGATTAAAGATAGTCCGATTAAAGATAGTCCGATTAAAGAGAGTCCAAGGGTTTTCAATGAGGTAGATGGGAGGTCAGACTGCTCCCTAGTTGTTGGTAGGAAGGTTCAATTGCCTAATAACAGCTAGGAAGAAACTGTATTTGAATCTGGACCCTTCTTCATCAGTCTGAATCATTGTTTGTCCATTTCCTTCCACAGCTGCTGCCTCAACCACTGAGTTCCTCCAGAAATTAGTTTGTTACGAAAAAAAATCCCCAGAAAACAGGAGCATTTCTTGTAGAAACAATGAACTGCAGATGCTGGTTTTAAAAAAAGGACACAAAGTGCAAAGAGTAACTCAGCGGGTCAGACATGTCTCTGGAGATCATGGATGGGTGACGTTTCTGGTCAGGACACTTCTTCAGACTGATTAGCCTGAATGTGAGCATTTCTTATTTTATTTTACAGATGTGGAAATGAATAGATAGAACTTTTTTCTGCAGGGTGGAAATATCAAAGATTGGAGGGCATAGCTTTAAAATGAGAGGGGTAAAGTTTACAGGTGATGTGTAGGGCAGGTCTTGCACATAGAATAGTGGGTGACTGGAGGGGTGGTGCCAGGGATGTCAAGGGTGGTGGTGGTGGTGGCTACCAGTGGCGGATAGCAGTCTTAAAGACTGCTATCCGCCACTGGTAGCGAGTCCAAACTTTGTGATCAAACGGTTACTTTATTCGGTGAGATAAGTTTGACACACATGTGCGTTGGGACTCTCTAACATATTGAATCATTGGTGCTGCTGCTGAGCAAGGGTGTTGACTCGAGCTCAGCTACCTGTTGACTGGTGATCTCAAGGTAAGATATGCTGATGTAGTGGGACACTCCCCTTAACCCATGACGTCACGTGACAGTCCTCGTAACCACTGACGAGGGTTCGACAGTAAGTGGTCTGACCATGAGGTGACGCCACAGGCTTTTAGATAGGCACATGGATATGCAGGGAATGGAGGGATATGGATTATAAGCAGGTAGATAAGTGTTGGTCTTGGCATCACGTGTAGCATGGCCATTGTGGACAGAAAGGCCTGTTCCTATGCTGTTTGATGTTCTATGAAATGCCAGCACTTCACGTCCATCCTTCATTGTTTCTAAATTGAAAAGACAGTCAATAGTCAACTGTATTGAGAGTGTGGAGTTACTTAGGGACCAGACCAAGTGAGGGGAGCAAATTGCCTCTTAGTGAACCAGGTGTGTTATTATGACAATCTGGTACTTATATGGTTAAAATTAAAAATTAATAAAAAGTCTCTTTTTAAATCCTGATGTATTTAATTTCTTGAATTTAAATTCTCCAGAGGGATTTGAACTTGTATTTTAGGATCAGAGAGAGTAGACAGTCAGAATCTTTTCCCCAGGGTGGGAACGTCAAAGACTAGGTGTAGCTTTAAGGTGAGATGTATGGGGCAAGCCTGGAACTCGCTGCTAGGGGTGGTGGTGGAGGTCCCGCACGCGAGACTGGTGACCAAAATTAGAGCACATGGTATTGGGGGTAGGGTGTTGACATGGATAGAAAATTGGTTGGCAGACCGGAAGCAAAGAGTAGCAGTGAACGGGTCCTTTTCAGAATGGCAGGCAGCGGCGAGTGGAGTGCCGCAAGGCTCGGTGTTGGGGCCGCAACTGTTTACCATATATATTAATGATTTGGAAGAGGGAATTAGGAGCAACACTAGCAAGTTTGCGGATGACACAAAGCTGGGTGGCAGCGTGAACTGTGAAGAGGATGTTAGGAGGTTGCAGGGTGACCTGGACAGGTTGAGTGAGTGGGCAGATGCGTGGCAGATGCAGTATAATATAGATAAATGTGAGGTTATCCACTTTGGTGGCAAAAACAAGGGTTAGGTATTATTATCTCAATGGGGTTAGGTTAGCTAAGGGGGAGGTGCAACGAGACCTGGGCATTCTTGTACACCGGTCATTGAAAGTTGGCTTACAGGTACAGCAGGCAGTGAAGAAAGTCAATGGAATGTTGGCCTTCATAACAAGAGGATTTCAGTATAGGAGTAAAGAGGTTCTTCTGCAGTTGTATAGGGCTCTGGTGAGACCACATCTGGAGTATTGTGTACAGTTTTGGTCTCCTAATTTGAGGAAGGACATCCTTGTGATTGAGGCAGTGCAGCGTAGGTTCACGAGATTGATCCCTGGTATGGCGGGACTGTCATATGAGGAAAGATTGAAAAGACTAGTCTTGTATTCTACTGGAGTTTAGAAGGATGAGGGGGATCTTATAGAAACATATAAAATTATAAAAGGACTGGACAAGCTAGATGCAGGAAAAATGTTTCCAATGTTGGGCGAGTCCAGAACCAGGGGCCACAGTCTTAGAATAAAGGGGAGGTCATTTAAGACTGAGGTGAGAAAAAACGTTTTCACCCAGAGAGTTGTGAATTTATGGAATTCCCTGCCACAGAGGGCAGTGGAGGCCAAATCACTGGATGGATTTAAGAGAGAGTTAGATAGAGCTCTAGGGGCTAGTGGAGTCAAGGGATATGGGGAGAGGACAGGCACGGGTTATTGATAGGGGACGATCAGCCATGATCACAATGAATGGTGGTGCTGGCTCGAAGGGCCGAATGGCCTCCTCCTGCACCTATGTTTCTATGATAGTGGCGTTTCATAGTCTTTTAGACATGGACGTGCAGGGAATGGAAGGATATGAATCAAGTGCGGGCAGGAATGATCAGTTTAACTTGGCGTCATGTTCGGCACGGGTGTTGTGGACCAAAAGGTCTGTTTCTGTGATGTAATATGTTCTATGTCCTATGTCCTATGTTCTTATCACCGGTCGCTGATCCAGTAATTCTATTGCCATGAGCAAAGTCCTGGAGGAACCCAGCAGGTCAGGCAGCATCTGTGGAGGGCAATGGACAGATGACGTTTTGGGTCAGGACCCTCCCTCATACTCTGACCCCAAATGGCTGTGACCTCTGGAACCAGGGGCTGTAATCCCAAATGAAGGCGTCAGCATATCAATATTTCTTCTCCCAAGGGGTAGTGTACCTTTGGAATCTTCTACTTAAGTGCGCCATGGAGGCTCAGATACTTTCTGATTAAAAGATGCAGCATGGAAACAGGTCCTTTGGTCCCCGGGTCCACACCGACCATCAATCACCTGTTCATATATAGTCATATAACGTAGGTAGTTCTGTATTATTCCACATATAATAATATCGGTAATTCTCTTTTATTCCACTTTCGCATCCACTCCCTGCACACTGGGAGCAATTTACAGAGGCCGAATAACCTATGAACCTGCATATCGTGGGGATGTGGGAGGAAACTGGAGCACCCGAACGAAACCCAGGGAGAATGTGCAAACTCCACATGGACAGCACCCGAGGTCAGGATCGAACCCGGGTCTACGGCGCTGTGAGGCAGCAAATCAAGGTGGCTGCGCCAATGTGTCACCCTACCTCCATTCGAAGATCAATATTGCTAGATTTATGGATATGAAAGGAATGAAGAGACATGGGGTTAATACAGGAATGAGGCATTGAGATGAAATATCAGCCATGATCTTGTTGAGAGGAGGGCAGCCACAAGGCGTTCAATGACTTTTGCCAGAGGAGATAGTTGAGGCAGGTACTGTAATAGCACTTAAAAGACACTTGGACAGGTACATGGATAGGAAACATTTGGAAGGAGATGGGCCAAACGTGGGCTAGTGTAGATGGACACTGGTCGGCTTGAGCAATTTGGGACATGAGGGCCTGTTTCCGTGCTGTATGACTATGAGTTGCTCCTGATTCTAGCTCTTGTCCCTATGTTTTGATACTCTCTACTCTCTGAATTCTGAATGTTTTCTTCCTGAGATGTTAATCTAGTTCCATTTTGGATGAATCAATATGCTCCGCGTCAACAGTTACTCAAGGAAAAGAGATCCTTTCCTGCAATCGATGGGGGAAAAAATACAGCTTTTTGTTTTTAATTTGAGAAACAAAGATGAAAGACCAAGCGAAACAAAAAAAACAAACGAAGCAAACGCAGGAGTCATGTCAATAAACAGTCTAAAAACTGAAACTAGTCTTGGTTTGGGGAGAGGATGTAGCTCTGGGCTGTGGGTTTGGTCAGAGTAGGGGGAATCAAGAACCAGAGGACATAGGTTTAAGTGAGTGGGGAAAGATATAATAGGAATCTGAGGGGCAACTTTTCAGTTTAGTTTATTAGTGTTACGTGTACCGAGGTACAATGAAAAGTTATTTGTTGTGTGCTATCCTGTCAGCGAAAAGACTGACACACAGAGAGGGAGGTGGGTATATGGAACGAGCTGCCAAAAGAGGTGGTTGAAGCAGGTACTATCACAACATTTGACAGAAACATGGAGAGGTTAGAGGGATATGAGCCAAACACAGGGAGGAGGTGGGACTAGTGTAGATGGGGCACCTTGGTCAGCATGGGCAAAGTGGGCTGAAAGGCCTGTTTCCGTGCTGCATGACCATCATAAAAAAGGTTGGGTTGAGAAGCCCAAGTTCATGCCGACATTTTTCCACCAATTTTGCACGCTTCATCTTAATCTTCCCTCATTCTCTCAACTCTATTTAGATTGTGTCTATTACCTGCAAACTCATAGGAATTTGACTGGTTAATTAACCTCCCGGCCAGGGTGGCATGGTAGCACAGCGATAGAGTTGCTGCCTCACAGCCCCAGGGACCCGGGTTGGATCCTGACAATGGGTGCTGTCTGTTTGGAGTTTGCATGCTTTCCGTGTGACCCCGTGGGTTTTCTCTGGGTGCTCCTGATTCCTCCCACATTCCAACGACTTGCACGATTGGAGGTTAATTGGCTTCTGCAAAATTGCCCCTAGTGTGTAAGTGCAAATTTGGGATAATATTGAACTAGTGTACAGGTTGATTGGCACAGACTTGGTGGGCCGAAGGGCCTGATTCCACGCTGTGTCTCTAAACTAAACTATGCATCCTTGCGATGTGGGTGGAAACCGGAGCACCTGGAGGAAACCCACATGATCACAGGAAGAACGTGCAAATTCCACACAGGCGGTACCCGAGGTCAGGATTGAACCCAGATCTCTGGAGCAGTGAGGCAACAGCTCTCCCGGCTGCACCACTGCTTAAGGATGTGTGTTCAGGGAGTATGTAAACACGTAAGGTGCCAGGACCTCCTTCATGGTTGTAGAAGGGAGCCAAGTCTTTGCTCTTATGAATGAACTGTTTCCGCATGTCATCTAAATCCATATTCTCGGCAGTAATCTGAGAAGAATCAGGATTAACATCTCACATCAACAAAAGTTGACCCTAAGCTCTCTGGCTCACCCAGACTCCTGAAGGACTTTATTTACATCAATGAGACTGAGCATAGACTAGACGACTGTTTTGCCAAACATTTGTGGTATGTCCGCCAAGGCCTGCTGGGTCTCCCGGTTACTAACCATTTTAACTCTTCTTCCCATTCCCACGCTGACCTTTCTGTCCTGGGCCTCCTCCATTGCCAGAGTGAGGCCACACACAAATTGGAGGCACAGCATCACATATTCTGCTTGGGCAATTTACAAATCAACAGTATGAAAGTTGAATTCTCCAATTTTAAATAATGCCCCTCCCACCCCTCTCTCTTTCCTGTGCCCCCCTGCACCTCTGTGTGTAACCATTCATTCCGCTATCCCACCATCCCATTCCTCTTCCGTCCCCTTCCACCCATATCCCTCCCTCTGGCTCTGCATTTTACTCCTCCTTTCCACATCTAACACACTGTATGTCTACTTTTCACCTCCACCCTTTGTCACTTACGCCACCCATCTGCCAATCACTCACCTGCCCCCTTACCTGCATCCACCTATCACTTGCCAGGCTTTGTTCCCCCCCTCCCCCCCCCCACCACCTCTTTTACAGCCTCCTTCCTACAACATGTCTAAAGAAGGGTCCCAACCCAAAATGTGATGTGTCCATTCCCTCCACAGACGCTGCCTAACCCTTTGAGTTCTTCCAGCCCTTCGAGTTTTTCTCAAAAAAACAGAACAGTGGCGCAGTGGTAGAGTTGCTGCCTCAAAGCGCCAGAGACCCGGGATCAATCCTGACTGCGGGTGCTGTCTGTATGTAGTTTGTACATTCTCTTCATGATCATGTGGGCTTTTCTGGGTGCTCCAGTTTCCTCCCACACTCCAAAGACGTACAGGTTTGCAGGTTACTTGGCTTCTGTAAATTGTCCCTTCTGTGTAGGATAGAACTAGTACATGGGTGATCAATGGTCAGCATGAACTCAGTGGCTCGAAAGGCCTGTTTCTATGCTGTATCTCTAAAACAAACTAAATTAAAGTTCCCTCTCCAAGCCCTCTTCCTCGAAGTCACCGACCAAGGAGAACAATAAAAGAGGTTGCATAGAACTCATGACTCCCATCCATGGGGATCTGTTTTGATCCTAAAGGGAAGGTTTTCACAAAACAGGCCATTCAGCCCATTCTGTCCCTGCACTTTTTCTGCGCCCCTGCTCTCCATGCGGATCCAGGCCCACATGTGTGTAAGGCCTGTTCCGTCGTTCTTGACAACCACAACCTTGCACCTGATCGGATGTCACTGCCTGACTGGTCTTGCAAAGCCTATCCTGACCTCCCCCCCACACCTGTCCCCCACCAATTCCCCCGCATATTCATCTCCTGTGATCTGTCCACACAGTTAGGACAGCACAGTGGTTTAGCAGGTACAGCGCCAGAGACCCCGATTCGATCCTGACCTCGGGTGTTGGCTTTGCGGAGTTTGCACATTTTCCCTGTGACCGCGTGGGTTTCCTCCAGGTGCTCCACTTGTTTGGGATGTTTCCTCCCACATCCCAAAGACATGCATGTTTGTAGGTTAATTGGCTTCTGTAAATGGCCTCTAGTGTGTAGGACATAGAACTAGTGTACGAGCGATCGATGTTCGGCGTGGATTTGGTGGGCTGAAGGGATTGTTCCACGCTAGATTTCTACACTCTAAATCCCATAACAACTTTTAAGATATTTGTAAGAAGGAATTGCTGGATTACACCAAAGATCGACACAAAATGTTGGAGTGACTCAGCGGGTCAGGCAGCATCTCTGGAGAAATGGAATGGGTGACTGTTCAGATTGAGACCCTTCTTCAGACAGGAGCCCGGAGACGGTTCTCGACCGAAAACATCACCTATTCCTTTTCTGCAGAGATGCTGCCTTTAAGATTTTTGGCCAGGTATGGGCCAAACACAGGCAGGTGGGACTGGCTTAGATGGGGCATGTTCGTCGGAGTGGGCTAGTTGGGCCGAAGGGCCTATTTCTGTGATGTATGACTCCATTATAATGCTTAGAACTTCTTTTCTCCTTTCAAATCCCTATGTAGTGGAGGATAAGTTGTCGTCTTTAAACCTGCACCCAGCATCAGTTCATTAGGAAACAGCAAGGTTCTGACACGTTCTAAGGAACTGTCTGACAGGAAACACTTTATTGCATTTCATTAGTGCCCAGGGTTCTTGAACGGCCCCCCTTCCTTTGCAATTACTGAACAGTGTAGCTTATAACATTGGCAGCTGTTAAGGTCGCACCTCAGAATCTGCGTTAGGCGCCTGGACCTACTCTGCGGCTCCTGCTGTTCGGAGTTTTTGAAAGTCACGTCACCAAACCCACACTCTGGCTGCGAGCTCTGCGGGTAATCGGCCTGGTTCTCCCCGGCTGCCCAATGTGTTTTCCAAATGTTTACAGATGGGAAATTGCCGCCAATCAACAAAAAAGGACCCGATTGATTCATGTGTGGGGGGTTGGCATAAAAGCTGGGGTCATAGATGTAGAGGTGTTGATTAATCCAAGGAGTTTCAGGAGATCCTTACCGAGAGACCGAGAGGGAGAGGGAGAGGTACAGAGACAGAGGGAGAGACGGAGGGAGAGAGGGACCGAGAGACTCAGAGAGACAGAAAGACAGAAAGAGAGAGAGAAAGGCAGAAAGACAGAGATGGAGAGAGACAGAGCGAGAGAGACAGTGAGAGAGACAGAGCTAGAGAGACCGTGAGAGAGAGACAGAGGAAACAGGCCCCTTGCCCAACCCGGCCAACATGTGCCATCTACACGAGTCTCACCTGCCTGCTTTGGCCCATTTACCTCTAAACCTATCCTATCCATGTACCTGTCAAAATGTTTCTTAAACATTGCGATTGTACCTGCCACAACTACCTCCTCCGGCCACTCGTTCTATACACCTACCATTGTGTGTGAAAAAGGTACCCCTCAGCTTCCTATTAAATCTTTCCCCCTCACCTTAAACCTATGTCCTCTGGTTCTTGGCAAGAGACTCAGTGCGTCTACCCGATCTAGTCCTCTCATGATTTTGTACACCTTGATAAGATCACCCCTCATCCTCCTGTGCTCCAAGTCCTGCCCTAACCTACTCAACCTCTCCCTATAGCTTAGGCTTTCGAGTCTGGCAACATCCTCGTAATCGGATCTGATGGCAAAGACGTTCAAATATGTAAAAAGTACTGTTTTATAACATAACATATTGTGGCTAAATTTACTTCTGATGAGATCACGTTACGAGAATTACTTTTGGCCCAAGGTTGAATCGTGGGTTATGTTAGGTTGGCGAAGAAAGAAAAAAGTTTTGAGGTTACAGTAAAGACGTATTATTGAAAGGAATTTCCAATTTTCCCGGCCAGGAAGCATTGAATGTAATCGAGTAGGATTCAAGATGTGAGGTGGGTTGGGGGGAGTGAGGGGGAAAGGCTTCTGCTACAGAGCAGCACCGGGGTTGGAAAGCAAACAGCACTGCGGTGTTGGTCAGGGTAGTGTCCTGGGGTGGATCGCCATCCTTGGTCAGCAGTGTAGTGTGTATGGAGCCTCGACTGGTTGACATGATCCTTCCCTCAGCACAGGCAACACGTCTGTCACTAGATGCGCTCCAGATGTTTGAGGCAAAGCCAGAGGGGAAGTCAGGAGGATTATCCGCCTTGTGCGAGTTTAGTTTACAAAAGAACACAAAGTGCTGGAGTCATTCAGTGTGAAAACAGGCACTTCGGCCCAACTTGCCCACACCGACCAACATGCCCCATCTAAACTAGTCCCACCTGCCTGCGTTTGGTCAATACGGGAGAAACACCCGACCTAAGCTTGTTTAAGAAAGAACTGCAGATGCTGGAAAAATCGACTCGAGGGCCTAAGCAATAGGAACAGGTTGAGTAGGCTAGGGCAGGACATGGAGCACAGGAGAATGAGGGGTGATCTTATCGAGGTGTACAAAATCATGAGGGGAATAGATCGGTTAAACGCACAGTCTCTTACCAAGAACCAGAAGACATAGGTTTAAGGTGAGGGGGTATAGATTTAAAAGGAACCTGAGGGGTAACTTTTACTCACACAATGATAGGTGTATAGAACGAGTGGCCGGAGGAGGTAGTTGTGGCAGGTACAATCGCAACATTTAAGGGCCTGTCCCACTGCGGGGACCTAATTGGCGAGTTTAGAAGAGTTTGCCCTCGTCTCATACTCGCAGCATGGTCGACACAAGGTCCTAGGAGGTCTTTGTATCTCTCCTTCATGCTCGAGAGTAGTCCCCGCGTACTTGAGGCCTCAGTTAAGGGGTTGTCCCACTGCGGCGACCTAATCTGTGAGTTTAGAAGGGTTTGCCCTCGACTCAAACTCGCAGCATGGTCGACACGTGGTCCTAGGAGGTCCTATGAGGTCACTGGAACTCTCCTTCATGCTCGAGGGAAGTTCCCGCATACTAGCTGCCTCAGCTAGGTCGCGGAAAAATGTTCAGCATGTTGAAAAAATTTCCGCGAGTAAAAATTGGTCGGCATGGTTCTTTTTAACTCGTAGTGCAGTGGAGTGGGGTTGCTATTTAGTTACAGGCAGTCGAGGGCAGCCATAGGCAATCTCCATCACTGACTGGGCATTTTAATTGGCTCATTGGTGTTTTCAGGACCAAAGAAAACCAACCGGTAGGTTAAATGCCCGCTAAACTTTATTAAACGTTGTCTGACTTCTTAAAAGTGTCTCCACTCCTTCTCCCCACACTTTTCCCCCCTTCCCCTTCTCTCCCATTCTCTCTCCTTCTCTCCCCCTCTCTCCCCTTCTCTTCCACCTTCCGCTCCGCTCTCTCTAAAGGACTTACCGTACACTGTGCAGCCGTCTTTTACCTTCCTCTTCATCGCGGGTGAATTTTAGACAGCGCTCCCCCGCTTTCCCTGGCCCCCGCCTTTGCGATGTGTTTGTGTGTGTGTGTGCGGTCGGTCCATCCAGCTCGCGGTTTCATCGCTGACGGTCGATCCAGCTCGAGGTTTTCCAGGCGAGTGCCCTCGAGCTTGAATGTCGAAGACACTCATCTGAACTCACGGATTAGGTCGCCGCAGTGGGACAGCCCCTTTAGGTGGCGGCGTTTTTTTTTAGCATGCTGAAAAATGCCCGCGATCAAAAAAAGGTCGCCATGGAAAAAATCGATATTTTTTTAACTTGTAGGTTTAGTCGAAGTAGGTTGTAGTAGGTTGGCATGTTATTCGTAGGTAATCGAGGGTAGTCTAAGGTAATCGAAGGTAGCCCTGGATAGTCTTCAACATAGTCGAAGGAGGTCGAAAGAGATCGAAGGAGGTCGGCTTCACTCTCCACTATTTTCACCCTCCAATTTTCCCGAAGCCAGTCAAAGCTAGTCTTCAACATAGTCGAAGGAGGTCGAAGGAGGTCTTCTACGTAGTCGAAGGAGGTCTTCAACATATTCGTAGGAGGTTCTCTACATAGTCGAGGAAGGTCGAAGGAGGTGTTCTACTTTGGCGATACAACACGACCATGACACTTTTTCATACGCTCCTAAAGACTTCTACACGCGCAAATTAGGTCCCCTCAGTGGGACAGGCCTTTTAAGAAACATTTTGACAGGGACATGGATAGGATAGGTTTAGAGGTACATGGGTCAATGCAGGCAGGTGTAGATGGCACATGTTGGCCGGGGTGAGCAAGTTGGGCGAGGGGCCTGTTTCCTCTGTCTCTCTCCATCTCTGTCTTTCTGCCTTTCTCTCTCTCTTTCTGTCTCTCAGAATCTCTCGGTCTCTCTCTCCCTTGGGCAAGAGTGACCATCTTATAGAAACGTACAAAATTCTTATGGGGTTGGACAGGCTAGATGCAGGAAGATTGTTCCCGATGTTGGGGAAGTCCAGGACAAGGGGTCACAGCTTAAGGATAAGGGGGAAATCCTTTAAGACCGAGATGAGGAAAAACTTTTTCACACAGAGAGTGGTGAATCTCTGGAACTCTCTGCCACAGAGGGTAGTTGACGCCAGTTCATTGGCTATATTTAAGAGGGAGTTAGATGTGGCCCTTGTGGCTAAAGGGATCAGGGGGTATGGAGAGAAGGGAGGTACGGGATACTGAGTTGGATGATCAGCCATGATCATATTGAATGGCGGTGCAGGCTCGAAGGGCCGAATGGCCTACTCCTGCACCTATTTTCTATGTATCTATGTATCTATAATATGGTTGAGTTCTTCATTAGGATGGAGAGGGACATTGTTAATTCAGAAACAACGGTTCTGAACTTAAAGAAAGGTAACTTTGAGGGTATGAGACGTGAATTGGCCAAGATTGACTGGCAATTAGTTCTAAAAGGGTTGACGGTGGATATGCAATGGAAGGCATTTAAAGACTGCATGGATGAACTACAAAAAATGTTCATCCCAGTTTGGCAAAAGAATAAATCAGGGAAGGTAGTGCATCCGTGGATAACAAGGGAAATCAGGGATAGTATCAAAGCAAAAAGATGTTGCGTACAAATTAGCCAGAAAAAGCAGCATACCAGAGGACTGGGAGAAATTCAGAGACCAGCAGAGGAGGACAAAGGGCTTAATTAGGAAAGGGAAAATAGATTATTAAAGGAAACTGGCAGGGAACATAAAAACTGACTGCAAAAGTTTTTATAGATATGTGAAGAGAAAGAGATTAGTTAAAACAAATGTAGGTCCCTTGCAGTCAGAAACAGGTGAATTGATCATCGGGAACAAGGATATGGCGGACCAATTGAATAACTACTTTGGTTCCGTCTTCACTAAGGAAGACATAAATAATCTGCCGGAAATAGCAGGGGGCCGCGGGTCAAAGGAGATGGAGGAACTGAGTGAAATCCAGGTTAGTCGGGAAGTGGTGTTGGGTAAATTGAATGGATTAAAGGCCGATAAATCACCAGGGCCAGATAGGCTGCATCCCAGAGTACTTAAGGAAGTAGCTCCAGAAATAGTGGATGCATTAGTGATAATTTTTCAAAATTCTATAGATTCGAGCAGACAACGGGATTAAGACCAGTTGTCTAAATCCGATGCTG
>CM075977.1:194032355-194116894 GCA_038087875.1 Malacoraja senta | reverse complement strand
TTCAATGACTTTTGCCAGAGGAGATAGTTGAGGCAGGTACTGTAATAGCACTTAAAAGACACTTGGACAGGTACATGGATAGGAAACATTTGGAAGGAGATGGGCCAAACGTGGGCTAGTGTAGATGGACACTGGTCGGCTTGAGCAATTTGGGACATGAGGGCCTGTTTCCGTGCTGTATGACTATGAGTTGCTCCTGATTCTAGCTCTTGTCCCTATGTTTTGATACTCTCTACTCTCTGAATTCTGAATGTTTTCTTCCTGAGATGTTAATCTAGTTCCATTTTGGATGAATCAATATGCTCCGCGTCAACAGTTACTCAAGGAAAAGAGATCCTTTCCTGCAATCGATGGGGGAAAAAATACAGCTTTTTGTTTTTAATTTGAGAAACAAAGATGAAAGACCAAGCGAAACAAAAAAAACAAACGAAGCAAACGCAGGAGTCATGTCAATAAACAGTCTAAAAACTGAAACTAGTCTTGGTTTGGGGAGAGGATGTAGCTCTGGGCTGTGGGTTTGGTCAGAGTAGGGGGAATCAAGAACCAGAGGACATAGGTTTAAGTGAGTGGGGAAAGATATAATAGGAATCTGAGGGGCAACTTTTCAGTTTAGTTTATTAGTGTTACGTGTACCGAGGTACAATGAAAAGTTATTTGTTGTGTGCTATCCTGTCAGCGAAAAGACTGACACACAGAGAGGGAGGTGGGTATATGGAACGAGCTGCCAAAAGAGGTGGTTGAAGCAGGTACTATCACAACATTTGACAGAAACATGGAGAGGTTAGAGGGATATGAGCCAAACACAGGGAGGAGGTGGGACTAGTGTAGATGGGGCACCTTGGTCAGCATGGCAAAGTGGGCTGAAAGGCCTGTTTCCGTGCTGCATGACCATCATAAAAAAGGTTGGGTTGAGAAGCCCAAGTTCATGCCGACATTTTTCCACCAATTTTGCACGCTTCATCTTAATCTTCCCTCATTCTCTCAACTCTATTTAGATTGTGTCTATTACCTGCAAACTCATAGGAATTTGACTGGTTAATTAACCTCCCGGCCAGGGTGGCATGGCAGCACAGCGATAGAGTTGCTGCCTCACAGCCCCAGGGACCCGGGTTGGATCCTGACAACGGGTGCTGTCTGTTTGGAGTTTGCATGCTTTCCGTGTGATACCGTGGGTTTTCTCTGGGTGCTCCTGATTCCTCCCACATTCCAACGACTTGCACGATTGGAGGTTAATTGGCTTCTGCAAAATTGCCCCTAGTGTGTAAGTGCAAATTTGGGATAATATTGAACTAGTGTACAGGTTGATTGGCACAGACTTGGTGGGCCGAAGGGCCTGATTCCACGCTGTGTCTCTAAACTAAACTATGCATCCTTGCGATGTGGGTGGAAACCGGAGCACCTGGAGGAAACCCACATGATCACAGGAAGAACGTGCAAATTCCACACAGGCGGTACCCGAGGTCAGGATTGAACCCAGATCTCTGGAGCAGTGAGGCAACAGCTCTCCCGGCTGCACCACTGCTTAAGGATGTGTGTTCAGGGAGTATGTAAACACGTAAGGTGCCAGGACCTCCTTCATGGTTGTAGAAGGGAGCCAAGTCTTTGCTCTTATGAATGAACTGTTTCCGCATGTCATCTAAATCCATATTCTCGGCAGTAATCTGAGAAGAATCAGGATTAACATCTCACATCAACAAAAGTTGACCCTAAGCTCTCTGGCTCACCCAGACTCCTGAAGGACTTTATTTACATCAATGAGACTGAGCATAGACTAGACGACTGTTTTGCCAAACATTTGTGGTATGTCCGCCAAGGCCTGCTGGGTCTCCCGGTTACTAACCATTTTAACTCTTCTTCCCATTCCCACGCTGACCTTTCTGTCCTGGGCCTCCTCCATTGCCAGAGTGAGGCCACACACAAATTGGAGGCACAGCATCACATATTCTGCTTGGGCAATTTACAAATCAACAGTATGAAAGTTGAATTCTCCAATTTTAAATAATGCCCCTCCCACCCCTCTCTCTTTCCTGTGCCCCCCTGCACCTCTGTGTGTAACCATTCATTCCGCTATCCCACCATCCCATTCCTCTTCCGTCCCCTTCCACCCATATCCCTCCCTCTGGCTCTGCATTTTACTCCTCCTTTCCACATCTAACACACTGTATGTCTACTTTTCACCTCCACCCTTTGTCACTTACGCCACCCATCTGCCAATCACTCACCTGCCCCCTTACCTGCATCCACCTATCACTTGCCAGGCTTTGTTCCCCCCCCTCCCCCCCCCCACCACCTCTTTTACAGCCTCCTTCCTACAACATGTCTAAAGAAGGGTCCCAACCCAAAATGTGATGTGTCCATTCCCTCCACAGACGCTGCCTAACCCTTTGAGTTCTTCCAGCCCTTCGAGTTTTTCTCAAAAAAACAGAACAGTGGCGCAGTGGTAGAGTTGCTGCCTCAAAGCGCCAGAGACCCGGGATCAATCCTGACTGCGGGTGCTGTCTGTATGTAGTTTGTACATTCTCTTCATGATCATGTGGGCTTTTCTGGGTGCTCCAGTTTCCTCCCACACTCCAAAGACGTACAGGTTTGCAGGTTAATTGGCTTCTGTAAATTGTCCCTTCTGTGTAGGATAGAACTAGTACATGGGTGATCAATGGTCAGCATGAACTCAGTGGCTCGAAAGGCCTGTTTCTATGCTGTATCTCTAAAACAAACTAAATTAAAGTTCCCTCTCCAAGCCCTCTTCCTCGAAGTCACCGACCAAGGAGAACAATAAAAGAGGTTGCATAGAACTCATGACTCCCATCCATGGGGATCTGTTTTGATCCTAAAGGGAAGGTTTTCACAAAACAGGCCATTCAGCCCATTCTGTCCCTGCACTTTTTCTGCGCCCCTGC
This sequence comes from Malacoraja senta, assembly GCA_038087875.1. NCBI lineage: Eukaryota > Metazoa > Chordata > Chondrichthyes > Rajiformes > Rajidae > Malacoraja > Malacoraja senta. The sequence continues at coordinate 194,113,997 of CM075977.1, read as the reverse complement.
TCTCCATGTGGATCCAGGCCCACATGTGTGTAAGGCCTGTTCCGTCGTTCTTGACAACCACAACCTTGCACCTGATCGGATGTCACTGCCTGACTGGTCTTGCAAAGCCTATCCTGACCTCCCCCCCACACCTGTCCCCCACCAATTCCCCCGCATATTCATCTCCTGTGATCTGTCCACACAGTTAGGACAGCACAGTGGTTTAGCAGGTACAGCGCCAGAGACCCCGATTCGATCCTGACCTCGGGTGTTGGCTTTGCGGAGTTTGCACATTTTCCCTGTGACCGCGTGGGTTTCCTCCAGGTGCTCCACTTGTTTGGGATGTTTCCTCCCACATCCCAAAGACATGCATGTTTGTAGGTTAATTGGCTTCTGTAAATGGCCTCTAGTGTGTAGGACATAGAACTAGTGTACGAGCGATCGATGTTCGGCGTGGATTTGGTGGGCTGAAGGGATTGTTCCACGCTAGATTTCTACACTCTAAATCCCATAACAACTTTTAAGATATTTGTAAGAAGGAATTGCTGGATTACACCAAAGATCGACACAAAATGTTGGAGTGACTCAGCGGGTCAGGCAGCATCTCTGGAGAAATGGAATGGGTGACTGTTCAGATTGAGACCCTTCTTCAGACAGGAGCCTGGAGACGGTTCTCGACCGAAAACATCACCTATTCCTTTTCTGCAGAGATGCTGCCTTTAAGATTTTTGGCCAGGTATGGGCCAAACACAGGCAGGTGGGACTGGCTTAGATGGGGCATGTTCGTCGGAGTGGGCTAGTTGGGCCGAAGGGCCTATTTCTGTGATGTATGACTCCATTATAATGCTTAGAACTTCTTTTCTCCTTTCAAATCCCTATGTAGTGGAGGATAAGTTGTCGTCTTTAAACCTGCACCCAGCATCAGTTCATTAGGAAACAGCAAGGTTCTGACACGTTCTAAGGAACTGTCTGACAGGAAACACTTTATTGCATTTCATTAGTGCCCAGGGTTCTTGAACGGCCCCCCTTCCTTTGCAATTACTGAACAGTGTAGCTTATAACATTGGCAGCTGTTAAGGTCGCACCTCAGAATCTGCGTTAGGCGCCTGGACCTACTCTGCGGCTCCTGCTGTTCGGAGTTTTTGAAAGTCACGTCACCAAACCCACACTCTGGCTGCGAGCTCTGCGGGTAATCGGCCTGGTTCTCCCCGGCTGCCCAATGTGTTTTCCAAATGTTTACAGATGGGAAATTGCCGCCAATCAACAAAAAAGGACCCGATTGATTCATGTGTGGGGGGTTGGCATAAAAGCTGGGGTCATAGATGTAGAGGTGTTGATTAATCCAAGGAGTTTCAGGAGATCCTTACCGAGAGACCGAGAGGGAGAGGGAGAGGTACAGAGACAGAGGGAGAGACGGAGGGAGAGAGGGACCGAGAGACTCAGAGAGACAGAAAGACAGAAAGAGAGAGAGAAAGGCAGAAAGACAGAGATGGAGAGAGACAGAGCGAGAGAGACAGTGAGAGAGACGGAGCTAGAGAGACCGTGAGAGAGAGACAGAGGAAACAGGCCCCTTGCCCAACCCGGCCAACATGTGCCATCTACACGAGTCTCACCTGCCTGCTTTGGCCCATTTACCTCTAAACCTATCCTATCCATGTACCTGTCAAAATGTTTCTTAAACATTGCGATTGTACCTGCCACAACTACCTCCTCCGGCCACTCGTTCTATACACCTACCATTGTGTGTGAAAAAGGTACCCCTCAGCTTCCTATTAAATCTTTCCCCCTCACCTTAAACCTATGTCCTCTGGTTCTTGGCAAGAGACTCAGTGCGTCTACCCGATCTAGTCCTCTCATGATTTTGTACACCTTGATAAGATCACCCCTCATCCTCCTGTGCTCCAAGTCCTGCCCTAACCTACTCAACCTCTCCCTATAGCTTAGGCTTTCGAGTCTGGCAACATCCTCGTAATCGGATCTGATGGCAAAGACGTTCAAATATGTAAAAAGTACTGTTTTATAACATAACATATTGTGGCTAAATTTACTTCTGATGAGATCACGTTACGAGAATTACTTTTGGCCCAAGGTTGAATCGTGGGTTATGTTAGGTTGGCGAAGAAAGAAAAAAGTTTTGAGGTTACAGTAAAGACGTATTATTGAAAGGAATTTCCAATTTTCCCGGCCAGGAAGCATTGAATGTAATCGAGTAGGATTCAAGATGTGAGGTGGGTTGGGGGGAGTGAGGGGGAAAGGCTTCTGCTACAGAGCAGCACCGGGGTTGGAAAGCAAACAGCACTGCGGTGTTGGTCAGGGTAGTGTCCTGGGGTGGATCGCCATCCTTGGTCAGCAGTGTAGTGTGTATGGAGCCTCGACTGGTTGACATGATCCTTCCCTCAGCACAGGCAACACGTCTGTCACTAGATGCGCTCCAGATGTTTGAGGCAAAGCCAGAGGGGAAGTCAGGAGGATTATCCGCCTTGTGCGAGTTTAGTTTACAAAAGAACACAAAGTGCTGGAGTCATTCAGTGTGAAAACAGGCACTTCGGCCCAACTTGCCCACACCGACCAACATGCCCCATCTAAACTAGTCCCACCTGCCTGCGTTTGGTCAATACGGGAGAAACACCCGACCTAAGCTTGTTTAAGAAAGAACTGCAGATGCTGGAAAAATCGACTCGAGGGCCTAAGCAATAGGAACAGGTTGAGTAGGCTAGGGCAGGACATGGAGCACAGGAGAATGAGGGGTGATCTTATCGAGGTGTACAAAATCATGAGGGGAATAGATCGGTTAAACGCACAGTCTCTTACCAAGAACCAGAAGACATAGGTTTAAGGTGAGGGGGTATAGATTTAAAAGGAACCTGAGGGGTAACTTTTACTCACACAATGATAGGTGTATAGAACGAGTGGCCGGAGGAGGTAGTTGTGGCAGGTACAATCGCAACATTTAAGGGCCTGTCCCACTGCGGGGACCTAATTGGCGAGTTTAGAAGAGTTTGCCCTCGTCTCATACTCGCAGCATGGTCGACACAAGGTCCTAGGAGGTCTTTGTATCTCTCCTTCATGCTCGAGAGTAGTCCCCGCGTACTTGAGGCCTCAGTTAAGGGGTTGTCCCACTGCGGCGACCTAATCTGTGAGTTTAGAAGAGTTTGCCCTCGACTCAAACTCGCAGCATGGTCGACACGTGGTCCTAGGAGGTCCTATGAGGTCACTGGAACTCTCCTTCATGCTCGAGGGAAGTTCCCGCATACTAGCTGCCTCAGCTAGGTCGCGGAAAAATGTTCAGCATGTTGAAAAAATTTCCGCGAGTAAAAATTGGTCGGCATGGTTCTTTTTAACTCGTAGTGCAGTGGAGTGGGGTTGCTATTTAGTTACAGGCAGTCGAGGGCAGCCATAGGCAATCTCCATCACTGACTGGGCATTTTAATTGGCTCATTGGTGTTTTCAGGACCAAAGAAAACCAACCGGTAGGTTAAATGCCCGCTAAACTTTATTAAACGTTGTCTGACTTCTTAAAAGTGTCTCCACTCCTTCTCCCCACACTTTTCCCCCCTTCCCCTTCTCTCCCATTCTCTCTCCTTCTCTCCCCCTCTCTCCCCTTCTCTTCCACCTTCCGCTCCGCTCTCTCTAAAGGACTTACCGTACACTGTGCAGCCGTCTTTTACCTTCCTCTTCATCGCGGGTGAATTTTAGACAGCGCTCCCCCGCTTTCCCTGGCCCCCGCCTTTGCGATGTGTTTGTGTGTGTGTGTGCGGTCGGTCCATCCAGCTCGCGGTTTCATCGCTGACGGTCGATCCAGCTCGAGGTTTTCCAGGCGAGTGCCCTCGAGCTTGAATGTCGAAGACACTCATCTGAACTCACGGATTAGGTCGCTGCAGTGGGACAGCCCCTTTAGGTGGCGGCGTTTTTTTTTAGCATGCTGAAAAATGCCCGCGATCAAAAAAAGGTCGCCATGGAAAAAATCGATATTTTTTTAACTTGTAGGTTTAGTCGAAGTAGGTTGTAGTAGGTTGGCATGTTATTCGTAGGTAATCGAGGGTAGTCTAAGGTAATCGAAGGTAGCCCTGGATAGTCTTCAACATAGTCGAAGGAGGTCGAAAGAGATCGAAGGAGGTCGGCTTCACTCTCCACTATTTTCACCCTCCAATTTTCCCGAAGCCAGTCAAAGCTAGTCTTCAACATAGTCGAAGGAGGTCGAAGGAGGTCTTCTACGTAGTCGAAGGAGGTCTTCAACATATTCGTAGGAGGTTCTCTACATAGTCGAGGAAGGTCGAAGGAGGTGTTCTACTTTGGCGATACAACACGACCATGACACTTTTTCATACGCTCCTAAAGACTTCTACACGCGCAAATTAGGTCCCCTCAGTGGGACAGGCCTTTTAAGAAACATTTTGACAGGGACATGGATAGGATAGGTTTAGAGGTACATGGGTCAATGCAGGCAGGTGTAGATGGCACATGTTGGCCGGGGTGAGCAAGTTGGGCGAGGGGCCTGTTTCCTCTGTCTCTCTCCATCTCTGTCTTTCTGCCTTTCTCTCTCTCTTTCTGTCTCTCAGAATCTCTCGGTCTCTCTCTCCCTTGGGCAAGAGTGACCATCTTATAGAAACGTACAAAATTCTTATGGGGTTGGACAGGCTAGATGCAGGAAGATTGTTCCCGATGTTGGGGAAGTCCAGGACAAGGGGTCACAGCTTAAGGATAAGGGGGAAATCCTTTAAGACCGAGATGAGGAAAAACTTTTTCACACAGAGAGTGGTGAATCTCTGGAACTCTCTGCCACAGAGGGTAGTTGACGCCAGTTCATTGGCTATATTTAAGAGGGAGTTAGATGTGGCCCTTGTGGCTAAAGGGATCAGGGGGTATGGAGAGAAGGGAGGTACGGGATACTGAGTTGGATGATCAGCCATGATCATATTGAATGGCGGTGCAGGCTCGAAGGGCCGAATGGCCTACTCCTGCACCTATTTTCTATGTATCTATGTATCTATAATATGGTTGAGTTCTTCATTAGGATGGAGAGGGACATTGTTAATTCAGAAACAACGGTTCTGAACTTAAAGAAAGGTAACTTTGAGGGTATGAGACGTGAATTGGCCAAGATTGACTGGCAATTAGTTCTAAAAGGGTTGACGGTGGATATGCAATGGAAGGCATTTAAAGACTGCATGGATGAACTACAAAAAATGTTCATCCCAGTTTGGCAAAAGAATAAATCAGGGAAGGTAGTGCATCCGTGGATAACAAGGGAAATCAGGGATAGTATCAAAGCAAAAGATGTTGCCTACAAATTAGCCAGAAAAAGCAGCATACCAGAGGACTGGGAGAAATTCAGAGACCAGCAGAGGAGGACAAAGGGCTTAATTAGGAAAGGGAAAATAGATTATTAAAGGAAACTGGCAGGGAACATAAAAACTGACTGCAAAAGTTTTTATAGATATGTGAAGAGAAAGAGATTAGTTAAAACAAATGTAGGTCCCTTGCAGTCAGAAACAGGTGAATTGATCATCGGGAACAAGGATATGGCGGACCAATTGAATAACTACTTTGGTTCCGTCTTCACTAAGGAAGACATAAATAATCTGCCGGAAATAGCAGGGGGCCGCGGGTCAAAGGAGATGGAGGAACTGAGTGAAATCCAGGTTAGTCGGGAAGTGGTGTTGGGTAAATTGAATGGATTAAAGGCCGATAAATCACCAGGGCCAGATAGGCTGCATCCCAGAGTACTTAAGGAAGTAGCTCCAGAAATAGTGGATGCATTAGTGATAATTTTTCAAAATTCTTTAGATTCTGGAGTAGTTCCTGAGGATTGGAGGGTAGCAAACGTAACCCCACTTTTTAAGAAGGGAGGGAGAGAGAAAACGGGGAATTACAGACCAGTTAGTCTAACATCGGTAGTGGGGAAACTGCTAGAGTCAGTTATTAAAGATGGGATAGCAGCACATTTGGAAAGTGGTGAAATCATTGGACAAAGTCAGCATGGATTTACGAAAGGTAAATCGTGTCTGACGAATCTTATAGAATTTTTCGAGGATGTAACTAGTAGAGTGGATAGGGGAGAACCAGTGGATGTGTTGTATCTGGACTTTCAGAAGGCTTTCGACAAGGTACCACATAAGAGATTAGGATACAAACTTAAATCACACGGTATTGGGGGTTCAGTATTGATGTGGATAGAGAACTGGCTGGCAAACAAGAAGCAAAGAGTAGGAGTAAACGGGTCCTTTTCACAATGGCAGGCAATGACTAGTGGGGTACCGCAAGGCTCAGTGCTGGGACCCCAGCTAGTTACAATTTATATTAATGATCTGGACGAGGGAATTGAAAGCAACATCTCCAAGTTTGCGGATGACACTAAGCTGGGGGGCAGTGTTAGCTGTGAGGAGGATGCTAGGAGACTGCAAGGTGACTTGGATAGGCTGGGTGAGTGGGCAAATGTTTGGCAGATGCAGTATAATGTGGATAAATGTGAGGTTATCCACTTTGGTGGCAAAAACAGGAAGGCAGACTATTATCTAAATGGTGGCCGATTAGGAAATGGGGAGGTGCAGCGAGACCTGGGTGTCATGGTACACCAGTCATTGAAAGTAGGCATGCAGGTGCAGCAGGCAGTGAAGAAAGCGAATGGTATGTTGGCCTTCATAGCAAGAGGATTTGAGTATAGGAGCAGGGAGGTTCTACTGCAGTTGTACAGGGTCTTGGTGAGACCACACCTGGAGTATTGCGTACAGTTTTGGTCTCCAAATCTGAGGAAGGACATTATAGCCATAGAGGGAGTGCAGAGAAGGTTCACCAGACTGATTCCTGGGATGTCAGGACTTTCATATGAAGAAAGACTGGATAGACTTGGCTTATACTCGCTAGAATTTAGGAGATTGAGAGGGGATCTTATAGAAACGTACAAAATTCTTATGGGGTTGGACAGGCTAGATGCAGGAAGATTGTTCCCGATGTTGGGGAAGTCCAGGACAAGGGGTCACAGCTTAAGGATAAGGGGGAAATCCTTTAAGACCGAGATGAGGAAAAACTTTTTCACACAGAGAGTGGTGAATCTCTGGAACTCTCTGCCACAGAGGGTAGTTGAGGCCAGTTCATTGGCTATATTTAAGAGGGAGTTAGATGTGGCCCTTGTGGCTAAAGGGATCAGGGGGTATGGAGAGAAGGCAGGTACGGGATACTGAGTTGGATGATCAGCCATGATCATATTGAATGGCGGTGCAGGCTCGAAGGGCCGAATGGCCTACTCCTGCACCTATTTTCTATGTATCTATGTATCTATGTATCTCTCCCTCCGTCTCTCCCTCTGTCTCTGTACCTCTCCCTCTCGGTCTCTTCATTTCTTTCTTCTTCGCTCATCTTTCCGCTGCCTTCAGGTAGAAGGTACAGGTAGAAGCTTCAGGTAGAAGGTACAGGAGCCTGAAATCTGCAACAACCAGGTTCAGGAATAGCCGCTTCCCCACAGCCATCAGACTATTAAACTCAACTCAAACAAAACCTGATCTTTAATTAGCCTACTGCATTTTATATGTTTATTTATGTGTGTATATATATATTCAATGGTATATGGACACACTGATCTGTTCTGTATTATTTATGCCTGCAATATTCTGTTGTGCTGAAAGCAAAGCAAGAATTTCATTGTCCTATCTGGGACACATGACAATAAACTCTCTTGAATCTTGAATCTTCTTCCTTTCTTCTTCCCGCCCCCCACCCGCACATCAGTCTGAAGCAGGGTCTCGACCCGAAATGTCACCTATTCCTTTGCTCCATAGATGCTGCCTCACCCGCTGAGTTTCTCCAGCATTTTTGTCGACCTAAGCTTGTATACTGTCTCAACTTCTGCATCGTGTATAATATTGAGTGGATGGGCAAGAAATGCCTCACTTTGTTCCTTTTAATGTTTGATTGATTGAGTCATATATTCATACTGTATGGAAACAGGCCCTTCGGCCCAACTTGCCCATGCCGCCCAACATGCCCCATCTACACTAGTCGCACCTGCTCATGTTTGGCCCACAACCATCTAAACCTATCCTATCCATATGTATCTGCCTAAATGTATCTTAAATGTTATGATAGTACCTGCTTCAACTACCTCCTCCAGCAGCTTGTTCCATAGACCCACCACCCTTTGTGTAAACAAGTTCCCCCTCAGGTTCCTATTAAGTCATTTCCCTCCCCCCGCCTCAAACCTATGTCCTCTGGTTCTGAAGACCTTTCTTCAGACTGATTGTAAAGGGGAAGGAGGGTCTTGACCCATAACGTCACCCATCGATGTCCTCCAGGGATACTGCCTGACCCTCTACTCTTGATCCTTTTCTGTAGGGACCCTTTTCCTCAAACCGTGGTGGGAGAGGACTTTCTGAATAGACTAGAGGCAGAGGTAGATTGACTCTTGATAAGGAAGGATGTGAAAGTTTACCACAGGTGGATGGGAATGTGGAACTCGGGGGCGGCATGGTGGTGCAGTGGTAGAGTTGCTGCCTTGCTGTGCTAGAGACCCGGGTTCGATCCTGACTATGGGTGCTGTCTGTACGGAGATTGTACGTTCTCCCCCTGACTTTAATGGGTTTTCTCCTGTTCTCGGGTTTTCTCCAAAGAAATAATGGGTTGGCTTTGGTAAAATTGTAAAGTGTGTCTAGTGTGTGGGATAGTGTTAGTGTATGAGGGGGATCGCTGGTCGTTGCAGACTTGGTGGGCCGAAGGGTCTGTTTCCGCGCTGTATCACCTAAATTTAAAAAAACTAAAACTGAAATCAGATTAATTGTAAACTTATCAATCGGCAAAATAGCCTTGTGGGGCTGAGGGGCTGACTTCTGCTCCGGGTTTGCATATATATCCACGTGTTAAAAACTTCATACACACATCCTGAAAGGTATTAGAGAACCAGATGTGTTTTTTATGACAATCCGGTAGTTTTATGGGCACCAACATAAAATCTAATGTTAAGGTCAAATATCAATAATTACTTAATGAATTTAAATTGCTCACGTTCCGGCCTTGATATTACTGGTTCAACAACGAAACCCTATCACTGCAAAATCACCAACACCATATCAAAGGTTCAGGCAGACAAATGAAAGCAGGTTAGAGATATCACAACAAATCAAACAGGAATTTTGGAGTTCTTCACATTTAGGTAACTAACCAAAACCAGCCCTTTCCCCTCTCCCTGCTCCCTTTACATAAATCCCTTCCTCTGGCTTCACATTCCAATCCTCTTCTCCCCGTATCTCGCAGCCTTTTGTTTTATTCCTTTTTCTAGTCTTGGTCCACCACTCTGGCAATCAACCCCTCTCCCCCCCCCCCCCCCCACCAATCCCATCACCTATATCCACCCATCACTTGCCAGGATAGACACAAAATGCTGAACTAAGCGGGTCAGGCAGCATCGCTGGAGAATAGGAAAAGGTGACGTTTTGGAGCGCAACCCTTCTTCAGAGTGTCAATCTATCTTTGTCTCTATCTAGCATTTGCCAGGCTTTGTCCTGCCCTCACCTCTCTTCCAGCTTTCTCTCTCCCCTTCAATCCTAAGAAGTGTCCAGATCCAAAATGTCACCAATCCACGATCTCCAGAGCTGCTGCCTGAGTTACTCCAGCACTTTGTGAATTTTATCAACACTGTTTCTCCTGGTGCTTTAGTGGAACAGCAAGCAATCCATGAGTGCACAGCGGTTTTACTCCAGGAACAATAGGCAGCACGGTGGTAGATCCGCTGCCTCAAAGCTCCAACGACTCAGGTTCGAACCTGACCTCGGCTCCTGTGTGCTGACTGCACATTCTACCTGCAACCTTATGCATTTAAAAACATAGAAAAATAGGTGCAGGAGTGGGCCATTCGGCCCTTCGAGCCAGCACCGCCGTTCAATATGATCATGGCTGATCATCTAAAATTAGTACCCCGTTTCTGTTTTTTCCCCCATATACCTTGATTCCTTTAGCCCTTGGAGCTAAATCTAACTCTCTCTTGAAAGCATCCAGTGAATTGGCCTCCACTGTCTTCTGTGGCAGATAGTTCCCAGATTCACAACTCTCTGGGTGAAGTAGTTTTTCCTCATCTCAGTCCTAAATGGCCTACCCCTTATTCTTAACCTGTGACCCCTGGTTCTGGACTCCTCTAACATCGGGAACATTTTTCCTACATCTAGCCTGTCCAATCCCTTAAGAGTTTTATATGTTTCTATAAGATTCCCTCTCATCCTTCAAAATTCCACATTCTACTGCATCTGCCATGCATCTGCCCACTCACCCAACCTATCCAAGTCACCCTGTAGCCTCATAGCATCCTCATCGCAGCTCACACTGAAACACAGCTTTGTGTCATCTGCAAACTTGGAGATGTCACATTCAATTCCCTCGTTTAAATCATTAATATATATTGTAAATAACTGGGGTCCCAGCACCAAGCCTTGCAGCACCCCACCAGTCACTGCCTGCCATTCTGAAAAGGACCCGTTAATTCCTACTCTTTGCTTCCTGTCTGCCAACCAGTTCTCTATCCATGTCAACACCCTATCCCCAATACCATTTGCTCTAATTTTGCACACTAATTTTTGGAGTTCATCCATGCTGCCTTTAAATCTTTGCCATTGCATCTCCACCGTCAACCCTTTAAGTATAATTTGCCAGTCTATCCTAGCCAATTCCTGTCTCATCCCTTCAAAGTCTCCTTTCTTAAAGTTCAGGACCCAAGTCTCTTAATTGACTGTGTCACTTTCCATCCTAATGCAGAATTCCACCATATTATGGTCACTGTTGCCCAAGGGGCCTTGCGCAACAACATCGCTAACTAACTTCCTCATTACACAATACCCAATCTAGGATGGCCTGTCCTCTGGTCAGTTCTTCCACATATTAGTTTAAAAATCCATCCCGTTTACATTCCAGGACATCCTCCTCCTCAGCACTGTTACTAATTTGGTTGGCCCAATCTATATGTAGATTAAAGTCACCCATGATAATTGCTGTACCTTTGCCACACACATCCCTAATTTCCTGCTTGATACTATCCCTAACCTCCCTACTGCTGCTTGGTGGTCTGTATACAACTCCAACAAACGTTTTCTGCCCTTGGCTATTTCGCAGTTCTACCCATACTGATTCTACAGCATCCAAGCTAATGTCTCTCCTTGCTACTGCATTAATCTCGTCTTTAACCAGCAATACCACCCCACCTCCTCTTCCTTTCTGTCTATCCTTCCTGAATATCGAATACCCCTGCATGTTTAGCTCCCAGCTTTGGTCACACTGGAGCCATGTCTCCGTAATTCCAACTATATCATATTCCTTAACTGCTAACTGCACATTCAATTCATCCACCTTATTACGAATGCTCCTCGCATTAAAGCACAAAGCTTTCAGGTTTGTTTTTCTTATTTCCCTTCTACCTTTTGCTTCTTTCCTCCTTTTACGTCCCACTGTCTCATTGCATTGGTTCCCTTCGCCCTGCCCTGTTAGTTTAAACGTGACCTTTCCTACACTCTCTTTCCCGTTAACAGCACGCATACACTTCCACGTTGCTGACTCTGGGTGCTCTCTTTTCCTCCCACATCCCAATGATGTGTGGGTCGATGGATAATTAGGCCCTGTACATTGTCCCTAGTGCATAGGTAGCATCTGGGGGAGACACATTAGTTGATAAAACATAGGAGCAGAATTAGGCCATATAGTTCATCGAGTCTACTCTGCCATTCAATCATGGCTGATCTATCTTTCCTTCTCCACCCCATTCTCCTGCCTTCTCCCCCTCTCAACCTTTGATACCCTTACTAATCAAGAACCTATCAATCTCTGCTTTAAAAATAGCCTCTTGTTCTTGATTCCCCTACTATGGGCATTCACCTGTCTATTCCCCTCATGATTTTATCATTCCTCATCCTCCTGCATTCCAAGGAATAAAGTCCTGGCCTGCCAAACCTCTCCCTAAAACTCATGCACTCAAGTCCTGGCAAAATCCTCATAGAAGTAGACACAAAGTGCTGGTGTTAGCTAAAATGATAGCTAAAATAAAACAATTCCTACAGTTTGATGACCTCGAAAAGATCATCCACACATTTATCTCCTCCCGCCTAGATTACTGCAACTCCCTTTACACTGGCATCAGCCAATCTTCCTGTCCCCCCTGCAACTGGTCCAAAACGCCGCAGCGAGACTCCTGACGGGCACCCGAAAAAGGGACCACATCACCCCGATCCTGGCCTCTCTCCACTGGCTCCCTGTACGGTTCCGAATAAATTTCAAGATCCTCCTCTTTGTCTACAAAGCCCTCAATGGGCTTGCACCCACCTACATTAAAAGTCTTCTCACCCACTACACCACCTCCAGGTCCCTCAGATCGGCTGACTTGGGGTTGCTGAATGTCCCGCGGTCTAGGCATAAGCTCAGGGGCGACCGCGCCTTTGCGGTTGCAGCACCTAGACTGTGGAACAGCATCCCCATCCCCATCAGAACTGCCCCCTCCATCGACTCCTTTAAGTCTAGACTAAAAACGTATCTGTTCTCCCAAGCCTTTCCTGACGTCCTCTGAGCGAGGGCTATATGTATATATGTATGTAGTTTGCTTGTGTATACCATTCTTATAACAAATGTAAAGCACTTTGGTCAACGAGAGTTGTTTTTTAAATGTGCTATATAAATAAATGTGACTTGACTTGACGTAGCTCAACGGGTCAGGCAGCATTGCTGGAGAAAAGGATGGGAGACATTTCGGGTCGGGACCCTTCTTCAGACTTTTCTAAACATCATCATAAATCCAGCCCTTAATACTATCAGATGTACTCACAAATGGTATAATCTGCAGGGATATCACATAAAACAGATATTCAACTGTATTTTAGTACGTCGTGACAATAACAAACTAATACCTGCATGGGGCATGTTTAAAATGGCGCAATCTGGTGACTCTAGTTTATGGACTCAGTGAGTCACCAGCACATCCTGTATGTAATCGGGGATTGTACTTATGTATGGCAAACATCTTACTGAACTGTATGCAGAAAATAATTTCACTGTACCTTAGTATGTGATAATAAAGAACCATTGAAGCATGTTATTTTGCAGGGAAGGTCAGGAGAAGAGAACTTTGGGTCTGTTTAGAGCACAGCTGACCTTGTTTTACCCCAGCCCCCTGCATTAGCCCCCATGGAGCCCAACTCTTCCACAAGGTGAGGGAGTCAGGGAGGCATCCACATACTACTTGGTAAAGAGCTGTCGACAGCAGCCAGCTGAAAATGCGGAAGGAAGGTTCCAGAATTTAGTCTGAGGCACAGCTGAGCCTTTCACTGCATTTTTTCCTTCTTTAGAAAGCTAAGATGCGATGGAGGAGCAAATGGCCGACGATGGACGTGGAATCTCCCCTGCAGCAGTAGAGTTGCTGCCTTGCAACGCCAGAGACCCAGGTTCGATCCTGACTACAGGTGCTATCTGACAGAGTTTGTACGTTCTCCCTGTGACCTGCGTTTTCTCCGGGTGCTCCGGTTTTCTCCCACATCTCATAGATGTGCAGGTTTGTAGGTTAATTGGTTTTGTAAATTGACCCTAGTGTGTAGGATAGAACTAAAGTATGAGTTACCATGGTCAGCATGGACTCGGTGGACCAAAGGGTCTGTTTCCACGCTGTCTCTCTAAACTAAACTAAACTAAATTAAACTAAACTAAACGCAGCTTGTTGATTTCTGTGCGAAACATAGTTAGGGTCATAGAGTCACACACCACAGAAACAGGCCCCTTGGCCCAACTCGCCAATGCCGACCAAGATGCCCCATCTATGCTAGTTCTACCTGTCGGCATTTGGCCCATATCCACCTCCTCTGGCAGCTCGTTCCATATACGCATCACCCTCTGTATGGAAAAGTTGCTCCTCAGGTTCCTATTAAATCTTTCCCCTCTCACCTTAAACCTATATCCTCTTGTTATCAGTCTGAGGAAGGGACTCTACCTGAAACATTCGCCTGTCCATGTTCTCCAGGGATGCTGCCTGACCCGCTAAGTTACTCCAGCACTTTGAGTCCCTCAAGTCCTTGATTTCCTTTACCCTGGGAAAAATACTTTGTGCATTCACCCTATCTGTTCCCCCTACCTGTTTTGGTATTAAAGTTATCATGTTGTTGTAGCTACAGAGAAGAGGTCAAGAATTTAAACTTTCACTTGCGAGTGAATCTCGAACAAAGGGTTATAGTTTTAAGATAAGGGCGCAAACTGAGGCTCAGTGTGCGGCACAATGACACAGCGTTAAGTTGCTGCCTAACAGCACGAGAGATCCCGGTTCGATCCTGACTACGGGTGCTGTCTGTATGGAGTTTATACGTTCCCCCCGTGACCACTTGGGTTTCCTTCCACACTCCAAAGACGTACAGGTTTGTAGGTTAATTGTCTTCTATTAATTGTAAATTGTTCCTAGTGTGTAGGATATCGCTAGTGCTAGTGTACGGGGTGATTGCGGGTCGATGCAGATTCGGTGGGCTGAAGGCCCTGTTTCTGCGCTGTATCTCTAAAGTCTAAAGTAAAGTCTAAAGTCTGAAGCTATGTAGAAAGTTCTTCCCCAAGAGGCTGTGAAGGCTAGCTTATTACAAGTGTTTAGAATGGTTAAAGGCATGGAATGGAATTTAAGGGCATCAAAGGTTATGTGGAGAAGGCAGGAGAATGGGGCTGAGAGGGAAAAATAGATCAGCCATGATCGAATGGAGGAGGAGACTTGATAGCCAAATGGCCTAATCCTGCTCCCTTGTCTTATGGAAGTAGAATATATTTTTGAAGTTTGGGTGATTGAGGGCTATTGTGAGGGTTTTAAGGTGAGAGGGCAACGACTTAAAAGGGACCTTAGGAGGAACATTTTCACACAGAGAATGCTGTCTGTGTGAAGTTTTCAGGTTTACCCCATCACCGCGTGGGTTTCATCCGTGTGCTCCGGTTTCCTCCCACATCCCATAGCCTTGCGGGTTTGTACGTTAATTGGCTTCTGTAAATTGCTACTAGTGCGTAGGGAGTGGATGAGAAAATGGGATAACATTGAACTAATGCGAACAGGTGATCGATTGGTGGCTGGGACTCGGTTGGCCTGAAGGGCCTGTTTCCCTGCTGTACCTCTCAAAAAATTAAACATCCCAGAGACAAGTGGGTTAATAGATTAATCGACCCTCTGTAAATTGTCAATGATGAGTAGGGAGTGGATGTAAAAGTTGTATAACACAGAAACATAGAAAATAGGTGCAGGAGTAGGCCATTCGGCCCTTCGCGCCAGCACCGCCATTCAATATGATCATGGCTGATCATCCAAAATTAGTACCCCGTTCCTGCTTTATCCCCAAATTCCTTGATTCCGTTAGCCCCAAGTGCTATATCTAACTCCCTCTTGAAAACATCCAGTGAATTGGCCTCCACTGCCTTCTGTGGCAGAGAATTCCACAGATTCACAACTCTCTGGGTGAAGACGTCTTTCCTCCTCTCACTCCTAAATGGCCTACCCCTTATACTTAAACTGTAACCCTTGGTTCTGGACTTCCCCAACATCCGGAACATTTTCCTGCATCTAACCTGTCCAATCCCTTAAGAATTGTATATGTTTCTAAGATACCCTCCCATCCTTCCACATTCCAGTGATTATAAGCCCAGTCGACCCATTCTTTCATCATACGTCAGTCCCGCCATCCCGTAAATTAACCTTGTAAACCTACGCTGCACTCCCTCAATAGCAAGAATGTCCTTCCTCAAATTAGGTGACCAAAACTGCGCACAATACTCCAGGTGCGGTCTCACCAGGGCCCCGTACAACTGCAGTAGGACCTCCTTGCTCCTAAACTCAAATCCTCTCGCAATGAAGGCCAACATGCCATTAGCTTTTTTCACTACCTGCTGTACGTGCACGCTAACATAGAACTAGTGTGAATGGACTATCGATGATCAGCTGTCTCAGGAGAGTGCGTAGACTCTGACGGACATTTAATGGAGGGGAGGGTGGTGGTGGGGTAGGGGGAGATAACGGACGGAGGCCAATGCGGTGAGCACAGCTGCGGGAATGCAGGAGCCGGCTGTTCTGTTCATCTGTCTCAGCTGCCTCACGGTTACATGGGCCACTGGGGAGCACGCTGACTATATTTAGCGTCTCCGCAGGAGTCTGATCTCTTTGCAGCCATGACTCCTGTGCTAGGCATATCCACTGAATCAGGTTAGTCAGGGAAAGCCTGGAGGATTAGACTTTAGACCTTAAACAGTGCATGACATGCCAGGGAACGGAATCTGGGAAAGCCTCTTGTCGGGAGGCAGGCGGGGCAAATTAGGCAGCTTCCCCTTCACCTGAAAGCTATTTCGCACCATGTTTGAGATTCAGGGTTTGTTTCAAGTCTTGTGTTGTCATACTGTATAGTTGACAGAAAAGAATGGACAAGTTTGGGGCAGCATGGTGACGCAGCGGTAGTTGCCTTACAGTGCCAGAGACCCGGGTTCGATCCTGACTACGGGGGCTGTCTGTACGTTCTCCCCATGACTATGCTGACTATAGCACTTAACTATTCCTGGAAATCCCAAGACTATTTGAATCAAGAAAGTTTATCTGTCATATGTACTGAATAATGAAATCTAAGCTAAACATTCCCTCCACAGATGTTGCCTTATGCATTGAGTTGAGTTTAGTTTAGTTTAGAGATAGTGCGGAAACTGGCCCTTTGGCCCACCGTGCCGACCCATGATCCCTGTACACTAACTCTATCCTACACACACTCAGGACAATTTAAAATTTTTACTAAAGTCAATTAATCTACAAACCTGTATATCTTTGGAGGGTGGAAGGAAACCAGAGCATCCACAGAAAACCCACGCGTTCACAGGTAGAACGTACAAACTCCGTTCAGACAGCACCCGTTGTCAGGATCTAACTTGGTCTGTGGCGCTGTAAGACAACAATTCTACCACTGCGCGACTGTCAGAACCGTCAGAACAACAATCAGAACATTTATTTATCCAGCATGAAAATGTGTAGGAAAAATATGAAGGCTTTGGAAAGCGTGCCAAGGTGTATTCCCTGAATGTTGCCTGGAATGGGGATATTAGATACAGGGAGAGGTTGGACAGACTGGATTGTTTTCTGTGGAACTCTGGCAGCCATGATGAGACCTGATAGAAGTACTATATATAAAATTATGAGAGACATAGATAGGGTGGACAGTCAGAACATATTTCCCAGGATGGAAAAAATCAAATACTAGAGGTCATAGCTTTAAGGTGAGAGGGGCAAAGTTTAAAGGAGATGTGCAGGTTAAGAGGGTGGTGGTGGAGGCAGATATGATTGTTTAAAAGTGTTTAAGAGAGTTTTAGATAGGCACATGGATATACAGGGAATAGAGGGACATGGATTACATCAAGGCAGACAGGATTAGTTCAGCTTGGTGTCATATTCGGTACAGACATTGTGGGCTGAAGGGCCTGTTCTTGTGCTGTAGTTTTCTATGATTTATGCTCTATGAAGCAAAACATTCAGCTCTCTTCTTAGACTAGTATTATGAACATGACCATTCACATTTTTGACTGATGCCATAAATGCTTGCAATACACTTCCTACATTCCTCTGGTAGGTTATTCATAGCTACTATACCATTGCCACAGAGATAGAAGATTACTGGATTTAAGCATTCCATCTTGTCGGTTTAGAGTGATGGAGGGGCTGAATAAAACAACATGGAAACAGATCCTTCCCCCTTCCGTGTCCACGCTCACTATCAAGAGCCCAGTTACACTGTCCTGCATTAAACCCATTTTATTCTCCGCCATATTCTTGTCAACGCTCCACAGATTCTACCAGACATTTAGGGGAAAGTTTACAAGGACAATTAACCTACCAACCCGCACGCCTTTGGGATGTGGGAGGAAACCGGAGCACCCGGAGGAACTGGAAAACCGGAGCACCCGGAATGGTCACAGGAAGACCTCCACACAGACAGCACCTGAAGTCAGGACCGAACCGGGTTGCTGGAACAAGCTGCCAGAGGAAGCTATAGAAGCGGATACAATTACGACGTTTGAAATACTTTTGAACAGATATATGGATGAGAAGGTTTTAGAAGGCCATGGACCCAATGCAGGCAAATGGGACTAGGTCAGTATGCCAACTTGGCGTGAAGGGCTTGTTTCCATGCTGTACGGCTCTATGACCATAAATGTCATAGGTTGGGGCATTGAGTATAAGTAGGATTTTGGTTAGGCTGCATTTGGCGTCTTGCCTGCAGTTCTGCTTGCCCCATTACAGGAATCAGAACTCACCCATGTCGACCAAGATGCCCCATCTAAACTAGTCCCATTTGCCAGTGTTTGGCTCACATCCCTCTAAATCTATCTATGTACCTATCCAAGAGTCTTTGAAAACTAAAATACCCTATCTATTCCTCTCATGACATTATAAACCTCTATAAGATCACCCCTCATCCTCTTGCACTCCAAGGAATAAAGTCCTAGCCTGCCCAATCTCTCCCTATAGCTCAGCCATTTCAAGGCCTGGCAACATTCTCGTAAATCTTCTCTGTACTCTTTTCAGCTTAATGTCATTAAGCTGGAAAAAGTGCAGAGATGATATTCCCGATCTTCCAACCTACCATATTACGGACATTGCTCTTGTTCTCTGGAACTGTTACACCACAATGCTGAGAAACTATATTCTGCACTTTGATATCTTTCTCTGTGCTCTACCTGTCGTACTTGAGTTTGCTTGATTGTATTCATGCATCTTATGGTCTGATTTGATCGGATAGTGTGCAAAGGAGAGCATTCCACTGTACTTCACCAAACCCAAACCTAAATTCAATCACGGCTGATTCTCTTTTTTGAACATGTTTTTTATAGGCTTAAGATGAAAGGTGGAAAAACTCAGGGACAACTTTTTTCACTCAGAGGGGCGGAATGAGCTTCCTGAGGAAGCTATATAATCAGTTACAATTATGACTTTTAAAAGAGATTTGGACAGAGATATCAATAGGGGTTTAGAGGGATATGGGCCAAATGCAGGCAAATGGGACTAGCCAGTCGTCCAACTTGGTTGGCATGGACAAGATGGACTGAAAGGCCGGTTTCTGTGCTACACAACTCTATGACTCAATGTTTCTGACTCTTGCTCTGATTCTACATCTTCCAGACTCTTTCCCAACACACTCCTATCAATTTCTATTTATAAGTTCTCTGCTAATGTCCAGTTGAGGGACAGAGTTACAAATATTTTTCTACTCTTTGAAAAAAATCCTTCCTGTCATTACACCCATTCAGCCTGAATTCTCATTACGTTCCCTTATTTGGATCTATCCGAGGATGTTTTTTACCCCTTTATCTGCCTTATCAAATGCTTCAATCACCTTAAAGAGCACAACTAAATTTCCCTTTAATCTTCTAAACTCATGGGACTATAAAACTAGTTGATGGAATCCATCCTCACAACTTAACTCTAATCAGACTGGAAAGAGCCTATAAAAATGACCAGATGTGTGTAAAATACAAGTGTCAGCTGGCTATATTCCATTTGGCCCACTATGCTAGTGCTAGCTCATTGAATGTGTCATATAGACTTGGAGTTGATCAGCACAGAAACAGGTTAATTGGTCCACAATGTCCAAGCTGACCATCTGTGCTAGGCTCATTCACCACCACTTGCCCCATTTAAGAACTCCACATGTTCTTAAATTTGTTGAGGCTACACAAAATTTGGACGGCATAGTGGCGCAGCAGTAGAGTTGCAGCCTTACAGCGCCAGAGATCGATCCTGACTATAGGCACTGCTTGTATGCAGTTTGTACGTTCTCCTTGTGACTCCATGGGATTTCTCTGGGTGCTCCGGTTTTCTCCCACATTCTAAAGACGTGCACGTTTGTAGGTTAATGTCTGTATACAAGCCCAGCCGCTCCATTCTCTATACAAGCCCAGCCGCTCCATTCTCTCATAGAGTGGACAGTCTAAATTTTATCCCAGGGTGGAAATGTCAAAATGTCGGGAATATTAAGCAAAATGCAAAGTGTTGGAGGAACTCAATATGTCAGGCAACATCTGTGGAGAGAAATGGACTGGCGACATTTCGGGTCGGAAACTGAAGTAGGGTCCCGACCCGAACATCATCTATCCATTCCCACCACAGATGCTGCCTGACCCATTGAGTTCCGCCAGCACTTTGTGTTTTGCTCAAGATTCCAGCATCTGCATTTCCTTGTGACAGGAATATGAACTCTTGTTTCACTCTCCTGAGATGCTATCTGTGCGGCTGAGTACTTCCAGAAGGTTTTTTTTATACCTGGATTAGAAGTTATTAGCTAAACAAAATTGGGCAAGCTTTGATAGTTTTCTCTGGAGCATCGAAGCTTGATAGAAGTATATAATATTATGAGAGATATTCAATAGACAATAGACATAGGTGCAGGAGTAGGCCATTCGGCCCTTCGAGCCAGCACCGCCATTCAATGTGATCATAGCTGAACATCCACAATCAGTACCCCATTCCTGCCTTCTCCCCATATCCCCTGACTCCACTATCTTTAAGAGCCCTATCAAGGTCTCTCTTGAAAGTATCCAGAGAACCGGCCTCCACCGCCCTCTGATGCAGAGAATTCCACAGACACACAACTCTCTGTGAGAAAAAGTGTTTCCTCGTCTCTGTTCTAAATACCTTACCCCTTATTCTTAAACTGTGGCCCCTGGTTCTGGACTCCCCCAACATTGGGAACATGTATCCTGCCTCTAGCATGTCCAAACCCTTAATAATCTTATATGTTTCAATAAGATATCCTCTCATCCTTCCAAACTCCAGAGTATACAAGCCCAGCCGCTCCATTCTCTATACAAGCCCAGCCGCTCCATTCTCTCATAGGGTAGACAGTCTAAATTTTATCCCAGGGTGGAAATGTCAAAGACTTTGGAGCATAGCCTTAAGGTGATAGCGACAAAATTTCGGAGAGATGTGCTGGGTACGTTTTTTGCACAGAGAGTAGTGGGTGCCTGACACATACCACCATGAGTGGTGGTGGAGGCAGATATACGGTAGGGTTTTTAGATTGGTCGGTGGATGTGCAAGGAATGGAGGGATATGGAGTATGTGCAAGCAGAGGAAATTAATTTACTTAGCATCATGTTGGGCTCCGACATTGTGGGCTGAAAGGCCAGTTCCTGTGCCATATTGTTTTATGTTCTATGTTGATATCAGATTTTCAACATCTACAGTTGTTTGCTTTTAATATCGACCAAGGTCTACCAGCCGTTAGCTGCCTGATGTGTAGAGACCTCTGAGTATATTTAGCCATCGTTTAATTCACAAAACTGTGTGTTTGGAATATTCTTTGTCTCTCCTAAGATGCTACCCCTCATACTACTGAACATTTGCAGAATATTGTGTTTTTTAGAGGGCATTAGCTAGAAGGAGGTTAGACACATTTGGATTGTTTACGAAGATGTTGCCAGGAGTTAAGGGCCTAAGCTATAGGGGGAGATTGGGCAAGCTAGGACTATTCCTTGGAGTGTAGGAGGATGGGTGAATTTAGTAAGGTGTATAAAATCATGAGGTGCATTAGTAGCATGAATACACAGTCTTTTACCCAGAGTAGGGGAATCAAAGCAGAGACAAGGGTTTAAGGTGAGAGGGAAATGATTTCAAAGAACCTGAGGAGCAACTTTCCAGACAAAGTTCCAAACCAATGCTCTGGAGAAAACAATAAAAGTCTGTCCAGCCCTGCCTTGTAGCTAATAGCCTCTAATCCAGGCAGCATTCTGGTAAACCTATTGCAGATCGATGACTTGACCAGTGCTAATCAATGGTTCCTTTACTCAGGTTTTTGGTAGAAAGACATTTGGACAGATACATGGATTGGAAAGGTTTAGAGGATGTGGGTTAAATGCAGGCAAATGAGACTAAATTACCACCAGGGCGCCGCACGATTGACAGCCCCGCCAGCAGTCTGTTTGTTATTTCATTAAAAAAAATTTTTTAGTGTGTGTTAAATGTTTGTGTAAATGTTCTCTGGTTTGTTTCATGTGGGGGGAGGGGGAGGGGGAGAGGGTTGGGAGAAACTTTTATTTCGTTTCTTACCTTGCCGGAGATGCGATTAATTTTCGGATCGCATTCTCCGGTCGCTCTGCGGCCTACCATTGATGGAGCTGGAGGCCTCCTCGGACTGACCTTGGGCCCCACCGCAGGGTGTGGACATATCGGAGTCGATCCCTTGCCTGGGATCGCTCCAACCGCGGCCTGTGGACTTTACCATCGAGCTCGCAGTCTTGGGAGAGGCCGTGGATGTCAGGAGCTCCAACGTCATGGAAGGTTCGACCAGCCCCAACGCGGGGTTTGATCGTCCGGTGCGGGGGAGCTGACATACCCCCGATGCAGGAGCTGATTGCCTCGATGTGGAGGGCCCGCCCCCGGCTAAGGGGGTCAAGATCATCCCGTCAACAGAGGGCTCGAGGCCCCAGATCACGGGAGAGCAAAGGGAAGAGATTGAACTTTTTTTCGCCTTCCATCACAGTGAAGAATGTGGAGGAGTCTCTGTGGTGGATGTTTATGTTAAAATGTATTTTGTGTGTTCCGTGGCTTTTTATTTGTATGACTGACTTGGCAAATGAAATTCCTCGTATGTTGCAAAACATACTTGGCTAATAAAGTATTATTGTGATTGTGATTGGACGAGTTGGGCTGAAGGTCCTGTTCCATGCTGCCTGACTCTATTACTCTACGAAAACTAGAATCAAACTCCATCCCAAAGGACTGCTTAAGCAGATGGGACCTAAATCCTTCCTCTCTACAACTTGAACTTGTGTCTCTTCAGATCTACAACTGCAGGACGGTCAAATAAAGCTTCCTCTAAAACTTTTCATCAAGGCTTAAATTGCTCCTCAGGGTGAGTTTTCAGCCTCCTTCCAGTGATGAATCCTTTTTATTAAGATGGATTAGAAGCTAGGAAATGTTGAAAGGTCTGGCAGAAGACTTGGCAGCCAAGGGGTCCAAATTATGAATGGTTTTGACAGAGTAAAGGTAAGGACACACTGGTCTTGAGATTGGATACAGCTGGAAAACACATCTCCCGAACATCACAGAGCTTTGGACATGCGGCAATCTCATTCCCGTTGACCTCCTGGATTCTAAACTCCTGCTGAAGTGTTGGAAATGGAGTTGGCATAGAGCGGCAGGACACAGCGGCAGTCTTTAAACGCCAAATGCCCATCCACGCAACTATCTGGCAGCAAGGGTTGCCACCCTGAAAACGTTACCGGAAATGCTGGGAAGTGTGGCTTGTGTTTGATCAGGCGAGAGACAGGGAGGGTGGAGACACAAGAGATTGCAGATGCTGGAATCTTGGGCAAAATATCAAATTGTTGGAGGAACTCAGCGGGTCAGGCAGCATCAGTGGAGGGGAATGGACAGACGAAGATTCAGGTCCGGACCTTTCTTCAGACTCAACCCTACACTCCCTGTGACCGTGTGTGTTTCATCCAGGTGCTTTAGTTTCCTCCCACGCCCCAAAGATGGATAGGAAAGGTACAGAGAGATATGGGCCAAACACGCCAGCCTCATTTGCCCGCGTTTGGTCCACATCCCTCTAAGCCTTTTCTATCCATGGACCTGTCCAAATGACCCAAATAATATTATTGTACCTGCCTCAACTACCTCATCTGGCAGCTCATTCCATATATGCGCCACCCCCTGATTGAAAAAGTTGCTCTTCAGGTTCCTGTTAAATCTTTAACCTCTCACCATAAACCTGGTTCTTGATTTCACCAGCCCATGGAAAAAGATTGTGAGCATTCAACCATTCAATGCATCTCCTGATTTTATACATCTCTATAAGATCACACGTCAGTTTCGTACATTGCAAGGAATACAAATTCTAGCCTGCCCAATCTTTCTGCACAGCTCAGGCCCTCAAGTCTTTAAGTGGAAAAAAACCCTGCAGATTAAAACATAAAATGACACAAAGTGCTGGAGTAACTCACCGGGTCAGGCAGCATCTCTGGAGAGCATGGATAAGTGACGTTTCGGGTCGAGGCCATTCTTCAATTGCGACCTGAAATGTCAACTGGACATGTTCTTCAGAGATGCAGCCTGACCTTGACTTTGTCTCCTTGAGTCCTTAAATTCAGTTAATACTTTGGATTTATTTTTTGCTAGTCAGAATGACCATACAACTACTGAATAGTTGTGAAATCTCATCTTTAATGGTGTGGTCTATCTGCGACTCCAAACTTATCAAAATGATTCCCAACTTCTATACACAGTTCCCTGACTGGCACTGAGTATATAAAGCCAGCGTGCAAAAAGCCTTATGATTAACTTCACCAGTGGAATGGTTGATGTATATAAAAAAGGAAAAACTAAAAGTTATGTGATGCCTTCCAGAGAGTAAATAGGAAGGACTTGATTCCCATAGCAGCAGAGTCAAAAGCAGGGAGCAGAGATTCAAAGCAATTAGCAGAAGAGGCAGAGAGAGAATATGGGAAAATTGATTGATTGTCAATAATCACACAGAGCAGACCTCTCACCATTGACTCCATCTGCACATCATGCTGCTTCAGAAAAGCAGCCAATATAATCATCCCATCCCGGTCACTCCTTCCCCCTGCTGCTATCTTCTTCTTCTTGCGTATGGCGGGCACAGCCTAAAGTTGTAGGACAACTTGTTCTATTTGATCTTATTTGATTGTGCACGCCAGGTTGATTGCATTCGTTGAAACAGGGCGGACCACGTGAAGGTTGCAATCTCCCACCCCCCTGCTCCAATCTGGCACAAGGTATATCAGCTTGAAAGCGTGCGCCACCAGACTCAGGAACAACTTTTTCCCCTCTGTTATCAGGATTTGGAACAGTCCTTTCATAAGTTAGGGTACTATGCAATTCATCTCTGC
Organism: Malacoraja senta; assembly: GCA_038087875.1. NCBI lineage: Eukaryota > Metazoa > Chordata > Chondrichthyes > Rajiformes > Rajidae > Malacoraja > Malacoraja senta. The sequence continues at coordinate 194,089,169 of CM075977.1, read as the reverse complement.
CCCATTGTGAACATTGGGCTTTGTCTATGGAACTGATGTCCTACAATGCTGAGAGCCATATTCTGTTCTCTGTATATTCTCCTTCTAAACCTAGGCATAAACCTGATTAAAAGATACAGCATGGAAATAGGCCCTTTGGCCCACTGAGTCCACACCAACCATCGATCGCCTGTTCACACTAGTTCTATGTTATCCCATTTTCTCATCCATTCCCTACAGACCAGAGGGTAATTTACAGAGGCCAATTAACCTACAAACTCGCATATCTATGGAATGTGGAATGAAAGTAGAGCACCAGGAGAAATCCCGTGCAGTCACAGGAAGAACGTGCAAACTCCGTACAGAGAGCACCCTTAGTCTGAATTGAACCTGGGTCTCCTGCCTTGTGAGGCAGCGACTCTACCAGCTGTGCCACCCCAATTCTGGAACAAACTGCCTGACAGCTCCAGTGACCTGGGTTTGATCCTGACCTCTAGTCCTATCTGTATGGAGTTTGAGCAAGGTCCATGCAATTGCATGGGATTCCCCCTGAGGTACTCTTGTTTATTCCTGTATCCCACAACTGTTTAAATTGGTTGGTTATTTAGTGTGCAGATGATTAGGTAAATCTAGGGTGTTGAGAAAGTTAATGGGAAAATAGTAGAATAAAATGGGTTACGGTAGGATTAGAGTAAATGGGTGGCGCAAACCCATAGAGCCATAGATTCATAGAGTTTAGGTTGACGCAGTGGCGCAGCGGTAGAGTTGCTGCCTTACAGTGCCAGAGACATGGGTTCCATCCTGACTACAGGTACTGTCTGAACAGAGTTTGCACATTCTCCCTGTGACCTGCATGGGTTTTCTCCGGGTGCTTCGGTTTCCTCCCACACTCTAAAGACCTGCAGGTTTGTAGGTTAATTGGCTTCGGTAAAATGACAAATTGTCCCTGTGTATAGAATAGAACTAGTTTACGGGTGATGGTTGGTTGGCATGGACTCGGTGGGCATGTTTCCACGCTGTATCTCTAAACTAAACTAAAACAACCCCGGCTCAAACAGTCTCTCCTCAGAACTGATTAGTATGGATGTCAGGGATTATGGGGAGAAGGCAGGAAAATGGGGCTGAGAGGGAAAGATAGATCAGCTATGATTTAATTGTGGAGTAGACTTGATAGGCCGAATGGCTTAATTCTGTTCCTTTAACTTATGAACACGAACACCCTCATAAATCTTCTCTGCCCTCTCACCAGGTAATTTAGCTTAATGGAGGGATTTGGACCACGCTGTATCTCTAAACAAAGATGGACTATTTTCTCGACCACCATGGACGCTGAGCCCAAGGGGGTTCCTTTGCAGTTGAAGGGTTTTTCTGACCCTTCGACGCTGCGTCCGTGTCTCCAGATAGGAATACAACACAAACAAATTGGCTAATGTGTTAATTACAGTCAGCAGTGACCAGAGTCTGGTATATTTAACCACTGACTCGTAAACACATTGAGACACATTTCCTTCCATGCCTCAGCATAGTCACCCAGCAGGTCTCTGGCCAGGCTCCAGGCTCCGAGCTGATCTAGTACAGTAGGTCCCGAGTTAACTTCAGAGTCCTTATACCTCCTCCCTCGACTCCATCCAGGGACTCCGACAGTCCTTTCAGGTGAGGCAGATGTTCTAACATAAACATAAACATAAAAAATAGGTGCAGGAGGAGGCCATTCGGCCCTTCGAGCCAGCACCACCATTCATTGTGATCATGGCTGATCGTCCCCTATCAATAACCCGTGCCTGCCTTCTCCCCATATCCCTTCTCCACTAGGCCCTAGAGCTCTATCTAACTCTCTCTTAAATCCATCCAGTGATTTGTCCTCCACTGCCCTCTGTGGCAGGGAATTCCATAAATTCACAACTCTCTGGGTGAAAAAGTTTTTTCTCACCTGTCTTAAATGACCTCCGCTTTATTCTAAGACTGTGGCCCCTGGTTCTGGACTCGCCCAACATTGGGAACATTTTTTCCTGCATCTAGCTTGTCCAGTACTTTTTAAATTTTATATGTTTCTATAAGATCCCCCCCTCATCCTTACAAACTCCAGTGAATACAAGCCTAGTCTTTTCAATCTTTCCTCATATGACAGTCCCACCATCCCAGGGATCAATCTCGTGAACCTACGCTGCACTGCCTCAATCACAAGGATGTCCTTCCTCAAATTAGGAGACCAAAACTGTACACAATACTCCAGATGTGGTCTCACCAGAGCCCTATACAACTGCAGAAGAACCTCTTTACTCCTATACTGAAATCCTCTTGTTATGAAGGCCAACATTCCATTAGCTTTCTTCACTGCCTGCTGTACCTGCACGCCAACTTTCAGTGACCGGTGTACAAGGACACCCAGGTCTCGCTGCACCTCCCCCTTACCTAACCTAACCCCATTAAGATAATAATCCGCCCCCTTGTTTTTACCGCCAAAGTATATAACCTCACATTTATCTATATTATACTGCATCTGCCACGCATCTGCCCACTCACTCTACCTGTCCAGGTCACCCTGCAACCTCCTAACATCCTCTTCACAGTTCACACTGCCACCCAGCTTTGTGTCATCTGCAAACTTGCTAGTGTTGCTCCTAATTCCCTCTTCCAAATCATTAATATATATGGTAAACAGTTGCGGCCCCAACACCGAGCCTTGTGGCACTCCACTCGCCACTGCCTGCCATTCTGAAAAGGACCCGTTCACTCCTACTCTTTGCTTCCGGTCTGCCAACCAATTTTCTATCCATGTCAATACCCTACCCCCAATACCATGTGCTCTAATTTTAGTCACCAGTCTCCCGTGCGGGACCTTATCAAAGGCTTTCTGAAAATCTAGATACACTACATCCACTGGCACACCTTCATCCATTTTACTTGTCACATCCTCAAAAAATTCCAGAAGATTAGTCAAGCATGATTTCCCTTTCATAAATCCATGTTGACTTGGACTAATCCTTTTGCTACTATCCAAATGCCCCATTATTACATCTTTAATAATTGACTCCAGCATCTTTCCCACCACCAAAGTCAGGCTAACTGGTCTATAATTCCCCGTTTTCTCTCTCGCTCCTTTCTTGAAAAGTGGGATAACATTAGCTATCCTCCAATCCACAGGAACTGATCCTGAATCTATTGAACATTGGAAAATGATCACCAATGCGTCCACTGTTTCTAGAGCCACCTCCCTAAGGACCCTGGGATGCAGACAATCAGGCCCAGGGGATTTATCATCCTTCAGTCCCATTAGCCTACCCAATACTATTTCTCACCTAATGAAAATTTCTTTCAGTTCCTCTACCCACTGCACCTCCTCCAAACTCATCTACTGTATCCATTGCTGTGGGCTCCTATATATTGGCGAGACCAGGCACAGACTGGGCGACCGTTTCACTGAACACCTACATCCAGTCGGCCTTGGCCTACGCGATCTTCCGGTTATCCAACATTTAAACTCCCCTTCCCATACTGACCTTTCTGTCCTGGGCCTCCTCCACTGGCAGAATGAGGCCACACGCAAATCGAGGAACAGCACCTCATATTTTGCTTGGGCAGCTTACAACCCAGCTGTGTGAACGTTGATTTTTCAAATTTTCCAGTAACCTCTGCATTCCCTCTCTCCCTCCCTCCCCCACCCCAGTCATCCAAATAGTTCCACCGTTCACATCTCTGTATCCATCCGTTATCATCTCTTCCCCAGCCAACAATGGGTTATTATGGGCTCCACCCTTCCTTGGTCATCTATTGCTGCCCCTGCTATACTCTGGCCTTTTCCTACCTCCAGATCCCCGCCCCTCCCCTCTACTTTTAGTCGGAAGGAGGGTTCCCACCCGAAATGTCACCCGTACTTTTTTTCCCGCTGAGTTGCTGCTGCACTTTGTGTCTATCATAGCTTCAGAGACCCAGGTTTATCAATCCCAATGACAGAGAAGAAGGCATGCTGGCCCATAGAGTCCATGCCAGCTCACAGAGCAACCATTGTCTGTTAATATTTTTCACCTAGCAGTGCACAAAGGAAAATATGGAAGGCACAAAGAAGACATGAGATAGGTTTGGTAAATAAGGTAAAGGAGAATCTCAAGAGATTTTACAATCTCTGAGGAGATTGGTCAAAGCGACACAATGGCACAGCTGGTAGAGCTGCCGTCTCACAGCGCTAGAGACCCAGGTTCGATCCTGACCTCAGCTGCTGTCTTTGTGGAGCTTGTACCTTCTCCCTGTGACTGCATGCTCTGGTTTCCTCCCAAATCCCAAAGACATGTGGGTTTGTAGGTTAATTGACATCTGTAAATTGCCCTGAGTATGTAGGGAGTGGATAAGAAAGTGGGATAACATGGAACCAGTGTGAACATGTGATTGATGGTCAGAGTAGACTCGATGGTCCAAAGGGCCTGTTGCCATGCCGTATCTCTAAACTAAAACGATAACTAGGGAGAGAATAGTTGTCTGAAGAATGGTCTTGACCAGAAATATCATCTGTCCATTTTTCTCCACTGATGCTGCTTCACCTAGTTTTCGGCACTTAGTGCTTTGCTCAAGATTCCAGCATCTGTGGTCTCTTGTGTCTCCATTGATACAGCTATTGAGATGTTATGTTACAATTGTACAAGTCATGGTGGCCCAGTCATAGGAATGATGTCCTTAAATTGGTAAGGGTGTAGAGAAGGTTAACAAATATGTTAGAAACAAGGAAACTGCAGATGCTGGATCACAAAAATAAAAACACAAAGTGCAACAGGTCAGGCAGCATCTCTGGAGAACATGAATTGGTGGCGTTTCAGATTGGGACCCTTCTTCAGATTGAGATATTACCTTTGGTAAAGAAATGATTATATTCAGAGTTGGGCGAGATGCTGGAATTGGAGCGGAGCAGGACTGGAGATTACAGGGGGACGAGGTCACAGGGGAGATTACTAGCATAGCAGGGAGTTAAAAAATCAAGGCATAGTTTTCGGTAGCAGGTAAAAGCACAGGAGCAGGGAGGAAGGTGATAAACAGCATGAGGCATCAGAACAGAGCCAGACTCTAACCTCCACTGACTCTTGTTGACTGCTCAGTCTCTGGAAGAGTCAGACAGTAAGTGGATGAGTCAGAGTCTGCAAAGTGATTCCCAGGAATCTCAGGCTCGAGGATTAATAAATAAAAGCGACACACATACATTTTACAACACGTAATCTTGAAGAACGGGCCGACTGAGGTTAAGCTTTGTCACCCTACTAGTTTGAGTTTAAATATACGTGGAAAGCTTTATCTGCACATGAGTCAGACAGCACTGGTGTGAAAAGTTGTTCACTTGCATGAGAGAAAGGCACAACGTTGCTTTTGATTACAAGATACAGTTCGGAAATGGGCCCTTCGGTCCACTGAGTCCACACTGACCATCGATCACCCGTTTGCACTAGTTCTACGTCATTCCATTTAGTTGAGAGATACAGCGTGGAAACAGGACCTTTGGCCCACCTAGTCCGTGCTGACCATCGATCACCTGTGCAGCAGTTCTATCCTACACACTCAAGTCAATTTACAGAAAGCAATTAACCTACATGTCTTTGGAATGTGGGAGGAAACTGGAGCACCCAGGGAAAACCCACGCAGTCACAAGGGTAATCTACAGACTCCTCACAGACAGCACGTGAAGTCAGGATCAAACCAAGCTTTCCTCCCCTTTCATAATGATTCCATACACCGGCCTTTACACAGAACAGTACACAGAACAGGCTCTTAAGTCCACAATGTCTGTGCTGAGCATGATGCCAAGATCATCTCATCATTATACTGATGTAACTCAGTCGGTCAGGCAGCATTTCTGGAGACGTGGATAGGTAACGTTTTGGGTTAGGATCCTTCTTCAGACCTGAAACGTCACCTTTCCATGTTCTCCAGAGATGCTGTCTGACCCACTGAGTTACTCCAGCCCTTTAAAAAAAATTGTAAACCAGGATTTTCAGTTCTTATTTCTACATCTTATCTCAAGGGCCATTAGGTAGGCACATGGATGTGCAGGGAATGGAGGGATAAGGAAGATTGTTCCCGATGTAGGAAGATTGTTCCCGATGTTGGGGAAGTCCAGGACAAGGGGTCACAGCTTAAGGATAAGGGGGAAATCCTTTAAGACCGAGATGAGGAAAAACTTTTTCACACAGAGAGTGGTGAATCTCTGGAACTCTCTGCCACAGAGGGTAGTTGAGGCCAGTTCATTGGCTATATTTAAGAGGGAGTTAGATGTGGCCCTTGTGGCTAAGGGGATCAGGGGGTATGGAGAGAAGGCAAGTACGGGATACTGAGTTGGATGATCAGCCATGATCATATTGAATGGCGGTGCAGGCTCGAAGGGCCGAATGGCCTACTCCTGCACCTATTTTCTATGTATCTATGTATCTATGTGCAGGCAGATAAGAATTGATCTTGGCATCATGTTTAGCACAGACATTGTGGGCCGAAGGGCCACTTTTATATAGATAAAAATATTCAATGAACTTTTTGTAACGTTATGGCAACTTTAGTGTACTGCCTAGGTGTGGTTTGCTGTATGATTTTACCAGGTTGTGTGCAAAACAAAGCATTTCACTGTACCGAGGTACATGTGTCAATAAAGTATCATTGAATTGAATTGAATTATTAAATTGAATCATTGAGTATATCGTTAGGAAGCAGGTGCAACTCAACAATTCAAACCTCTGTATCCTTGTAGTCTCCTTCTATACGCCAATACCTCTTGCAAACATACTTTTACTTGCTGAAGCCCAATGAGTCGAGCAAAAGGTGCAATGGTTAAGTTGCTAGACTTATATTTATAGAATAGAATTGGGTAGATTCTCAACAGGACTGTTCACTCTTGGTTGGTCTTCCAAGCCAATACCGCCCTCCACAGTTTGAATGTGGAACCTACTTCCATTTCTCCCACCATGGTAGACTTCCACAAATTGTCACCAACATAACAGTCTCAGAGGTGAATAATTGACAATAATAATAATAATAATAATAGATTTTATTTATATAGCGCTTTTCAGGACTCAAACAACGGAACCATCGGCATCCAATCCACCAAATTAAACACATCCATACTTCGAGGCATCTGTCAGGATTAAGGCATCTAACAGGCACATAGAACATAGAATAAAGAATAGTACAGCACAGGAACAAGCCCTTCGGCCCACGATGTCCACACCCAACATGATGCCAGGACTAAATTTCATCTGCCTGCCCATGATCCATATCCCTCCATTCCCTGCACACCCATCTATAAGCCTCTCAAACACCACTATTGTATCTGCCTCTGCCTCCAACAGTGTGTTCCAGGCATTAACCACCCTCTGTGTAAGAAAATCTGCCCAGCACATAGAGTCATACAATGATACAGTGTGGAAACAGGCCCTTTGGCCCAACTCGCCCACACCGACCAAAAATGTCCCAGCTACACTCGTCCCACTTGTCTGCGCTTAGTCCATATCCCTCCAAACCTGTCCTATCCATGTTCCTGTCTAACTGTTTCTTAAACGCGGGATAGTCCCAGCCTCAACTACCTCCTCTGGCAGCTTGTTCCATACACCCACCACCCTTTGTGTGAAAAAGTTACCCCTCGGATTCCTATTAAATCTTTTCCCCTTTACCTTGAACCTATGTCCTCTGGTCCTTTATTCCCCTATGGGTAAAAGATTCTGTGCATCTACCCGATCTATTCCTCTCATGATTTTGTACACCTCTATAAGATCTCCCCTCAACCTCCTGCACTCCATGGAATAGAGACCCAGCCTACTCAACCTCTCCCTATAGCTCTCACCCTCTAGAACTGGCAAAATCCTCATAAATCTTTTCTGAACCCTTTCAAGCTTGACAATATCTTTCCTATAACATGGAGCCCAGAACTAAACACAATATTCTAAATGCGGTCTCACCAACGTCTTATACAATGCAACATGATCTCCCAACTTCTATACTCAATACTCTGACTGATGAAGGCCAATGTGCCAAAAGCCTTTTTGACCACCTTATCTACCCGTGACTTGACCTTCAAGAAACCATGCACCTGTACTCCTAGGTCTCTGTGTTCTACAACACTACCCGGAGTCCTACCATTTACTGTATAGGTCCTGCCCTTGTTCGACGCCCCAAATGCAACACCTCACACTTTCCTGTATTAAATTCAATTAACCATTCCTCCGCCTACCTGGCCAATCGATCGAGATCCTGCTGCATAACCATTTCATAACCATCTTCACTATCTGAAAAATCACTAACTTTTGTATCATCATCAAACTTGCTAATCTTGCCCTGTATGTTCTCATCCAAATCATTGATGTAGATGACAAACAGTAACAGGCCTATCACCGAATCCTGAGGCACACCACTAGTCACAGGCATCCAGTCTGAGAAGCAACTTTCCACCATTACCCTCTGCTTCTTTCCATGGAGCCAATTTGTTATCCATTCAGCTATCTCTCCTTGGATCCCATGCGATCTAACCTTCCAGAGCAGCCTACCGTGCGGAACCTTGTTGAATGCCTTACTGAAGTCCATGTACATAACATCTGCAGCTCTGCCCTCATCAACCTTTTTGGTCACGTCTTCAAAAAAATCAATCAGATTTGTGAGACACGAACTCCCACGTATAAAACGATGATGACTGTCCCTAATCAGCCCTTGCCTATCCAAATGCCTCTATAACCTATCCCTCAGAATACTCTCCAGCAACTTACCAACTACAAATGTTAAGCTCACCGGCCTATAGTTCCCAGCATGTTCCCTGCAGCCCTTCTTGAAACTTCTCCTTTAAATTTTGTCCCTTTCACCTTAAAGCCATCCTGGGAAAAAGGTTCCGACTGACTGTTTATCCTATCTATGCCTCTCATCATATAATATTTGTGTAAAGAAGGGTTCCGACATGAAATGTCACTTATTCCTTTTCTCCAGACTTGCACTCCAGTGATTTTCTCCAGAGATGCTGCCTGACCCGTTGTTACTCGAGCACTGTGTCTATCTTTGGTATAAACCAGCATCTGCAGTTCCTTCCTACAAATTCATTTGTTGATGCATTTTGACAACCCCTTGTAATGTTGACATGTTTGTCCACTTCAATTGCCACCAAGTTGAGGAGGTGGTCAAGAGTCAACTACACTGGTTTGTTTTTTGGCTTTTTACTGTGCTTTAAAGGCTTTAAAGACCAACAGGGGCGCCGCACGATTGGGAGCCCCACCAACAGTCTGTCTGTTTTTTTGTCCTTTTTAAAATTTTTAATTAAAAGCCATGTTAAAAGTTTGTGTAAATGTTCTCCGGTTGTTTTATGTGGGAGGAGGGGGAAGGGATCGGAGGAAACGTTTTTCAGTTTCTTAGCTTGCATCTTACCTTCCGGGTCGCATCTCCGGCCGATATGCGGCCTACCATCGATGGAGCTGGAGGCCTCCTCGGACTGACTTTGTGCCCCATCGCGGGGCGTGGACTTAATATCGGAGCCGATCCCTTACCTTGGATCGCTCCAACCGCGGCCTGCGGACTTTACCATCAAGAGCTTGCAGTCTCTCGAGAGGCCAGTCGGGAGCTCCAAACAATGAAGAGGCTCGACCAGCCCCGACGCGGGGTCCGATTGCCGGCGCGGGGGAGCTGACATCCCCTGATGCAGGAGCTGATCGCCCCATGTGGAGGGCTCAAATGCCGCCGGCTACGGGAGACAAGATCGTCCCGTCAACGGAGGGCTCGAGGCCCCTGACCACGGGAGAGCAAAGGGAAGAGATATGAACTTTTTTTAGCCTTCCATCACAGTGAGTGATGTGGAGGAGTCACTGTGGTGGGTGTTTATGTTAAAAGATATTTTGTGTGTTCCGTTGCTTTTTATTTGTATGACTGACTTGGCAAATGAGATTCCCCATATGTTGCAAAACATGCAAATCACAAACATTATTGTGATTTTGTTGGTGATTATGATTTTTTAACCTGCACTTTCTCTGTAGCTGTAACACCATATTCTGCACTCTGGTATGTTGTTCTTTGCACTGTTTTACTTGTTGTGAGAGGGGTAACATTTAAAGGAGATGTGCAGAGCAACGTTTTTACAGAGAGGGTGGTGAATGCCTGCAGCACACTGTCAGGGTTGGCAGTTGAGGCAGAGATGATAGTGGCATTTAAAATACTTTTAGATAGGTACATGGATATGCAGGGAATGGAAGGATATGGATCACGTGCAGGCTGACGACTTGGTCTTGGCATCATGTTAGGCACAAACTTTAGACTTCAGAGATACAGTATGGAAATAGGCCCTTTGGCCCACATAGTCCACACCAACCAGCAATCACCCCCTACACAAGCATTATCGAACATACTAGGGACAATTTACAAAGCCAATTAACCTACAAACCTGCACATCTTTGGATGTGTGAGGAAACCGGAGCACCCGGAGAAAACCCACGCGCAGTCACAAGGAGAACACACAAATTTTGTACACGTGACAATAATAAACCAATACCAAATACATATGTTACACGGTTGTGGGAGAAAGCACAAACTCCACACTAACAGCACCGGAGGTCAGGATTGAACTCGGGACAGAAACAAAATGCTGGAGTAACTCAGCGGGTTAGGCAGCATCTCTGGAGAAAAAGAATAGGTGGTTTCGGGTCAGAACCCTTCTTCAGACTGGAAGATAGAGGCGGGGGAGGGGGGGAGAGGAGACTGGACTGGAGTCTAGAAAAGGCCAGAACAAATCAGGGCCAGTAACAGATGACCTAAGGAAATGTGGAGCCCATAATGATCCATTGTTGGCCGGGGAAGGTGTGATGACAAGACGGATACAAGGATGTGAACAGTGAAATTAGTAGGATGACCAGGGTGGGGGAGGAGGGCCAGTCGTTGGGGGGCAAAGTGCCAGTCGTTGCAGAGCATAGTGGAGGGGAGGGGAGGGAATGCAGGAGTTACTTGAAATAAGATAAATCAATGTTCATACCGTTGGGCTGTAAGCTGCCCAAGTGAAATATGTGGTGCTGTTCCTCCAAATTGCGTGTTCCCTCACTCTGACAATGGAGGAGGCCCAGGACAGAAAGGTCAGTGTGGGAATGGGAAGGGACGCTGGAGCAATGAGGCAACAGCGCCACCTACTGCCCAACACTTAAACAATTGGCAGGATGACAGTGAATCTGTGCCATCAATTGCTCCTATGAAATAGTGCCATCTGGACACAGTTTAAAGGCTGCAGCAGCAAAGATTCAAAAGGCAACATTGTTCACGCATTCCACCTGTAGCCACTGTCCAAGGTAAGGACAGTTGGCTATTTTAACCAGGGTCCAATTGAGGGCACAAAGTGCTGGAGTAAACCAGCGGGTCAGGCAGCATCTCTGGAGAACATGGATAGGTGACATTTTGGGTTGAGACCTTTCTTCAGACCAGCATTTGTAAATCTGCATCTGCAGTTCCTTATTTCTCCAATTGAGGGCACTGTCTCAGCAATGTGGCAAGACAACATAGACACAAAGTGCTGGAGTGACTCAGCGGGTCAGGCAGCATCTCTGGGGAAAAGGAATACAGGTAGGTGACGTTTCGGGTCGGGACCCTTCTTCAGACTCATTATTAAACAACATGTTTGATTGATTGACTATAAGATGAAGCATGGAAACAGGCCCTTTGGCCCACCGAGTCCATGCCGACCATCAATCACCCGTTCACACTAGATCCATGTTATCCCACTTTCTCTTCCACTCCCTACACCCGAGTAAAATTTTGCAGATGCCAAAGCTGCAAGGCTATGGGATGTGAATAAACCGGAGCACCCGTAGCAAACCCACGTGGCCAGAGGAAGAACATGCAAACTCCATACACACAACTCCAGTACATTGTGTTTTCTCAACATTTAAAACAAATATGGAGAGGAAAGGTTCCGAGTGATATGGGCCCATTTGCAGGTAAATGGGACTAGCTTTGGAACCATGTAGGCATTGGGCAAAGTGTCTGCTTCTGTGCCGTATGACTCTATGACATGACTATCTCTTTTTATTGTGATGATTCAGAGAGATTAATATTGGATTCCTTTTTTACTTTCTTTTAGTTTAGTTTATTATTGTCACATGTGCTGAGGTACACTGAACAGCTTTATCGTTGCATGCTATCCAGTCAGCGAAAATACAAAACAAGATTACGATCACGGGTGGCACAGTGGCGCAGTGATAGAGTTGCTGCCTTACAGCGCCAGAGACCCGGGTTCAATCCTGACTACATGTGCTGTCTGTACGGAATTTGTACGTTCTCCCTGTGACCATGTGGGTTTTCTCCGGGTGCTCAGGTTTCCTCCCACACTCCAAAGACGTGCAGGTTTGTAGGTTAATTTACTTTGGTAATTTGTAAAATTGCCCCTAGTGTGTGTAGGTTAGTGGACGTGGTGATCACTGGTTGGTGTGGACTCAGTGGACCGTAGGGCTGTTTCGGTGCTGTATATCTAAAGTCTAAAGTCAAACCTTCCACAGTGTACAGATACAGGGAAAAAGGAAATAACGGAAAGGAAATAATAAAATGAAATTAGTGCAAGATAAAGTTCAGTAAAGTCCGATTAGACAGTTAGAGGGTCTCCAATGAGGTAGATGGTAGGTCAGGACTGCTCACCAGTTGGTGATAGGATGGTTCAGTTACCTCATACCAGTTGGGAAGAAACTCTCCCTGAATCTGGAGGTGTGCATTTTCAAACTTCTATACCTTTTGCCTGATGGGAGAGGGGATGAGAGGGAGTGGCCAGGGTGAGACTGGTCCTTGATTATACTGGAGGCCTTGCCGAGGCAGCGTGAAGTGTAGACGGAGTCAGATAAGGGAGGCTGGTTTGCGTGATGGTCTGGGCTGCATCCACAATTCTCTGCAAATTCTTGTGGTCTTGGAAGGAATACTTTGTGTATTCTACTGACGGGTCAGGTGGGGACACCCAAGCCAAAGGACAGTAACCTCCCATATCTGAGCCAAAGTCTCAGGAGTGCGATTAGAACACAAAACACTTTGATTCAGAGCAGCAAGACCTGTCAGTTGAGAAAGCAAATTGTTGACCCTTTGCCATGTTGTCTGATCTAGTGCTGGGTGAGTGAGCCATGCAGACAGGTGGTGAAGACATTTTTGTTTAACAGGAGTTGTTAGGTGCCTATTTAAAACCAGCAAGATGCAACTCAACACCATCTCTTTTGACAGGCAGATAGTTCAAGCCTCCGAGAGTCACTGTGAAAGCATGCGTCGCGCACATTGACTTGTGACTTCCGAACAGATAATATTCCAAGATTTTTGTTTTCAGACTGTAGGCTAGGATCTGTTCAACCCAGTGCAACATCAACCTGCATTGTTTAGCAAGTCCATGAGGCAAACCAGCCTCTTCACCCCTCCAACCCCCGTCGCCCACACCACTCTGCGACTTCATCTACATTTCACTCTGCCTTGGGCAATCACACAGCATAATCAAGTACCACTCACACCATACTAGAAACATCAAACTGCTGTTTCAACCCCGATTTGACGATTTTTCTCAGTTCTAGTTCCGCACAGTGGCGCAGCGGTAGAATTGCTGCCTTATTGTGCCTGAGATCCAGGTTCGATCCAGACGATGGGTGCTGTCTAGACGGAGTTTTACATTCTCCCTGTGACCGTGTTGGTTACCTCCCACATTCCAAAGGCATGTGGGTTTGTAGGTAAATTAGCTTTTGTAAATTGCTCCCAGCGTGTTAAGTGGGTTTTTCCAAAGGTTTATGGTTTTTTACTGGCACATATGCCAGCACAGTGAAATTCTTTTGCACAATCCACAAATGCTGGAAGTACAGGAGGGCCCCCGATCCAGGTAAGCTCCAGGCTGTAGCAGGCCCGCGACCTGACGTCATGTAGGATAGAACTAGCGTGTGGGTGTTCATTTCGGTGTTTACTTGGTGGGCCGAAGGGCCTGTTACCAGGTTGTATCTCTGAACAAAACGATATGAAAATTCCCTGCACCACCCCTCCACTCCAATCCAATCAGTCTGAAGAAGGATCCTGACCCAAAATGTCACCTATCCAAATTCTCATCTTTCCTATAATTTTCAGAATTTCCTACATCACGCGTGTTATATAGTTTGGTTAGTATGGGGGACAGGGGTTATGGGGAGATGGCAGGAGAGTGGGATTGAGAGGGAAAGATAGATCAGCCATGATTGAATGAGAGTGGACTTGAGGGGCCGAATTACCTAATTCTGCTCGTAGAATTTATGAACATGAACTTAATCCAAAATTCCAACCTCGCTGTGCGAAGCGGCGGGCCTTCATGTGGAATCGCGATGAGCTCAGTCATTGAGACCGACGCCTGACTTAAATCCACCACAACAGCCAGACTTTGCACTAAATGTTGTATCCTTTATCCTTCATCTGTATACTGTGGATGGCTTGATTGTAATCATGTACAGTCTTTTCTTTGACTGGATAGCACGCAAACAAAAGCTTTTCACTGTACCTCTGTGACAATAAAAAATGAAATTAAACTAAAAGGCAAATGGAAGGATCATTAATATTTCAGAAGTGTGAGCTGAGTTTTCCTCTCGCTGGCATTCATCAATGTCATTAAGGAATTGGAACCAGGAGTTGCTGATCCTCCCTCAACACCTTGCCTCCACTCTCACCCAATCCCGAGACAGTGGTGCAGCATGGACACTCTGCCGCTGCACCACTGTCTAAAATAAAGTTTAAAAGGTGATTTTTTTTTGCGTCGGGACCCTTCTTCAGACTGATTTTGTTGAGGGGGGGGGAGAGGGGGTGGTGGTGGAAGAAAGCTGAAAGACAAAGCCTAGTGAGCGATAGGTGGATACAGGTGAGGAGGGGGGTGGGGGGTTAATAGGCAAATGGGTGGATGAAGACCAGAGATGAAAATGTGTGAGATAAGGATAGAAGAGGTGAGAATTGTCAATAAAAATGGAGGAATATAGGAGGAAGGGAGAAAATGGGTATTCGGTAATCAATATTCAGGCTGGAATTCAGATTATTCATGTCGTGTAGAATATGCTGATGAGAGAGCAGAAAGGAAACTCTCTTTATCAGAAGTTGATAAGGTGTACACACAGCTAACGATTGCTTTGGTGTTCACTCCATGTACGGGCAGCAATGCCAGGTGGTATCAGAGCGTTGGCAGACACTGACAATTTCATACTCATTGAGAAACCTTTAGAACCAAGACTGCTCAATCCACTAGCTCGGGGCATCCAAAGAAGAGACACCTAGGGTATGGCAGTGGGGAGGGGGGGGGGGGGCGGTGGAGGTAAATAACGGTACCAGTATATATAAGCATGGACAAATGACCCAAGAGCATGAGCTTAAATCCTACCATAGTGATGGAACCGTAAATTTGAATAAAATCTCTTTTAAAAGCTAGTCTCAATTCCAGTCTGTGGAAACATGGGGCTGTTTATTCTGATCGCGGAACTGCAGATGCTGGTTTATGCTGAAGATAGACACAAACTGCTGGAGTAACTCAGTGGTCAGGCAGCATCTCTGGAGAAAAGGAATAGGTGACGTTTCTGGTCGGGACCCTTCTTCAGACAAAGTAGAGGTGGGGAGGGGGGAAATAAACTGGAGGTTAAAAGGGGGCAGAACAAATCAGTGTCAGCCACACATGACTTCAGGTAGGGTGGAGCCCATAATGGCCCATTGTTGGCTGGGGAAAGAGTGATAACAAGAGGGATGCAAGGATGCGGTCAGTGGAACTGGTTGGATGACTAGGATGGCTACCAATATTTTGCATCTATCTTCTATTCTTGGAATTGTTGGAACAGTCCTTCAGGAAAGAGGATTGGAAAGAGAAAGATTCCAGAAAAAGACAAAGCGTTGGAATAACTCAATGGGTCAGGCAACATCTCTGGAGGACATACAGTAAATAGGTGACGTTTTGGGTTGGGAACCTTCTTCAGACTGATTGTAGTAAGGGAGATAAAGCTGGAAGAGAGGCGGGGGGGTGGGACAAAGCTTGACAAGTGATAGGTGGATTTAGGAGAGGGGCAGTTGGATTGACAGAGTTGGAAGCATCTCCTATCCATGTTCTCCAGAACTGCTGCCTGACTTGCTGAGTTACTCCAGCACTTTGTGTCTTCTTTTGGATTGGTAGATAGTTGCACAAAGGCCAAAGATGAAATGACAAAAGATTGAACATGAGATAAAGATAGAAGAGGTGTGAAACATGAAGTTAGAGGAAGGAATATAGGTAGTGTAGCGGCCTGGATGAGGTCAGGAAAAGGCCAGATGCCAGGCGGGTTCAAACAGTAGTCTTTTAATCCTTACAGCGAGAGTACACGACACACACACCCTGAGAGCACAAAAACCCAGGGTGGTCTGGAAGCCCCGTGGCAGACCAACGCCCCGTTCCTCAATCGGCGAGGGGGATGATCCAAGGAGTGGCCTACCCCCCCAGGGACCGCCACAGGAGCCCCCCCCCAAGTACCCGAGGCACGAAACGGACAGGAGGGCGTACACAGCGGCCAGCGTGGGTGCACACCATGCCCGGCATAGGAACAGGCAACTGACCAACAGGTGCAGGGGATGGAGTAGCCCGTGGAGGAGGTGGATGCAGTGCTCCTGCCGCGAGCGACTGGCCACGAGTATGTCATCCAAGTATACGAAGACGAAGTCCAGGCCGCGGCACACACAGTCCATAAGCCGCTGAAAGGCCTGCGTGGCGTTCTTCAACCCAAATGGCATCCGTACAAATTCGAATAGACCAAATGGCGTTATAATGGCCGTCTTCGGGATATCGTCGGGGCCGACCGGAATTTGATTGTACCCTCGCACGAGGTCCACCTTGGAGAATACCGATGCTTCGGCCAGATGGGCATTGATGTCCTGAATGTGCGGGACCGGGTACCTGTCAGCGACGGTCGCATCATTCAGGCGACGGTAATCCCCACACGGGCGCCAGCCCCCGTCCTCCTTGGGGACCATGTGGAGCGGTGATGCCCATGGGCTATTGGAGGGACGCACGATGCCCATTGCCTCCATCAGGCGGAACTCCTCCCGAGCCAGACGAAGCTTGTCTGGCGCAAGACGACGAGCCCGGGCGTGCACAGGCAGGCCGGTAGTAGGGATATGATGCTCCACCATGTGCTTGGGGGTGGAGGAGGGGAAGTGGGGTTCAAGGATGTCAGGAAAATCCGCCAGGATGCGCGCGAAAGTCGCATCCACGGACGACAGGGGGCCATCACGTCGGGGTCACCAGTGTAGCGGCCTGGACGAGGTCAGGAAAAAGCCAGACGCCAGGCGGGTTAAAACAGTAGTCTTTTAATCCCTACAGCGAGAGTACACGACACACACACCTCGAGAGCACAAAAACCCAGGGTGGTCTGGAAACCCCGTGGCAGACCAACGCCCCTGTCCCTCAATCGGCGAGGTGGATGATCCAAGGAGTGGCCTACCCCCCAGGGACTGCCACAGTAGAAGGGTAAAGGGGCAGTGGTTAATATGGGAGAAATAGGTACACATCCAGGTGAGACACAGGAAAGGTAGGGGGGAAAAAGGCGGGACTTCAGTAGTTTTGTTTCGTTTAGAGATAGCGTGGAAACAGGTCCATTCGGTCCACCGAGTCCACGCCATCCAGCAATCACCCATACACTAGTTCTAAACTATCCCACTATCTATGTTGTCCCACACTAGAGATAATTTTACAGAAACCAATTTACAAACCTGCACGTCTTTGGAATGTGGGAAGAAACCAGGGCACCCGCAGGAAACCCATGCAGTCACAGGGAGAACGTACAAACTACGTACAAATGACACCCGTAGTCAGGATGGAACCTGGGTCTCTGGCACTGTGAGGCAGCACCTCTACCGCTGTGCTGCCTCTTATTATGGTGGAGAAAGCGTAATAAGAAGCGATTGGGAGTTTAAAATTGGAAGTGTACGTGTTAAAAGCAAGCATTGGGAACCAAGGAACAGGAAGGGCAGCACATGGGGAAATAAAGTTTTACATACATAGAGTGCAGTGAAGCACATGTTGTAGGAAAATATTAAATCGTCAGCAGCTGTAAATATCTTGGCAGAACATTTTTAAATGATTTCAAAACATATAACATTCATGTTTATTGGCTTGTTCCTCAAATTTTAACAGCTGCCTGATACAATGATTGAATCTTTAGGGATGTTTCCCCAACTGTCCTCTGCAAAAGGGTCAGGGAACTGATAAAGCTTTGCTCCCAGCTTCTGCTTGCCTCTGGACTTTCAGACAACAGCCCATGTCACCGAGTCACCCACCTCCCTAATCTACAGCACCCACAGAGTTGCTGCCTTACAGCGCCAAAGACCCAGGTTCGATTCTGACTATGGGTGCTGCCTGTACGGAGTCTGTATGTTCTACCCATGACCAGCGTGGGTTTTCTCCAGGTGCTCTGGTTTCCTCCCACACTCCAGACATGCAGGTTTGTAGATTAATTGGCTTCGGTAAAAATTGAAAATTGTCCCTAGTATGTAGGATAGTGCTAGTGTATGGGGTGATCACTGGTCGGCACGGACCCGCTGGGCCGAAGAGCCAGTTTCCGTGCTGTGTCTCTAAACTAAATAAAGATGCTGCTTGCCACCAAGTTCCTCCAGCAGATCGTTATTTGCTCCAGATTTCAGTTGTCTTTTCTTGTCATTGAACAGGCCTTTTGGCCCACAGTCTGTGCCGAACATGATGCCAAGAAATATCTGTGCTAAAAGCTAATAACTAATCATTTTCTCATCTTAAAATAATTTTCCCAATGTTTTGATAATTTTGAACATTAATAAATGAATCGTATCTGCCTGCACATAATCCATATCCCTCCATTCCCTGCACATCCATATGCCTATCCAAAAGTCTCTTAAATACCACTATCATATCTGCCTCCACCACCACTCCTGGCAGCGCAATCCAGGAATCCATCAACCTCTGTAAAGAACTTGCCCTGCACACCTCCTTAAAGTTTGTTCCCCCTCACCTTAAAGCTATGCTCTTTAGTCTTTGATATTTCCACTCTGGAAAAAAAGGTTCTGTGCCTACATTATCTTCGCCTCCTCTGATTTTATATACTACTTCAGGTTTCCCCTCAACCTCTGGCATTCCAGAGAAAACAATACAAGTCTGTCCAACCTTTCCCTGTAGCTAATACCTTCTCAATCCAGGCAGCATTCTGGTGAACCTCCTCTGCACCCTTTTCCAAAGCTTCCACATCTTTCCTGTATTTGGGTGACCACGCCATACTCTCAATTCGGCCCAAACAAAGTCCGAGAAAGCTATTTCATCTTGAAGTGGAGGAGGACGGTGGTGTTATTCTTAATGTGATATACTCCGTTTAACAAAAGGTAAAGTAAATTTGTCAACAGACACTTCAAGGTATATGAAGCACTGTTTTCTAGTGGTTTACAAAGCTGCATGTCTTTGTTCCAAGAATCAGTGCTGGACCACATCTCAGTCTGCTTTTTATTATCCACCATCTGGCATGTGTCCTTCAAACAAGGCAGTAAAAGTTATTCTGATGTTTATTCTGCATGTGAAATTAGCCAGAAAACCAGGTTCAAATTTCCCATGTGCACTTGTACACTACGTTCTAATGCCTTGTTGGAATGGCATTACAGGGACATCTCCCTTTAACCAAAGGGCGGCACAGTGATGCAGCGTTAGAGTTGCTGCCTCACAGCACCAGAGACCTGGATTCAATCTTGACTACGGGTGGTGTCTGTACAGAGTTTGTACATTTTCCCCATGACCACCTTGGTTCTCTCCATGTTCTCCGGTTTTGTCCCACACTCCAAACACAAACAGTTACGTAGGTTAATTGGCTTCGGTATAAATTGTAAATTGTCCCTAGTGCCCTTATGCGTGTTGCTAAATTCTCCAGCAGCTGGGGTTTTTATAATCATATATTTCTGTGCGTTGTGTTTGCGGGCCTGTTATGCTGCAACAAGTAAGAATTTCATAGTTCCCTTGTCGGATATTATAATTAAACACTAAAAGACACTTGGACAGTAACATGGATAAGATTAAGGGGGTGTGGGCCAAACACAAGCACATGTAACTGGCTTAGATGGAGAGACTTGCTCTAGTTTAGTTTAGTTTAGTTTAGAGATACAGCACAGAAACAGGCCCATTGGCCCACCGAGTCCGTGTGGACCAGCGATCCATGTACACTGTTCTATCCTACACATAAGCAACAATTTACAGAGCTAATTAACCTACACACCTATACAACTTTGGAATGAGGGAGGGAACGAGAGCACCCAGGGACAACCCATTCAGGGAGAACTTACAAACTCCGTACAGACAGCACCCATAGTTAGGATCGAACCTGTGACTCTGGTGTTGTAAGGCAGCAACTCTACCACTACGCCATCGTGTCACCTCTTAGGCATGGACGATTTGGGCTGAAGGACCCGTTTCTGTGCTGTATGAATCTAATTAAACACTCTTGACTCTCAGAAAGGGAATGATTGAGATGTTATTTGGTAAGTGAGGGAAATGCATTTACCAAACATATCTCGTACCTCACCGGTACATCTCCCGAGAATTACATGGTAATAATAGTGTGTCCCACCAACATAGTTATAGTGTGGAAACAGGCCCTTTGGGCCAACTTGTCCACGCTGACCAACATGCCACATCTACACTAGTTCCTGTGTTTGGCCCATATCCCTCTAAACTTATCCTATCCATGTACTTGTGCAAATGTTTTTAAAACATTGTGATAGTACCTGCCTCAACCACTTCGCACGGGTGGCCAATAGTTCGTTCCATACATCCACTACCCTTTCTGTAAGAAAGTTGCCCCTCAGGTTCCCATTAAATCGTACCCCCCTCATCTTAAACCTATGTCCTCTGGTTCTCGATTCCCCTACTCTGGGAAAAATACTTTGCATTTACCCTCTCAATTCCTCTCATGATTTTATCCACCTCTATATGATCACTCCTCATCATCCTTAAGGAATAAAGTCCGAGCCTGTTCAACCTCTCCCTATAGCTCAGGTCCCCGAGACCTGAAACATCCTCATGAATCCAACAATATTTGCAGCAGGATCTAGACCAATGAGCAATAGAGGGGGGCAGGTGGGAGCCCACACTTACCTGACCAGAGGCTGAGGGTTTCCCAAGACTCTACACTCCAGTCGCACCGTGCTTCCTTCAGTGACTTCCTGACTCCTCAACTTCTGGGTAAACCTGGGGGCTGAACCAGCAGTGCCGGGCAGATCTCCTTCTACCGTCTTGTCCTCGGCATCATGTTCTTGCTCCGCCGAGCAACTCTTGACGCCGGACTCTGAGTCGAGCGTCGGACGCAGGCTGGACCCCGCGGCTCCTGTTTCCCCAGCGGTTTTACCGTGGCTCTTCGGCGAGAGGTAGCCGCTGTCCGGGGACGAGCTGTCCCCCTCGTTGGTCTTGTTCTTCTGCTGGGACGAGTGGCGAGGGCGGACGGTCCTGAAGATGGACGATAGCTCCTCAATGAAGGAGACTGCTTTGGTGCAGAACTCATTCCTGGGAGGATTCTGGCTTTGGACGATGGGCGCCTCCCTGGCCTCGGAATTGTGGGTGGGATCCGGCTTGTGGGAGGGGGTTTCCCAGTGCGAGTCCGATTCTCCCAGGAAGACCTCACTGCTGGGGGGCTTTTGCGTGCCGGTCTTCCGCGGGCTGTGGGACATCCCAGTAACATCCACCTCGGCATTCTGGCTGGAGGGCTCCGGCCGTCCGATGATCCCAGGGGAGGAGAGGCCGCTCGGACGCGCCGGCAACCCGATGGGAGGGCGGAGGCGGAGGTAGGGGGAGATGTCCTCCAGCTCCGGCTCCTCGGCACCTTCTGACGAGTTCTCAGCGATGGCCACCCGGGCCAGGTCCAGGCTCTTGCTCATCTCCTCCTGGTTGAGGAAAGCCGAGAGATCCAGGACAGGGCTGCCGGCCAGGCCATCCTCGTGCAAGTCTGAGAGAGAGTCAAAGTACATGTCGTGCGACGAAGACTCCGACATCATGCTGTCGCAGTAGGTGTCCAGCGGGACTTGTCCAGATGAGTAAGCCTCCTTCAGCATCTGAGAGAGGGGAACGACATGCTCACAAGCACCGTCTTGCATGCTATCAACAAGAAAGAAAATAATATTACCTACAAATAAAAATTGTTGGATCAAACATTGACACAGTTTCTTCGCAGCTGTTATCAGGCAACTGAACTATCCTATCATCAGCTAGTGAATGGACCTGACCTACTATCTGAGTATTCATGAATCTGAAGAAGGGTCCCGACCTGAAATGTCACCCATCATTTTGCTCTTCAGTTACTCCAGCACTTTGTCTATCTTTGGTATAAACCAGCAGGTTCGGGGAGGGATTGCGACCCGAAGTGTAACCTATTTCTTTTCTTCACAGATGCTGCCTGACACACTGAGTTGCTCCAGCATTTTGTGTCTATCTGCAGTTCCTCGTTTCTATCATCTACCTCACTGGGGACCCTTGGACTATCTTTAATTGAACTTTATCTTATACTCAACGTTATTCCCTTTATCCTGTATCTGTACACTGTTGGCTGCTTGATTGTAATCATGTCTAGTCTTTTCACTGAATGGATAGCATGCAACAAAAAAACTTTTCACTGTACCACGATACACATGACAATAATAATAAACTAAACTATTTCCCTTTGCAATTTCTTGATTTGCAGAGATTCCATTATATTCCACAATGCCACACCCAGAACAAAACGGCTTTTGTCAAGCCCTTGACCGCATTAGCTGTGGTTCCTTTGATTAGCATTTAGGTTAGATTGGAACACAAAGTGCCGGAGTAACTCAGTGGGTCAGGCAGCATCCCTGGAGGACGTGGATAAGCAACATTTCAGATCAGGACCCTTCTTCAAACTGATTGCGGTGGGGGGAGATAAAGCTGAAAAAGAGATGGTGTGGTGGGAGGGAACAAAGCCAGGCAAGATATAGGTGGATACAGGCAAGTGGGGTAAGAAAGGTTCTGCAGTTCCTTGTGTCGATATTTTAGGGTTCGATGTCTTGAGCTGGGAAATTCCTTAGACTTTGGACCTTAGAGATACAGTGTGGAAACAGGCCCTTCGGCCAACCAAGCATGCTGACCAGTGAACACTTGCACTATCCTGCACACTAGGGACAATTTACAATTTACAATTTACAGAAGCCAATTAACCTACAAACCTGCACATCTTTGGAATGTGGGAGGAAACCAGAGCACTCGGAGAAAACCCACGCGGTCACAGGGAGAATGCACACACTCCATACAGACAGCACCCAAAGTCAGGATCGAACCCGGGTCTCTGGCGCTGTAAGGCAGCAGCTCCCACCACTGTACCACCCTTTCTGTGTTCCATTTCACTGCTCCACTGCAAAATCTCACCCTCTTGGGCTCAAAGGAATAAAGTCCTCGCCTGCCCAACCCCTTCCTATAACTCAAGCCCTCATGTCCTGGCAACACCTTTGCAAATCTTCTCTGCATCCTTCCAGCTTGACAACATCTTTCCCATAGCATAGTGACCAAACCAGAATACAATACTCTAAATGTGGCCTCACCAACGTCATATATAACTGCAACATGACCTCCCAACTTCTATACTCAATAGATACACACAAAATGCTGGAGTAACTCAACGGGTCAGGCAGCATCTCTGGAGAAAAGGAATAGGTGATGTTTTGGGTTGGGGCCCATCTTCAGACTGAGAGACAGGGGAGAGGAAAATTAGAGGTCCCACTCCCACCTCTCTTTTGTGAAAAAATGTGCCGATCCAAAATGTTGTCTGTCCATTTCCTCCGCAGATTCTGCCTGGCCTGCTGCGTTCCTCAATCACTTTGTGTTTCGTTCAAGTTCCATGTTGTACCCAATACTCTGGCTCAAGGGATTGTTAAACTGCAAGCAACGTTTCCCATAGGTTGAGATAACACACTGAGCCGTGTTTCCTCAGTCAGGTAGTTGTAGAAAGATCCCGAACCCTATTGCAGGGAAGATGTGGAGACTTGAGGTACACAGGAAGTTTACCAGGATGTTGCCTGGATTACAGGGTATTAACTATATTGGACTAACTTGGATTGTTTTCTCTGGAGCATAAGAGGTTGAAGAAATACCTGATGGAAGTGTATAACATTATGAGAGGCATATATTGGGTAGATATTCAGAATCTTTTTCCCAGGGTAGAAATGTTAAAGACTAAAGGGTATAGTTTTAAGGTCATAGGAGTTAAGTTCAATGGAGATGAGCAGGGCAAGTTCTATACACAGGGTAGTGGGTATCCGGAACACAATGCCAGGGTGGTGGTGGAAGCAGATATGATTGAGGTGTTTAAGAAACTTTTGGATAGGCACATAATGTGCAGGGAATGGAAGGATATGGAACACATGCAGGCAGATGGGATACGTCTGATTTGGCATCATGTTCGGCCCGGACATCGTGGGCCGAACAATCTGTGCTGTACTGTTCTCTGTTCTACGCAGACGAAGATAAACTCTTCCCATATAAGGATTCAGAAGGACGCATTTGACTCAAGAACAAAGACATGTGAGGTGACCCTTTTGAGCCTTCTTCAGAAGAAGGGTTCCGACCAAAATGTCACCTATCCATGGTCTCCAGAGAGACTGCCTGGCCCACTGAATTACTGCAGCACTTTGTGTCCTTCTTTGTAAACCAGCAACTGCAGTTCGTCGTTTCTACACGAAGAGTTAAGGAGTTTGTTCTAATGTAGTGCTTGAGGTTTTGGATGAACTTCACTGAACATTTGAAGTTAAGGAATAAGTATTTACAATGGAATTGACTCCAGATGGTAGAAATTTGTAGTCAGTGTTTTCAATCCAATACAAACCTTTTACAAAATACATTTCTTCATTGCAAGGAAATATATTTTTTTAGAGATACAGTGTGGAAATAGATTAGTTTTGTTTATTTCACTGTACCCATGACAATAAACGAAATCCTAAACAGGCCCTTCGGCCCACTGAGTCCACGCTGACCAACGATCACCCAGACAGTAGTTCTATGTTATACCTGTTTTTGCATCCTATGCACAAGGGGCAATTTACAGAAGCCAATTAACCTACAAACTGGCACATCTTTGGAATGTGGGAGGAAACCGGAGCACCTGGAGAAAACCCACGCGGTCGGAGGAAGAATGTACAAACTTTGTATAGACAGCAACCGTAGTTGGGATCGAACACGGGTCTCTGGCACTGTAAGGCAGTAACTCTACCGCTGTGCCACCAGGCACTTACAGGCCAGGGCACTCTGAACCCCAGAGGGGTAATACTATGGAGGTATAAAATGGCACTAGCCATCATTAAGCAACCCTAAAGTCTCAGGTGCAACAGATGTTACAGCTGGGATTAGTGCAGTCCAATCTGATGGCAAAAAGCCTGGAAACCGATGACCTGGTGGTATCATTGTGTCTTTGTTAGTAAACTAGCAGCTGCAGTTCCTTGTTTCTACATTTTGAAATCCCCTCAAGGTATGCCTAGTTCTCCAACTCTCTCCGACGGGAGTTCTGTGAGATGCTCACTTGCTACTCCCCCTCCATGCAATTCATCTCTTGCCTTAGTCCAGCCATCTGCCTATTAAACCCCCCCCCCCACCCTCCTCAGCTGTGTGCACCTATTAACTGCCAAGTTTTGTCCTGCCCTCCACTCTTCTAGCTTTCTTTCCAGCACCACCTACAATCAGTCTGAGGAAGGGTTCCAATCCGAAACATCACCTATCCATGTTTTCCGGAGATGGTGCCTGACCTGCTGCGTTACTACCTGCCACTCATCTCTTCTACCTTCTGGGAGAAGATGCAGGAGCTTGAAAGCCTGGACATCCAGAATTAAGACCAACTTCTTTCCCACTGCCACCAGACTCATGAACCAATCATTTCTTTCGTACCCATTTCTTGGAGGTGCTGTTACCTACTCTTACTCTTAAACCTCTACCTCATTTGACTAATCTGTTATTGCTCATTTTTGCACTACTTCAGGTTGCA
Organism: Malacoraja senta; assembly: GCA_038087875.1. NCBI lineage: Eukaryota > Metazoa > Chordata > Chondrichthyes > Rajiformes > Rajidae > Malacoraja > Malacoraja senta. The sequence continues at coordinate 194,063,262 of CM075977.1, read as the reverse complement.
CCCCAATTTTTACACCATTCTGTTATTTCACATTTGTCAGTATCTGTTGTTCTATACTGTGCATAAGCTTCATGCAGTCCAGAAATTTCATTGCACCCTGGTGTATCTAACAATAAACAAAACCAACTTTGAATGTTCATGTCATAGATGCAGAATTAGGCCATTCAGCCCATCGTGTCTACTCCACCATTCAATCATCGCTGATCTATCTTTCCCTCTCAACCCCATTCTCCTGCCTTCTCTCCATAACCTTTGACACCCTTTGTAATCAAGAACAAGGCCTCCACAGCCATTTGTGACAATGAATTTCACAGATTCACCACCCTCAGGCTAAAGAAATTCTTCCTCATCTCCTTTCTAAAGGTACGTCCTTTTATTACAAGGCTTTGCCCTCTGGTCTTAGACTCTCCCACTAGTGGAAATATCCTCTCCACATCCACTCTATCCAGGCCTTTCACTATTCAGTAAATTTCAATGTGTTCTCCCTCATCTTTCTTAACTCCAGTAGTTCAGATCCACTCATCATACATGTTCTCCCATTTTCACTTGTTCCTGTTGAGGAGTCTCCAGGACCACAGAGGTGCAGACATCGAAAAGACACGATGCTTGCACTAGGGAGTCATAGAACTGTACAGCGTGGAAACAGGCTCTTCAGCCTACCTTGTCCATGCTGATCAAGTTGGCATTCTGGGTTAATCCCATTTGCCTGCAATTGGCTCACAGCCCTTAATGAAAGGGCCAATAAACCAAACCCCCCTACTTTAATTGTGTCAGCCCAGATCAGGAATGAATGAAGGCCAGACCTGTGAGCCATTTGTTGTCTCGTAATCCACTAGAGGCACTTATCTCCTTGGACTGGGATTAAGAAATTATGCCACTTGGAACATAAAATTCCAGCTCTTTATTCCCCTCTGTATTTAATAATTCCGCCATGATTTCAGCTGCTGAGAACAGAGATGTGGAATTCCCTGTTGAACCTTTCTGACATTTTACCCAGGATCTTGGAATGGGATGGTTCTTAAATAACAGTTGATTAACTCCCGAGCTGTCATGAATGGTTTTGAACTCACAACATCAGATTATAAGCACTAACTTCTGCAGAGTAAACTAGTAACTTGTGTTAAGTGCTCAGGAACCGCAAAAGTAATTTCTGGACCATTGCAGCCCTTCTAACTAAGAACCATGCGGAGCCTCAAATGTCATTGCCAGCCTGTATGATTAAAGTCATGGAGTCATACAGCACAGACAGGTCCTTCAGACCAACCCATCCAAAATGCCCCATCAACGCTAGTCCAAATTCCCCGTGTCTAAGTGTCTTTTAAATGTTGTTATAGCACCTGCCTCAACTACCTCCTTGAGCAGCTCATTCCATATACCCAACACTCAAAAAGTTACCCCTCAGATTCCTATTTAATCTTTCCTAGTAATTCTTGCTCCCCAAACCTATGCCATTTGGCTCTTAATTCACCTACCTTGGGAAATAGACTCTGTGCATTCACCCTGTCAATTCCCTCATAATTTTACACACTATAAGCACCTGGAGAAAACCCATGCAGTCAAAGGGAAAATGTGCACACTCAGTACTGACAGAACCCGTAGTCAGGATCGAACCCAGGACTCTGGCCACACCTCAGCCTCCTGCACTCGAAGGAATAAGGTCCTCGCTTGTAGAAACAAAGAACTGCAGATGCTGGTTAATAACACAAAAGGACACGAAATGCTGGAGTAACTCAGCAGTCAGGCAGTATCACAGGAGAACATGGATTAGGTGACATTTTGGGTTGGAACCTTTAAACATCACCTATCCTGTCTCTCCAGAGATGCTGCCTGACCCGCTGAGTTACTATTAAACTTTGTGTCGATCTTCAGTATAAACCAACATCTGCAGTTCCTTCCAACACACCCTTCACAGGCCCCTACGAAGCTTTTCAAAAAGGGGGGTGGCATGACAGGATTACAAAAAATTAATATGAAATAATGTGCGCGCAGCGCACATCACGAGCGCGAAGCTCAAAGTCCCTCGCGGCCAAGGTCCAGGGCCCGCTTAAGGGCGCTGGAAGCTCTGGGGTTTTAGATGCTCTCTGGTGCATTCTGAGCCTTATTTTGGAGCATTTTTGCACCAAATTTATGACCAATATATCAGAAATAATTTTGGTTGAGTCAAGAGTAATGAGTGGGTGGAATGGGATGATTGGGGACATTATTGTATACAAATTTTTTTAAATCAAGAATTGAAGTTGTCCTTGTTTTAATAATTCACTAATTCAAGTTGTACTGTTGTAAAATGTTACGTAAAATGTTATAAAGGAGCATGCAAAAACTGCAAACAAAAAACTACGTTTTTGCAGTAAAGGAAACCTTTTTTTAGAAAATGTTTTGTGTGTTGATTTGATTGCCTGTTACTGTTCGACTGTGTTAGTGTGTGCAGTGCACCTTTAATGGTCCTCCTGACCTAACAACTTCACATCACATCAATTTCAACATGGAATAGTGATGTGAATACAACATTTAGTTCGACCAATTTCCATCATAAAAATTGAAGTCAAACTAAATGGTGCATAGAGGTACCTACTAGAGAAGGGGCAGTGCTGGATCTCCTGTTAGGAAATGAGACAGGGCAGGTGGCGGAGGTATGTGTTGGGGAGCACTTCGGGTCCAGTGATCACAATACCATTAGTTTCAATATAATTATGGAGAGGATCAGAACTGGACCTAGGGTTGAGATTTTTGATTGGAGAAAGGCTAACTTTGAGGAGATGCGAAAGGATTTAAAAGGAGTGAATTGGGACATGTTGTTTTATGGGAAGGATGTAGAAGAGAAATGGAGGACATTTAAAGGTGAAATTTATGTCCCTGTTCGGTTGAAAGGAAATAGTAAAAATTGGAAAGAGCCATGGTTTTCACGGGAAATTGGACACGGTTCGGAAAAAGAGAGAGATCTACAATAATTATAGGCAGCATGGAGTAAATGAGGTGCTTGAGGAGTATAAAGAATGTAAAAAGAATATTAAGAAAGAAATTAGAAAAGCTAAAAGAAGATATGAGGTTGCTTTGGCAAGTAAGGTGAAAGTAAATCCAAAGGGTTTCTACAGCTATATTAATAGCAAAAGGATAACAAGGAATAAAATTGGTCCATTAGAGAGTCAGAGTGGACAGCTATCTGCAGAGCCAAAAGAGATGGGGGAGATATTGAACAATTTATTTTCTTCGGTATTCACCAAGGAGAAGGATATGGAATTATGTGAGGTAAGGGAAACAAGCAGAGAAGCAATGGAAGTTATGAGATTCAAAGAAGAGGAGGTGCGGACACTTTTGAAAAATATGAAAACGGATAAGTCTCCAGGTCCTGACAGGATATTCCCTAGGACATTGAGGGAAGTTAGTGTAGAAATAGCAGGGGCTATGACAGAAATATTTCAAATGTCATTACAAACGGGAATAGTGCCGGAGGATTGGCGTACTGCGCATGTTGTTCCGTTGTTTAAAAAGGGTTCTAAGAGTAAACCTAGCAATTATAGACCTGTTAGTTTGACGTCAGTGGTGGGCAAATTAATGGAAAGGATACTTAGAGATAATATATATAAGCATCTGGATAAGCAGGGTCTGATTAGGAACAGTCAACATGGATTTGTGCCTGGAAGGTCATGTTTGACTAATCTTCTTGAATTTTTCAGAGGTTATTAGGGAAATTGATGAGGGAAAAGCAGTGGATGTTGTCTATATGGACTTCAGTAAGGTCTTTGACAAGGTTCCTCATGGAAGGTTGGTTAAGAAGATTCAATTGTTGGGTATTAATGGTGGAGGAGCAAGATGGATTCAACAGTGGCTGAATGGGAGATGCCAGAGAGTAATGGTGGATGGCTGTTTGTCAGGTTGGAGGCCGGTGACTAGTGGGGTGCCTCAGGGGTCTGTGTTGGGTCCACTGTTGTTTGTCATGTACATCAATGATCTGGATGATGGTGTGGAAAATTGGATTAGTAAGTATGCAGATGATACTAAGATAGGTGGTGTTGTGGATAATGAAGTAGATTTTCAAAGTCTACAGAGAGATTTAGGCCATTTGGAAGAGTGGGCTGAAAGATGGCAGATGGAGTTTAATGCTGATAAATGTGAGGTGCTACATCTCGGCAGGACAAATCAAAATAGGACGTACATGGTAAATGGTAGCGAATTGAGGAATGGAGTTGAACAGAGGGATCTAGGAATAACTGTGCATAGTTCCCTGAAGGTGGAATCTCATGTAGATAGAGTGGTAAAGAAAGCTTTTGGTGTGCTGGCCTTTATAAATCAGAGCATTGAATATAGAAGTTCGGATGTAATGTTAAAATTGTACAAGGCATTGGTGAGGCTAATTCTGGAGTATGGAGTACAATTTTGGTCACCTAATTATAGGAAGAATGTCAACAAAATAGAGAGAGTACAGAGGAGATTTACTAGAATGTTGCCTGGGTTTCAGCAACTGAGTTACAGAGAAAGGTTGAACAAGTTAGGTCTTTATTCTTTGGAGCGCAGAAGGTTAAGAGGGGACTAGATACAGGTCTTTAAAATTATGAGCGGGTTAGACAGAGTTGACGTGGATAAGCTTTTCCCATTGAGAGTAGGGAAGATTCAAACAAGGGGACATGACTTGAGAATTAAGGGACAGAAGTTTAGGGGGAACATTAGGGGGAACTTCTTTACTCAAAGAGTGGTAGCTGTGTGGAATGAGCTTCCACTGGAAGTGGTGGAGGCAGGTTCGATTTTATCCTTTAAAAATAGATTGGATGGATATATGGACGGGAAAGGAATGGAGGGTTATGGTCTGAGTGCAGGTAGATGGGACTAGGGGGAAGTAAAACATTAAAAAAAAAAAAAATTTAAATTTGTTTGGCACGGACTTGAGGGGCCGAGATGGCCTGTTTCCGTGCTGTAATGGTTATATGGTTATTTACATTACTATGATCGCTTTCAAACTAACCTATCTTACTGTCATACTATTATAACAAATTCTAGTTCCATGATGACTCATAAACAAGATCACAAATCACAATTTGAATTTTCAAACACAATGTGATTGTGAATAATTGCAGCTGCCAAGTTTCACCAAGCATTTCCGTATTTTGATGGCTGAAAATCAGTATTTTATTGTGGAAATCAGCAATTCTCACATAAATGCAATAGAATGTACTACACAGAAACTGGATTTTTGAAAATCAGTATTTTTTTGCAATCCCCCTCCCTCCTGCTCTCTCTGCCCTCTCTCTTCCCCCCCCCCTCCCTCTCTAGACCTTCCTGCGAGTTGAGGAGCTATGCATGAGTGGATAGGTCGGGGATGGGGTAAAAGGAGCAAATGAATAATATTAATATAATATCAAGGGGGTGGTTAGTGTGTGTGTGGAGGGGCGTGGTTAGTGTGTGTGTGATGCTGCAGACCACCCCCCTCCCCCCGCAACCGTACGTTGAGGGGACGGGACCCAACGGGTCCCACTTGGTCTAGTAACTATTAAAAGTCTGATCTTGGATGTGTGTGTGTTTGTTCGTGTGTGTGTTTGTTTGTGTATAATATCATCTTCTCGAAATAACGACACGCTAATGGTAAAAAATTTACATATTCCGGTAGAGATTTTTCCCCTGGAGTTCAAAATCGCCTTATCTGAAAATGTCATGCTTTATTTCTCGAGTTATTAATGAAAATATTCAAAAATCAGACAAACTGTGAAGTCTGCACCATCTTGCTCATGCTGGAGTGTCATCACCCCCCCCCCTCTCTCCCTCCTCCTTTGGTTGACACCAGCTGCCCACTGCTCCTCCCCGCCCCTCCTCTCCCTCCCTCCCTCCCCCTCTTCTGCCCCCCCCTCTTCTGCCCTCCCCTCTCCCCTCCCCTGGCGTCTCTCCTCTCGCCCCCCCCAGTCACCACGCCAGCAGCATCCCAGGGTGCACAAGTAACCACGCCAGCAGCATCCCTAGAAGCAGCAGCAGCTCGCCCCAAGGAGCTGCTCAAGCGGCGGGTTGGTTAAGGTGGATTGCGGCGCTCGCATTCCGACCTCAGCTGCCGCTTCTCCTGAGCCTGCTTGGGCTTGGACAGTTTCCTCGAGCACTGCAGATCCTGAGGTGATCGAGAACCTGGCAAGGGAGAAATTTGCTGCCTTTGAAAGCCTTACCCTCAAGTTTTGCAACGAGCCGCTCCGGGGGAAGAACAAGCCTCGGCCTTCTCGGTCATCGAGTGCAACGCCAGGGTCATCCAGTGGCTGTACGGCATGCAAGAGGGCCAAGGAGCTCAAAGGCACGGCTCCCTTTGTCCTGGTGTGGAATAAAAAAATATTGTGCCCCAATCTTTTTTCACTCTGGAAAAAAAAGGGGGGTCGACCGCACCCATCGCACCCCCCTTCGGACGGCCTTGCTTCAGAACGTCTGAGCCTGCCCAATCTCTCCCTGTAGCTCTGGCCAGGGAATTATGGATACCTCAACACTGTGTGAGTGAGTCAAAAATAGCCCTGACATCACACAGCCTCTCACCATCAACATTGACCTGTGTGTGTGCTCAGTAAGGTCACAGATGTCAAGCGTCTGATAACGTACAGTAGGAACATGCAGATGCACAAAATAGCCATTGGAATTGGCGGTTATCACTCTGAGCTAGTTGCCAATGACCCAGAGAACTGTATCCATTACTGGACTTCCGAGGATGTATTTCAAGTACATTCAGTATCTGCCATGGACCGTCTACTGACTCTCAAAATGGACACTTGCCATTAGTCTCTACATCGAGGAGTCATTTACACTGATCACATCTTATTAGAGTCATACAGCATGGAGACAGGCCGTTTGGTCCAATTTTCGCTGGCCGACCAAGATGCCCCATCTTGGTCTAGTCCCACCTGTCCGCATTTGGCCCATATCTGCCTAAACCTTTTCTCTCCATGTACCTATACAAATGCCTTTTAAATGTTATCAGAGTCATCGTCATACAGAGGGGGAACAGGCCCTTTGGCCCAACTTGCCCACACCGATGCTAGTCCCACCTGCCCACGTTTGGCCCATATCCCTCCAAACATTTCCTATCTATGTACCTGTCCAAATGTCTTTTAAATGTTGTTATAGTACCTGCATACTACCTTCTCTGGCAGATAGGCACAAAGAGCTGGAGTAACTCAGCGGGACAGGCAACATCTCTGGAGAGAAGGAATGGGTGACGTTTCGGGTCGAGACCCTTCTTCAGTCTGAAGAAACGTCACCCATTCCTTCTCTCCAGAGATGCGAGGCTCTTTGTATCTATCTTCGGTGTAAACCAGCATCTACAGTCCCTTCTTACACATACTTTCTCTGGCAGCTCATTCCATATACCCACCACCCTCTCTGTGAAAATCTTGCCTGTCGGGTTCTTATCAAATCTTTCCCCTCTCACCTTAAACCTATGCCCTCTGGTTTTTGATTTCCCTACTCTGGTAAAAGATTGTGCATCTTATCAATTTGCTCCCCCTCATGATCTTGTGCACCTCTACAGGATCAACCCTCATGCTCCTTTGCTCCAAAGAATATAGTCCTAGCCTGCTCAACCTCTACCTCATGCCCTCAAGTCCTAACAACATCCTCGTAAATTTTCTCTGCACTCTTTCCGGCTTAACAGCATCTTGCCTATAGACAGACACAAAATGCTGGAGTAACTCAGACTGAAGAAGGGTCTTGACCCGAAACGTCACCCATTCCTTTTCTCCAGAGATGCTGCCTGTCCCGCTGAGTTACTCCAGATCTTTATGTCTATCTTCGGTTTAAACCAGCATCTGCAGTTCCTTCCTAAACATCTCGTCTACAGCATGGTGACCAAAACTAAACACAGTACTCCAAATGTGGCCTCACCAACAACTGTAACATAACATCCCAACTTCTATACTGAAGAGCCTCGTCTGATGAAGGCCAATGTGCTGAAAGCCTTCTTGGCCACCCTCCCCACAATTTTCATCATCTTCCCCCCCGATTCTACCACTCTCCTAAACTTTAGGGGAAACTAACAGTGGCCAACTAACCTGCCAATTCACATGTGTTTGGGACAGAGCACCCAGAGGCTGGCACAGTGGGACAGCTGTAGAGTCACTGCCTCACAGCACCAGAGACCCAGGTTCGATCCTGACTATGGGTGTTGTCTGTGTGAAATTTGCACGTTCTCCCTGTGAGAGCCTGGGTTTCCTCCCACGTCTCAAAGACGTGCAGGTCTGTAGGTTAATCGGCCTGTACATTTGCCCCTCCCCCCCCCCTCAATGTGCAGGGAATGGATGTGAAAGTGGGATAACAAAGAACTAGGCTGTAGAAACATGGAACTGTAGATGCTGGTTTACAAAAGAAAAACAAAGTGCTGGAGTACCTCAGCGGGTCAGGCAGCATCCTTAGGGAACATGGATAGGTGATGTTTCTGGTCAGGACCCTTCTTCCAACATGTGACCGTGTGATTGATGGTCGGCGTTGACACAGTGGGCTGAAGGGCCTGTTTCTATGCTGTATCCCCAAACTAAATTACTTTGTTATCTTTCCAAGGCCCAACAGTATAATTGGATATAGCTGTGAACTGGGGAATTGTGACCATGCCCACAGTGAACCCAAATACACTGAACAATTGTCCTGAACCACTGGGGTGAAAGAACTCAATTCAACACCCACGAATTGGGTGTTCATAAATCATAGGACCAGAATTAGGCCATTTGGCCCATCTAGTCTACACTGCCATTCAATTATGGCTGATCTATCTTTCCCTCACAACCCCATATTTCTGCCTTCTTACCATAGCCTTTGACACCTTTTCTAATAAAGAACCAGTCAATCTCCACATTAAAAGTACCCAATGACTTGGCCTCCACCGCCGTCTATTGCAATGGATTCCACAGACTCACCACCCTCTGGCTAAAGAAATTCCTCCTCATCTCTTTTCTAAATTACGTCCTTTTATTCTGAGGCTGTGCCCTCTGGTGCTAGATTCTCCCACCAGTGGAAACATCCTCTCCATATCCACTCTATCCAGGCCTTACATTATTCGGTAAGTTTCAATGAGACCCCCCCACCCTCATCCTAAACTCCAGCAAGTGCAGGCCCAGTGCCATCAACCACTCATCTTACGTTCACCCAATCATCCCCGGGGTCATTCCCGTGGAGAAATGACAATGTATAAACTCAAATCAAATCCTAGAATGACTGACCCAGAGGAAATCTTCCCCATTACATTGGAACAAGTGTCAGCGATACAGCCCTTCAAGATCTGACATCGCACAGGCTGGACTGCCCACCATTGACTGCATCTACACCTCACATTGCCTCGGCTAAGCTGCCAACATAATAAAGACCTTTCCCAGTTATTACTGCTCTCCACTCCTACGCAGCAGAAGCTTGAAAGCACACACCACCAGATTCAGGAACAGCTACTTCCCCTCTGCTATCAGTCTTCTGAATGGTCCTTCCATCATATAGGGTACTGTCCAATTCATCTCTACCCCATTGCAGACATTGGACTTTGTCTGGAACGGGTTCTCTACAATTCTGCAAACTCTATTCTGCGCTCTTTATCTTCCCCTTTGCTCTACCTATTGTACTTGAGTTTGGCTTGATTGTATTCATGTTTGGTATTATCTGATTTAATTACCCCAGTAGATAGCTTGCAAAACAAAGGATTTCACAGTACACGTGACAATAATAAACCTAAACCTAAATCTGACTATTACTAGTTCTGGTGATCGCTTGCAGGCTAGAATAATGGACTGTTTCTCTCTCCGCAGATGCTGTGCATTTTTCAACGTTTTCTGTTTTTGTACAGCCTCTCAAGCTCATCACTTTCGGAAGCGGGGTGGTGTACGCTACACAGTCAGAACCAATGGTGCCAAAGTGGAGATGGTCGACATCTTTAATTAAGTTTAGTTTATTACTCTCACGTGTACCAAGGTACAGTGAAAAACATTTTTGTTACATGCTATCCAGTCTGCGGAAATACTATACATCATTACAATCAAGCCATTTATAGTGTACAGAATCAGGATAAAGGGAGTAAAGTTTAATGTAAGATAAAGTTCAATAAAGTCCAATTAAAGATAGTCCGAGGGTCTCCAATGAGGTAGATGGTAGCTCAGGATCACTCTCCAGTTGCTGATTGGATGCGTCAATTGCCTGATAACAGCTGGGAAGAACTTGTCCCTGAATCTGGAAGCATGCGTTTTCACAATTCTGTACCTCTTGCCTGATGGGAGTGAGAAGAGGGAGTGACCGGGGTGCGACTCATCCTTAATTATGCTGGATCTTCAAGTACCAAGGTGTAAATATCACCAAACATTTGTCCAGGTCCAACTATATTGATGTTATGGACAAGAATGCACATTAACTTCCTCAAAAGATGATAGAAATTCAGCATGGCTCCAGCAACTTTAACCAACTTTTGCATATGCACCATAGAAGGTATCCTTATTTTGGCAACTGCTCTACCCAAGATCATAAGAAATGCAGAGAATTGTGGATGTAGCCCAGGCCATCACACAGACCAGTCTCCCTCCCACAAACTAACCAAGTAAAATGGATGAAGGGGTGCCAGTGGATGTAGTGTATCTAGATTTTCAGAAAGCCTTTGATAAGGTCCCGCACGGGAGACTGGTGACTAAAATTAGAGCACATGGTATTGGGGGTAGGGTGTTGACATGGATAGAAAATTGGTTGGCAGACCGGAAGCAAAGAGTAGGAGTGAACGGGTCCTTTTCAGAATGGCAGGCAGTGGCAAGTGGAGTGCCACAAGGCTTGGTGTTGGGGCCGCAACTGTTTACCATATATATTAATGATTTGGAAGAGGGAATTAGGAGCAACACTAGCAAGTTTGCGGATGACACAAAGCTGGGTGGCAGTGTGAACTGTGAAGAGGATGTTAGGAGGTTGCAGGGTGACCTGGACAGGTTGAGTGAGTGGGCAGATGCGTGGCAGATGCAGTATAATATAGATAAATGTGAGGTTATCCATTTTGGCGGCAAAAACAAGGGGGCAGATTATTATCTCAATGGGGTTAGGTTAGGTAAGGGGGAGGTACAGCAAGACCTGGGTTTCCTTGTACACCGGTCACTGAAAGTTGGTGTGCAGGTACAGCAGGCAGAGAAGAAAGCTAATGGAATGCTGGCCTTCATAACAAGAGGATTTCAGTATAGGAGTAAAGAGGTTCTTCTGCAGTTGTATAGGGTTCTGGTGAGACCACATCTGGAGTATTGTGTACAGTTTTGGTCTCCTAATTTGAGGAAGATCATCCTTGTGATTGAGGCAGTGCAGCGTAGGTTCACGAGATTGATCCCTGGGATGGCGGGACTGTCATATGAGGAAAGATTGAAAAGACTAGGCTTGTATTCACTGGAGTTTAGAAGGATGAGGGGTTATCTTATAGAAACATATAAAATTATAAAAGGACTGGACAAGCTAGATGCAGGAAAAAATTTCCCAATGTTGGGCGAATCCAGAACCAGGGGCCACAGTCTTAGAATAAAGGGGAGGTCATTTAAGACTGAGGTGAGAAAAAACGTTTTCACCCAGAGAGTTGTGAATTTATGGAATTCCCTGCCACAGAGGGCAGTGGAGGCCAAATCACTGGATGGATTTAAGAGAGAGTTAGATAGAGCTCTAGGGGCTAGTGGAGTCAAGGGATATGGGGAGAAGGCAGGCACAGGTTATTGATAGGGGACGATCAGCCATGATAACAATGAATGGCGGTGCTGGCTCGAAGGGCCAAATGGCCTCCTCCTGCACCTATTTACTATGTCTATGTTTAACTCCATCTACAATTCACTCTGCCTTAGGAAAGCAGCCAATTTAAACAGGAGCTATTTTCAATCTGGTCATCGCCTCTTTTTTTCCCCTCTTCACTGTGCAGAAGGTACAAAATCTTGAAAGCATGTACCACCAGTCAGGAACAGCCTTTTCCATGCTGTTATCAGACTACTGAACTGATCTCTCATATGCTAAGAGTGTAGTCCCAATCTTCCAACCTGCCTCATTGCAGACCACACACTTTTTTGTTATCTGTACTTTGTTGCTAACCATAACACTATAAACTGTCACATTATATTACATACTCTGGTATTTTTCACTTTACACTATCTGTATGATATGATAATATTTGAATAACACGCACACAAAGTTTTCACTGTACCAAAGGGTCACCTTCGACACAGAGGGAGTGAGGTGTATGGAACAAGCTGTCAGAGGAAGTAATTGAGGCAGATATGAAAACAATGTGCATAAGTTCATGGCTAGGATAGGTTTAGAGGGGTTTGGGCCAAATACAGACAAATACAATTAGCTTAGTTAAGGTATCTTGATCAGCATGGATGAGTTGGACCGAAGGGCCTGTTTCCATGCTCCATGTCCATGACTCTTTGATCCTAATAAACCAATACCATTTCAATGAGATTCATTCTGGCTTCAACCCCATTTTCCCCCATTTGTCCCATTCCACACCCCCCTATTTTCTCCCTATGTTTTTTTAATCTAAATGCAATAACCCTGCAATACTGTTCTATGATTTTGGTTTTGCAGACTCCTCGTTTAATCAGATGATCAATTAAGAAGATGCCAGAGATCTACCATTTCCTGTGGAACAGATTGGCATTGTTTTTGATCCTTTTGAGCAACTACATTGAAATCCATTTCTCAGCATCTGCCCCGTCAATCCTCTTCAAACAGATCACCTCTCGTCCTTCCAAATTCCAATGAGCTCAACCTTCCCTCAGGAGTCAACCCCTTCCTCTGCAGAATCAACCTTCTTCCAATTGCCTCCAATGCAAATACATCTAAGTGGTCCTTTTTTTGTGGACAGGAAAGGTACCAATATGCAGACTGTTCTTTGCGATTGATGTCTATGGCAGATCGTAGTCCTATAAGCTGCTTAAGCTGTTAAACGCCCCAACAGCCTAATTTTTAATTAATAAATATAGGTTTTTAACTTTAGTGATCTTTTATTTACATTAAATATTCTAAAAGTTTTAACTATTCATTACATTTTAATATTTTTTATGGAATATTAAAATCTCAAAGCTTTGACTATTTGTTAAACTTTAATCTTTTTGTCATCTTAAATTCTAGATAGGTTTAACTCTTTGTCAAACTTTAATAATCTTTTTGTACTACAGAAAATTCCAAAAGTTTGAAACTATTTTTTTTTAAACTTTAGTAATCGATTTGTAATATTAAGATTTTTTTTTAAACTACTTTAATAATCTTTTTGTAATATAAAATATAAGTTTTTAAACTGTTTGTTAAACTTTAATCTTTTTGTAATATTTAAAAAATCATTTTTAATATTAAAAATTCTCAACAAATGTAACTCATTTTGTAAAAGGTTAAATCTAGTTTGAAAACCTTTTAGAGCTGCTAGTTTGGCGTACCATCACAAAAAAAACGCAGCATCTAAACAACCACACTCAGTGATCAGTGAGAACATCGATGACTTGCCTGCTTTCAATCCGCATCTTTCCATTTATCTTTCTATTTACTTGCTGTACCTGTATTTCGCACCTGGCTGCTATGGAACATCTCTCCAATTAGCCACACTGAACATTGTCGACGCAAATCATTCCCCCATCTCGGTTTTATCCCTGTTGTAAGTTACTGTTGCATTAGCGTTCAGGCAGCAAATGCCAAAACTCTGCAAGAACCACAAAGGAAGTGGGAAGCTCCTGTCACTGAGGAGAGTTCTTTTCCGCACTCTCTCCCCAGCTCGAGCCTGGTTTAGTTCTGGGTCTGACAGTCCGACATGCTCACTCCAACTAACCTCAGATGTGCTTCAATCAGTTACAGTTATTCATCATCTACCTCCCCAACTCCCACCTTTCCCCGCCGCTCCATTTTGGTCATACAGCACAGAAATGGGCCCCTCTGCCCAACTCATCCCATGCCAACCTTGTTTCCACTGAACTAGACTCATTTGCCCATGTCTGGCCCATATCCCTTTAAACCTTTCCTATCCATTTGTCCATACCAGGCCCTTATCCCTCTAAACCTTTCCTATCCATTTACCCATGCCTGGCCAAAATCCCTCTGAATCTCTCCTTTCCATATACCTCTTTTAAATGTAGTTATAGTACCTGCTTCAACTACCTTCCAAATACCCACCACCCTGTGTGAAATCCTTCATCGGGACCACTTTAAATCTTTCCCCACTCACTTTGAATCTAAGCACTCTGGTTTTAGTTTCCCCTACACTTGGAAAAAGACTGCAATCATCTGCCTTATCATGACTTTATAAACCTCTATAAAGTCACCCCCCTTCCCCCGACTCCTTCGTTCCAGAGAAAAGAAACACAGCCATAGACTATTCATTCACTGCTTATAACTCAAGCCCTCTGGTCCCGGCAACATCCTTGTGAATGTCTGTGGTTTTTCTATCCAAAGAGAGCGAGAGACATGCTGGTGTCTGGCTGCTGCAGGGAGCTGATGAACAAGTCAAGTTTAAAAAAGGAATTACCTCTCCCCTTCACTGTGTAGCACCACTGCTGACAACAAGCAGCTTCAGGTCCAGCCGACCAGCGGTTCTTGTGGATGATTCTCCTCCGCCAGATCCTCCCACACCACCTCACTCCCCCTCAACTCCTTTTCCGTTGGTCACTCCTCGCCGGGCCTCGGTTGGGGTCTGCAGTGAGGGCAGTCACGGCCCGCCACGGCTCACATCTGTCGTGTGCCCTGTGCAGTCCCTGCCTGCGGTCGTTTATATTTGGAGACTGGGATCAGGTTTCAGTGGAATGCCCTGTATCAGGAATTCTCGCGGCAGGCTGCCTGCTGGGAGGCTGGAAACAGGGAGCTCCGAGGCTGCCGAACTTCGGGAACTTTTTTTGAACAAAAGCCTGGGTGTACAGGGCAAGAAACCACTCGGGGATACAGCAGACGTCCTGGTCAAACCCTCCGGTAATCTGCATTAACTTTAAAACTTTTTTTTACAGTGACCAGAACTCCACATGGAGATACATCCACCATGGACAAATTCAGATGTAGATACTGGTTTACAAAAGAAGACACAAAGTGCTGGTGGACAAAGACCCATACCATCCTGGCCACACACTCATCTCACCACTGCCATTGGGAAGAAGGTACAGGAGCCCGAGAACTATAACGTCCAGTTTCAGGAACAGCTTCTTCCCTATAGCCATCAGGCTATTAAACACAACAACAAATAAACTATGAACAATAGACTATTATTATTATTATTATTGTACTGTTATTGTTTGTTCCTTTTTTTCCTGAGTTTTTGTTATATCATTTATTATGATTGCATATTCTGTTGTGCTGCAGCAAATATGAATTTCATTGTTCTATCTGGCACATATGATAATAAAACACTCTTGACTCTTGACTTAGCGGGTCAGGCAGCATCTCAGGCGAACATGGAGAAGCGAAGTTTCAGGTTGGGATCCTTCTTCAGCATCTCCAGAGAACATGCAAAGGCACCTTTTCGGGTCGAGTCTGAAGAAGGATCCTGACCCGAAATGTCGCCGACGCAAGTACTCCTGAGATCTTTCTTGACCCGCTGAGTTAATCCAGTGCTCTGTGTCTTCTTCCTTAACTTCATCTCTGTCCCATGCTGCCTGGATTAGAGGATATTAGATACAAGAAGAGGGAAGCTGAGGGAAGACCAGATAGAACTTTAAGATTCTGAGGCATAGATAAGATAGTCAGAAACTTTTTCCCCCCCAGAGTGAAAAAGTCAAAGACAAGAGGGCATACTTATAGGCATATAGGCAACCAGAGTGGTAAAGGAGTTGTGTGGGGCAAGTTTTTTAAAATTAATTAATTTATTTTTTATTTTTATTACACACACAGAGGTTGGTGGGTACCTGGAACACATTGCCTGGGGTGGTACATTTAAAAAAAAAGGCATAAAGAGGGAAGAGAGTCAGAAATGTTTTCCAAGGTTGGAAATGTCAAGGACTAGAGGATATAGCTTTAAGGTGACAGGAGCAAAGTTTAAAGGAGATGTGTGGGGCAAGTTTATATTACATGCTGTCCCATACAGCCCAGATTAGAGAGTATTAGCTACAATGAAAGGTTGGACAAACTTGGATTGTTTTCTCTGGAACAGCAGAGGCAGAAGGAGGGCCTGATAGAAGCACATAACATCACGTTCTCCCTGTGACTGCGTGGGTTTTCGCCGGGTGCTCTGATTTCCTCCCACATCCCAAAGACGTAGAGGTTTGCAGACTAATTGGTCTCTGTTAATTGTAAATTGTCCCTGGTGTGTAGGATAGTGCTAATGTATGGGGTGATTGTTGGTCGACACCGACTCTGTATCTCTAGTCTAATGGTCACTCCAGGTACGGACTACCATGTGAGTGAATAGGTTGCACCCAAGTTCCCTCTTAAATCTCTCCCCTCTTACCTTAATCTTATGCCCTCCAATTTTACAATCTTATGGTATGGGAAAAAGATTGTGAGCATTTGCCTTTTCCATGATCCTTAGAAAGAAAATAAATTACAGTGGCGTTCTTATGTGAAAAAATGGGGTTTGCAATAGGCGTGGCTATTTTTTGTGATGGTACATGTCAATAACGAAACCTCTAAAACGGTAAAGACATTTACAATTTTAAAATTACTAAAAGATTACTAAAGCTTTAAAAATAAAACATTAATTAAATGAGGCGATCAGGCCCTTAAACAACTTAAGGTGCTTATAGGACAACAACCTACCTTGGACACCAACAGCAAGGATCGACCTGCGTACCCGGCACCTTTTCGTATAGAAAAGGAGCGCTGGGCACAGCACAACAGTACACTAATTAGTTTCATAGCTGTAGTGACCCAGGTTCAATCCTGACCTCCGGTGCTGTCTGTGTGGAGTTTGCACATTGTCACCGGGTCTCTGAGAAAATGAGTCCTTATAATAAAAAAAGTCTTTATAAAAAGTATTTATAATAAGTCCTTAGAATTAAAAAAAATATATCCTTTGAGTAAAAAGAAGTCCTCCTAGTTAAAAAAAAAAGTCCTGGGCATGGCACAATGGTGAGTCAGTAGTTTCACAGCTTTAGTGACCCAGGTTCGATCCCGACTACCGGTGCGGTCTGTGTGGAGTTCGCACATTGTTGCCGAGTCTCTGTGAGAAAATGGCTTCCTCCCACGACGACCTGGGTTCCTCCGGTTTCTTCCCGTCCTCCAAGGACATGCTGGACGGTACCAAATCAAACAGAGTAAAGTTGTCCGTTATGTGTGGGGGGGTAAGTGGTAGAACCTGGAGGGAGTAGATGGGAATGTGGGGAGAATGAAATGGCAGTGTAGCCGGTAGAGTTGTTGCCTCACAGCCCGAGGCCTGGTTCAATCTTGACTACGAGTGCTGTCTGTACTGAGTTTACACTTTGTAAGTCACAGAAGCAGAATTAAGCCTTTCGGTTCATCTATTTCGCCATTCAATCATGGTTGATCTATCTTTCACTCTGAGTGTGCGCCTCCCAGCTATCACACTAGCGCTATCTGACACACTAGGGACAATTTACAATTTTTACCAAAACCAATTAACCTACAGACGCACCTTCTTTGGAGTGTGGAAGGAAACTGGAGTACGTGGAGAAAACTGCAATCTCGCAGTCACAGGGAGAACGTACAAACTCCGTACAGACAGCACCCATAGTCAGAATTGAACTTGTGTCTCTGGTGCTGCAAGGCTGCAACTCTACCACTGCGCCACTCTTGATTGATAGTCAGCATAGGCTAGGTGGGCCAACGGGCCAGTTTCCATGCTGTATCTTTCAATCTACTTTTCAATCAATCAAATTTACTATCAATTAACATTATAAGCTATTATAACTGGACAGTTTGTATTTTCCTTCAGTTTGTAACTGGGATGTGGATGTTACTGGGAAAGCCGGAATTAACAATCGATCTCTAATTTCCATCTGAGCTCAATGGCCTTCTGGATTAATTCAAAGGGCAGTTAAGGGTCATTTTTATCAGTAGATCTGGAATTACATATTGGTCATACAAGGTAGGGATGCTTAAACCCCTTCCCTGGAACTGGTTAACAAACCAGATGGGTTTGTACCAGCAATCCAGTAATTTTTGTGGGCAACGTTACTGGCACTAGCTGTTTTATTTTCCTTAAATGAAAATTCTTCAGCTGCCCTGGTGGGATTTGAACACAATGAATACTGGTTTAAGTATTTAACTGCTGTGCTGCCAGGAACTCAGTCCAATCCTGGAGAATTTATAGTTCCCAGAGATTTAGAACATTGGCACAGTGATAGAGTTGCTGCCTTACAGCTCCAGAGACCCAGGTTCAATCCTGCACTTGGCCCATACTCCTCTCATCACTTCCTGTCCATATGCCTGTCCAAATGCCTTTTAAAAGTCATAATTTTATCCACTTCAATAGCTTCCTCTGGCAGTTCAAGGAAGGTATAGTGGCACAGTGGTAGAGTTGCTGCCTTACCTGTATTCGATCCTGACTACAGGTGCTGTCTGTGTGGAGTTTGTACCTTCTCCCTGTGACTGCATGGGTTTTCTCCAGTTCCCACTCACATCCCATAGACTTGTAGGTTAATTGGCTTCTGAAAAAAAATTATTCCTAGGGTGTGGACTAGTACTAGAGTCTTGCGAGCCCTCTCTCTTCCACCCCCTGGCTCATCCTCACTTGGATTATAAAAAGCAAGGCTAATGAGGTGCAGGTGAGTTGATCCATTAACAGCTAATGGGACACAGATGTTTCTCCTTTGACTGTGGCTCGGTCTGCAGCTCTGCCCAGGGTTCCGGTACTTTCCAGTTTGTGGTGCTGGTCATTGGCTTCTCCTGGCCTGTCCGCTGCATCATCACAAACAAAAGACAGTGCATAGAAGTTCATAGTTGACGTCAGTGTTGTGTTGTGTTCAGAGTTCAAGAGCCTGATCGTTGCTGGGAAGAATCTGTTCTCAAACTTGGAGGTCACAGTTTTCAGACTCCTGTACATACTGCATAATGAGTCATAGTCATACAGCAAGGAAACAGGTCTTTCCGCCCAAACAGGCTACGCCGATCAACATGTCCCATCTACCCTAGTTCCACCTGTCTGCTTTTGGCCCATATCCCTTTAAACCTA
This sequence comes from Malacoraja senta, assembly GCA_038087875.1. Classification (NCBI taxonomy): domain Eukaryota; kingdom Metazoa; phylum Chordata; class Chondrichthyes; order Rajiformes; family Rajidae; genus Malacoraja; species Malacoraja senta. The sequence goes on along the minus strand of CM075977.1, from coordinate 194,044,232 downwards.
TTCCAGCTATGTATCTGTCTAAATGTTTCCAAATCCACTCTAAAGAGATTAGTGTGCAAAATTAGAGTACATGGTATTGGGGGTAGGGTATTGACATAGATAGAGAACTGGTTGGCAGACAGGAAGCAGAGAGTAGGAATCAATGGGTCCTCTTCAGAATGGCAGGCAGTGACTAGTGGGGTGGCGTAAGGCTCGGTGCTGGGACCTCAATTATCTACAATATATATTAACGATTTAGACAAGGGAATTAAATGTGATATCCCCAAGTTTGCTGAAGACACAAAGCTGGGTGTCAGTGAGCTGCAAGGAGGATGCTATGAGGCTACAGAGTAACTTGGACAGGTTGGGTGAGTGGGACGATGCATGGCAGATGCAGTATAATGTGGATAAATGTGATGTTATCCACTCTGGTTGAAAGAACAGGAAGACAGATTATTATCTGAATGGTGTCAGATTAGGAAAAGGGAAGGTGCAACAAGACCTGGGTGTGCTTGTACGTCGGTCACTGAAAGTAAGCATGCAGGTACAGCAGGCAGTGAAGAAAGCTAATGACATGTTGGCCTTCATTGCGAGAGGATTTGAGTTTAGGAGCAAGGAGGTCCTACTGCAGTTGTATAGGGCCCTGGTGAGACCGCACCTGGAATATTGTGTGCAATTTTGGTCTCCTAATTTGAGGAAGGACATTACTGCTATTGAGGGAGTACACCGTAGGTTCACCAGGTTAATTCCCGGGATGGCGGGTTCACCAGGTTAATTCCCGGGATGGCGGGACTGACGTATGATGAAAGAATGGGTCGACTGGACTTGTATTCACTGGAATTTAGAAGGATGAGAGGAGATCTTATAGAAACATATAACATTCTTAAAGGATTGGACATGCAATATGCAGGAAAAATATTCCCGATGTTGGGGGAGTCCAGAACCAAGGGTCGCAGTTTAAGAATAAGGGGTAGGCTATTTATGACTGAGATGAAGAAAAGCTTTTTCACCCAGTGAGTTGTGAATCTGTGGAATTCTCTGCCACAGAAGGCAGTGGAGGCCAATTCATTGGATGTTTACAAGAGAGTTAGATTTAGCTCTCGGGGCTAAAGGAATCAAAGGATATGGGGAAAAAGCAGGAACGGGGTACTGGTTTTAGATGATCAGCCATGATCATATTGAATGGCGGTGCTGGCTTGAAGGGCCGAATGGCCTACTCCTGCATCTATTTTTCTATGTTTCTTAAACATTGCGATAGTCCCTGCCACAACTACCTCCTCCAGAAGCTCGTTCCACACAGCTGCCGTTCTTTGTGTAAAAAAAGTCACCCCTCAGGTTCCTATTGAATCTTCCCCCCCCCCCCCCCCCCCCATCCCCCTCACCTTAAACCTATGTCCTCTGGTTCTCAATTTCCCCTACTCTGGGCAGAAAACTCTGTGCAATTACCCGATCTGTTCCTCTTATAATTTTTGTACACTCTCATGATTTTTATGGTAGGAGAGAAATGAGAGCGTGGCCATGGTGGTGTGGGTCTTTGATGATGCTGGCTGCCTTTTTGAGGCAGCACCTCGTATAGATCCCTTAGATGGTGGGGAGGTCAGTACCAGTGATGGACCGGGCAGTGTCTGCCTACCACTCTTTGTAATCTTCTTCATTCCTGGGCATTCGAGCTACCAAACCATGTTGTGATGCAACCAGTTAATTTGAGTCTGCTAAATTAAAAGTAGAGACACATGAAATTGCCTAGAGACACAAGGAACTGCAGATGCTGGTTTACAAAAGGAGAAAGTTCTTGACCCTAAAACAACAGTTATTTCTGTACTCCAGAGATATTGCCTGACTGTTGGGTTACTCAGCACTTTATGTCTCTTTTTGAAAGTAACATTGTTGGGAGAGTGAGCACAGGGTCAGACTTGGAATTAACACTTGCCGACCCTTTCTCACTGTCCAGTCCCTACAAGGCTCATCCATTTGGTTAAAATAATTTGGACAGGTAGATTAAGAGATTGAAAGAGAATGTCCTTTAAATACTATAACAACATAACAACACATTTAGGCAGGAACACAGACAGGAAAGGTTGAGAGGGATATTGGCCGAACCTGGGCAGTTAGACAATAGGTGCAGGAGTAGGCCATTCGGCCCTTCGAGCCAGCACCGCCATTCACTGTGATCATGGCTGATCATCCCCAATCAGTACCCCGTTCCTGCCTTCTCCCCATATCCCCTGACTCCGCCATCTTTAAGAGCCCTATCTAGCTCTCTCTTGAAAGTTGGCAGTTGTTGCTAGTCGGCATAGGCTAGTTGGACTGAAGGGCCTGTTTCCTTGCCGAATGACCGTTTCTCTAACCAGCCCTACTCCGTGATGCACCTCCAGGCCATGAAGATGTCAAAACCATCAAGAACACGCTTGCCCTCTGTTTAAGCTTCGCCGCTTAAAAATACACCAGCGATCGTGTGCCGATGTACATAATTAACTCATTGCTGCCTGGATTTCTGCATTGATTGCCAGCGACTGCTCAAACCACCTGTGCAACACTTTGCACAACCCCCCACCCCCCCCTTGTGACCAGGTCAATGAGGGGAGAGGAGGGGGGGGGGGAGAAAGGAGATCCCACAGAAACAGAGCCCACTCTCAGGAGCATGCTACAAGCAGTGTCAGCTGTTGGTTGGGGGAAGGATTGCAAACTGTCCGCTCGGCCAAAGCACGGCTAATTATCAACACCACTTGGGATGAAGTCTCACGCCAGCTATTTTGGGAGCATTGTGCCATCGGTCAGAGAAGCTGTCAAGATCTGTAGTTCTTTATGATTGGATATTTCAGGCTGATGAGAGTGTGGCATGAACTGACTGCATTGGAATTAGGAAAACGTTCAATTATTAAAGGGACATTCACCAGCTGAACTCAGGGGGGGAAATGACCACAGAATTCTTGGCCTGATCCAAATTTTAGTTAACTCGACTTTACCTTATATTTACTTTACTTTAGTTTATTGTTGTGTGTGGCAAGGTACAGTGAAAAGCTTTTCTGTTGCTTGCTATCCAGTCGGCAGAAAGACTACACATGATTACAATTAAGCCGCCCAGAGTGTGCAGTTACAGGATAAAGGGAATAACTTTTAGTGCAAGATGCAGTCCAGTAAAGTTCAATTAAATTTAGTCCGAGGGTCTCCAACGAGGTAGATGGTAGGTCAAAACCGTTCTCTAGTTGGTGATAGGATGGTTCAGTTGCCTGATCGCAGCTGGGAAGAAAACAGGCCCTTCGGCCCACCGGGTCCATGCTGGCCAACGATGACACATACACTAGTTCTATCCTTTACACAAAGCACAATTTACAGAAACCAATTAACTTACAAACCTGGATGTCTTTGCAATGTGGGAGTAAATGGGAACACCCGGAAAAACCCACGTGTTCACAAGGAGAACGTGCAAACTCAGGTCTCTGCCACTTCTTCTTGCTTATGGCGTGCATAGCCTAATGGGCCTGTCCCAATTACGGCGTGCATAGCCTAATGGGCCTGTCCCACTTATGGCATGCATAGCCTAATGGGCCTGTCCCACTTAGACGATTTTTCAGGCGCCTGCCGGTGACTGTCAAGTCGTAGCAGGTCGCTGAAAAAAGGGCGACTGGAACGGCGACTGTCAGACACACACACACATACACATTCGCATCCTTCACCAGCCAGTTATGCAGGCGGGGCACAGGGCAAGCGGGGAGCGCAGTCTGAGTGAAATTCACACGGTGCAAAGCCAATGTGATATAGACACACACCACGATGAACAGGAAGGATGGCGCTGTGTACGGGAAGGGTCACTTAAGTCCTTTAAAAGAGGGGGGAGAAGGGGAAGACGGGGTGGGGGGAAGGGGTGGAGACAACTTTTAAGAAGCCAGAGATACACGGCTGTGAAGCTCGGCGAACATTAACATTACCGGTCGGTTATCCTTGGTTCCGAAAACCACTGTTTACGTTTTTTTTCCCCAATGAGCCAATGAAATTCACCTGTCAGCATCGGCGACAACCTACCACCTCCTGGTGACCCACTACCACTGCACCTACGTCACGAGAATTCTCGCTACACTCCATGGCGTCAAAATTCTGCTCACCGCTAATTTTTCAACATATTGAAAAATTAGCGGTGACCAGAATGAAGCTGTGACTAGTTACGAGAATGCAGGAACTACTCACCACCATGCAGGCGACACCCCGGCAACCTCCGGTGAACATGTGACGACCTTGTGGCGACCTCATAGTCTCCGGTAGTCGCCTAAAAAGTTGCGTAAGTGGGACAGGCCCATAAAGTTGTAGATCAAGTGTAGTTGTCTCCACCCCTTCCCCCCATCCAGGCCAGGACAGCATCAGTTACTGGGTGGATGGCTTTGATGCCCCCAGGAAAAAGCCCTAGTGAGCAGTCATTCACGATTTGTGGGATGGTCTGGTCTGGATGTCCGCAGTCGCAAGCAGGGCTGTCTGTCATCCCCCACTTATACAGGTGATGGGCTGTTCTTGCATGGAGGGTGCAGATTCTGTTCAGGGTTAGCCATTGCTTGTGATGGAGGTCAAAACCCGGTCTTTTCACTATGGGGTCTGTGATGACCTCTCCGTTGTTGGTGTTGGCATCTTTCCAGGCTCTGCACCACTCAGTCTTAGAGTCAAAGTCTTCCAGGGATTTAACAGAAGACCAGAAGGGTTCAGGCGCATGTTGGGCAGATTGTTCAAGTCAGCATGGATGGGAAGGTCAGGGTTAGCCTCGATGGTGCACCAATCTTTCAACATCCTCTCCCTTCTGCATATGCTGGGATGGGTGATATGAGAGAGGACAGGGAGCCACTGCAAAGGTGTTGACTTAAGCGTCCCTGTGATGACCCGCATTGCAGAGTTATGGACAGTGTCAACTCGTTTGGTGTGGCAGCTATTAGTCCAAGCTGTTGAGCAAAACTCAGCTATTGAGTAGACTAGGGCTAAGCTTGCGGTACGGAGGGTGTGTGCATTGGATCCCCAGCTGTTGCCTGCAAGTTTCCTGATGATGTTGACCCTTGCTTTTAGTTTATCAGCCACCCTCTTCAGGTGTTCACGATAGGTGAGGGTACGATCCAGGGTGACTCCGAGGTACTTCGGGAAATTCTTCATTCTTCACCGGCTTATCACAAAAGGACACTTGGTGCTTTGCGTTGGCGAGCTGATTGCTGAGGTGAAAGGCAGTGACTGTTGTCATAGATAGGTTAGGGCGAAGTCACCAGAAGGTGAAGTACTCCTCCACCCTCTTCAAGTCTTGGGTTAGCACTCTGCTGATATCTTCAAGGGCAACTCCCTGGTAGGCAAGGGCAAGGTCATCTGCATATGCAAACTTCCTGGACGAGGTAGTTGGCATGTCACTCACATAAATGTTGAAGAGTAGGGGAGCTGGGAAAGAGCCCTGAGGGAGACCATCATTCAGGGTCCTGACAGAGCTGGTCTGGTTCTCAAGCGAGACCCTCAATCTGCAGTTGCTGAGGATGGATGAGTGGGCACGCATGGTGGTTTGGCACTTCAAGATTCCGGAAGCTTTCAGCAACAGACCATGTCTCCACACGGTGTCATACGCTGATGACAGATCGATGAGAGCAACACCAGTTTTCAGGGCACATTGGAAGCCAGCCTCTATATTGGTAGTGAGGGCAAGGACTTGATCTGTGCAGCTTCTACCAGGTCTAAAGCCAGCATGCTCTCTGGGCAGGACAGGTTCTACGAATGGAGAAATCCTGGCAAGCAGGAGGCGCTCAAACAGCTTGTAGGATGTGCACAAGAGGGAGATGGGTCGGTAACTAGCTGGATCATCAGCAGATTTACCAGGCTTGAGGATGGCGATGACTTTGGACTCTCTCCAGGCCTTAGGGATAATTCCTCTACAATGGGCATGGGTGCGCCGGTTGCGTCCATGGGGGCCAAGATTTCTCAAAAATTCCGGGTAGATCCCATCAACTCCTGCTGCTTTCCCAGCTTTAGTAGAGGACATGCCTTTGTCTACATCAACTGGAGTGTATGGATAAGAAAGGGGGCTTGAGGATGGTGAAGAAGAGATGGATGTTGTCAGGCTCCATCTCACTTCTTGTCGGGCTTCTTTGGAAGTGGCGACCTTCGAGTTTGCCAGCAGGCGAGAGGCTACAGCATTTGCTGACAACTTGGGGGGGTTGTACTGGGCAGGAGCGGTTGAACCAAGATGACAAAGGAGAGTCCAAGTCTTCCTGCTGGAGTGCGTAAAGTTCAAGTCATCTACAGTTTCTTTCCAGAGCTGATGTCTTGCTGCATCCAGGGAATCTAGCAGTTCTGTGGCAGTATCTAGGTCGACTGTGGCCTCATACTGCTTCAAGAGGTCTTCAGATTCAGGGAGCCAGCAAGGAGTGAAGTTTTTGCGGAAGTTTCTAGGGACATACTTATTTGCTGCTGCCTTCAGGATCGTGCAGAAGGACTTGTAGTTCTTGGGGACAGGTTCAAGACTGATGATCTTTTCCTCAACTTCTTGTGTGAAACCTGTCCAATCTGCTTTCCTGAGGCTTGGATGAGCTCACAGGGATCTGTACACCGATGTGGATCAGAGCAGGTCTATGTTGACTGTGAGGGAAGTGCAAAAGGATCTTACGTGACGCATGGAGGGAGTGGCCAACATCGGTTTTCGATGTGAAGCAGAGGTCTGGGTTATAGTCTCCCCTCCATCTGCTTGAGGGGAATGTGCCTGGTTGGTTGGCATCATGGAGGAGGTAGCGATCATTGTTGGATGTCCACATATCCAGTAATTCCCCATTCTCATCGTTGGTTGAATAGCCCCAGGATGAGTGATGACTGTTAAAGTCCCCTACATGTACTTCTGGGTGGTGGAAATTGGGTAGCATGGAGGCAGGCCACGTGACTCTAGGGGGTTTATATACATTTGTGGCAGTGATATCCCCAATCCTCACAGTAGCAATGAAGATGTCATTGGAGCAAGATTCCTCAAGAACACAGAAATCATGTAGGTCATAACTCAAGTAAGTAGCAATGCAGTATTTTTTTGTGGCATACAGCAGCAACAAGCTTGAAGCCATAGATACAGAGCTTGGAAGCACATGAGGTATCTGTGATGTGCGTCTCTTGTAGAAGAAGACATCAGCATTAAGGTCCTTAGCAGATCTTGAGATGTATTCATTCTTTGCCCTGGACATTCCTGCCACATTTAGCTGGTAGATGCGTAGAGATTTCCCGATGCTGCGGGAGTTTTGGCCCTGGGAAGGGCCGTTTGGGTTACGAGTCACTCGTGGCATGATCAAAAGTGACACCAAAACACTACATCTATTTGTTTGTGCACCTCGGGTTGATTGCATTAGTCGAAACAGGGTGGACCACGTGAAGGTTGCAATCTTAAGGCAGCTGGCACTGTCAGGCAGCAACTCTACCATTGCGCCACTGTGCCCCCACCCCCCCCCCCCTACAATATAGGTGGAAGGGGACGAGTGGGGGAGGGGAAAGAGACTTTTAATGAGTTGTGAACATGCAGCATTGCAAGGTTGCAACCTTGGACACATAGCGGAGAGATCTGAAGAAGGATCTCGACCCAACTCATTGGGCAGAGTAAAACTGGATTTTCTGATAACATACTCAAACAGAGAAACATAAATTAAACATAAATTTATATATAAAATTCTAAAAGAAAGCTGTGCAATAAAACAAAATATTATTGCAAAACCATAATTAGAAATTAAAAAAAACAAGTTCACAATAGTGCAAGAAGTTGGGTCATAATAGAATTAGAACAAGGAACTGCAGGTCCTGGTTTACGAAAAAAAAAGAGCTGCCCCTCCTCCCGGCTTTCTCCCCCTCTCCTCTTTCCCATTACAATCAGCCGGAAGAAAGATCTCCACCCAAAATGTCACCTATCCAGTTACTCGATCACCTTGCGTTTTTGTTTTGGGTCGTGATAGAACCTTCGTTCTCCAGATGAGATAAACCATTTCATTATTGATAGGACAGAAGAAGAGAAAGGGTTTGTAGGTTAATTTGGCCGGTAAAAATTGTAATTGTAATTTGTCCATAGTGTGCAGGATAGTGTTAGTGTATGGGGTGATCGCTGGCCGGCGCAGACTCGGTGGGCCAAAGGGCCTGTTTCCGCACTATATCTCGAAACAAAACTAAACTAAAAACGAATATGGTGCCTCGTTATCACTGAATACAATGGATCGTGCTTGTAAACCTGACGGAAAAGTGAATGTGCTCCTGTCATTATAGTATCGGTGTGGTGCTGAGCAATCCAAGGGCACACAGGAGATGCTGTCAGCACTTATTGTCTGCACTGTCGCTGCCAGGCATACTTCATAAAGGAAAAGCTCAGTGGATTATATGAAATGGAAACATGTTGTGACGTACAACATTCAGTGTATGCACACACAGTTAAATGTTGGACAGCCCATTCGTTCTGTATGCTTATTTTTCTAATCGTGATATATACAGTGATACAGTATTGGTCGGTCTGACCAATCTCGACTCAACTCCTGGGCAAGGAGAGATAGTCTCACATAAAAGGACAGAAAGTGCTGGAGTACCTCAATGGGTCAGGCAGCATCTCTGGAGAACATGGATAGGTGACGTTTCGGGTCGAGATCCTTCTTCAGATCTCTCCGCTATGTGTCTAGTCCAAAGTAGAATTGATCAGATGGACCAACTCTCCTCCCTTCTGGGATGCCAGTGAGCCCAATCCAATGCACTAGTCACAGAGTCATACAGTGTGGAAACAGGCCCTTTGGCCCAACTTGCCCACAACAACCTATGCACCCCATCTACACTAGTCCCACTTTCCTGTATTTGGCCCATATCCCTCTAAACCTGTCCTATCCATGTACTTGTCTAAATGTTTCTTAAATGTTGTGATAGTAGCTGCCTCAACTACCTTCTCTGGCAGCTCGTTCCAATACACCCACCACCCATTGTGATCGCCCCATTACTGAAAGGATATGGAGGCTTTGGAAAGAGTGCAGAAGACGATTACGAGAATGGTGTCAGGATTGGAGGGCACTAGCTGCTTGGGGAGGTTGGATACATTTGGATTGTTTTCATAGGTGCATTGGAGCCAGTGGGTCAACCTGATACAAATGTATGAAATTATGAGAGGCATAGATAAGGTAGATAGTCAGAATGTTTCCAATGGTGGAAATGTTAAAAACTAGAAGGCATACCTTTAATGTGAGAGGAGGTTGAAAGGAGATGTGTGTGGAAAGTTTTGTTTTTACAATGTGGCAAATGCCTGAAATGTACTTCTGCGGGAGGTGGTGGAAGCACACGGGACTGCAAGATTTGAGGCATTTAGACGGACCCATGAATAGACAGGGAAGAGGAAAAGACACCACGGCATACTGCAGCTCAAAAAGCAAAACACCATGTTTATTTATCCTGACCGTGTGACACATATGTATATTAATCCTGTGTTTAAGAAGGAACTGCAGATGCTGGAAAATCGAAGGTAGACAAAAGTGCTGGAGAAACTCAGCCTTAGTCTTCAGTCTGAAGAAGGGTTTCAGCCTGAAACGTAGCCTTTTTCCTTCGCTCAATAGATGCTGCCACATCCACTGAGTTTCTCCACCAGGATTACCTTTTATTAATCCTGTGTACTGGTATCTGTTAGTCTAATAAGAGCACTGGATATAGACATGTGCGAGCAGTTGGGATGAGTTAAATTAGTATAATTGTCGGCCTGTTTGCGTGCTAGCTGTTTTATGTTCTCGCCTAGCAACCACCTGATAAATCTTTTCAGCACCACCAATCAATGCAAATCATATCGTTCTGTAGCAGTGGAGAGGAGGAGCCAAAGAAGTTTAAAAGTTTGTGCATAGGCAAGAATTCGATGTTTATCAGGCCTGACAGCATTATGGGGCTGTCCCACTGTATGAGCTAATTCAACAGTGCTCCCGAGTTTCCCCTGATTCGAACTCGGAGAATTACGGTAATAGCCGCTCGTAGGTACTCGGGGCTCTCGTGGACATTTTTCAACAAGTTGAAAAATATTCACGAGTCTTCACGAGCTTACCGCTAAGAGACGTCCCGAGCTCGGACGTAGCCGCTACGTCTACCCACGATGCAGCTCTATAGGAGTTTCGCTCGACCGCAATTGAAGTATTGCTTGCTGTTCTGGTTGCCCCATTACAGGAAAGATATAGAGGCTTTGGAGGGGGTGCAGAGGAGGTTTACCAAAATGCTGTCTGGATTAAATGCTTTCAACTATAGGGAAAGGTTGGATAGACTTGGATTGGAATCTGTAACATCGTAGATTTGATATAAGGATGTAAAAGAATAAGAGGCATAGATAAGGTAGATAACTGATTTCCCCAGGGTGAAAATGTCCAACACTAGAGGGCATAGCTATAAAGTGAGAAGGGAAAAGTTCAATGGAGACATGCAGGGCCAGTTTTTTTTTACACAGAGTGGTGAAGGCCTGGAACACATTGGCAAGAGTTTTGGTGGAGGCAGATACAATAGTGTTATTTAAGAGGCTTTTAGATAGCAGGGCTGCCAACTCTCACGCTTTGAGCGTGAGAATCACGCCCTCAAGCAAACTCTCACGCCCTCACGCTGATCAGAAATTTCTCACGCTCTGTGGTGAGAAATTCTGTGATCAACGAAAATGTCAAAACTCGGATAAACTGCATGGTCTGCGGGTGTTCGAGAGCAGGGGCTGAGGGAGGGATGGGAGCAGAACCAGCGGCGGGGACAGATGCGGGGAGCGGGGACTGGCGAGTGTTTGCCGGGCTGCGAGTGTTAGGGGAAAGAGAGGGGAGAGGGGGGGGAGAGAGAGAGGAGAGGGGGGGAGAGTGAGGTGGGAGGGAGAGAGGGGGAAGAGAGAGAGAGGGAGAGAGAGGGGGAGAGAGAGGGGAAGAGAGGAGAGAGGGGTGAGAGAGGGGGGAAGAGAGAGGGGGGAGAGAGAAGAGGGAGGGAAGGGGGAGAGTGAGAGGGGGAGACAGGGAGAGAGAGGGGGTGAGAGGAGAGAGAGAGGGAGAGAGGAGAGAGAGAGGGGAAAGAGAGGGGGAGGGGAGAGATGGGGGGGAGAGAGGGGGGTTGAGAGGAGAGAGAGCGGAAGAGAGGGGGAGAGAGAGAGAGGGGAGAGAGAGGGATGAGAGTGAGGTGGGAGGGAGAGAGAGCGGTGAGAAAGAGGTGGAGAGAGAGGGGAGGGAGAGAGTGGGAGAGAGAGAGGAAAGAGAGAGGGGGACAGAGAGAGCAGAGGGGAAGAGAGAGAGGGAGAGAGAGAGAGGGGGGAGAAAGAGGGGAGAGGGGGATAGAGAGGCAGGGCTGCCAACTCCCATGCATTGACCGTGAGAATCACGCATTTCACCAAATTCTCACGCTGATCACAAATTTCTTACGCTCTGTTGTGAGAAAATTCTGTGATCAACGAAAATTTCAAAACTCATATCAACTGCATGGGCCGCGGGTGTTGGAAGCAGAAGCAGCGGCGGGGACAGATGCGGACGGGGAGCGGGGCTGGCGAGTGTTTGCCGGGCTGGCGACTCGCTCACTGCAGCTCCGGTCATGGACCAGCCTCAGTGCAAGAGTCCCGGGCCGTTGGAGGCGTCGAAGCGTTGCGCCGCTGCCGTGAGAGTCTCTGTGCCGAATTCACCCAGGTGACCGGCATGGATCAGGCTCCGGCTCGGTGCATCCTGGAGGACAACCAGTGGTTGCTGGAAGTAAGTACCAAGCACTGGGTAGAAACGGTGGAAGATAGTGGACTTCAAATGGGGGTGGTTGGTGAAAGCATCCTGCTTGCCTGCTAGATTTTCACTTACTGTAACTGCAGGAAAAATGTTCCCGATGTTGGGGGCGTTCAGAACCATGGGTCACAGTTTAAGAATAAAGGGGGGGCCAGTTAGGACTGAGATGAGGACAAACTTTCTTCACGCAGAGAGT
>CM075977.1:193981921-194032155 GCA_038087875.1 Malacoraja senta | reverse complement strand
GCTGGCTCGAAGGGCCGATGGCCTATTCCTGCACCTATTTTCTATGTTTCTATGCTTGAGTATATGGCAATAAAACTCGATCACTTGATTTTGAAGCATTCATGCATGGTGGAGGTATAATGTAATCATAGAGTGATACAGTGTGAAAACAGGCCCTTCGGCGCAACTTGCCCACACCCGCCAACATGGATATGACATGGACATCACACGCTGCAGCACTCGTGAGTAAGGCAAGGCAGCGCCTTTACCACCTCAGGCAATTGAGGAAATTCAGAGTGTCTCCAAGGATCCTCCAGTGCTTCTACTCAGCGGCTGTGGAAAGCATCTTGTCCGGAAATATTACAATCTGGTTTGGGAATTGCTCTGCCCAGGACAAGAAGGAACTATACATCAGAAGGTGCAACTCCAAAGCCACCAAGATCATGGGAGACCCCTTCCACCCCAGCTGCTCCGGTCAGGCAAACGCCTCCGTTGCCATGCTGTGAGAACGGAGAGGTTGAGAAGGAGTTTCTTCCCAGAGGCCATTAGGACTGTAAACTCCTATCTCACCAGGGACTAACTTTACTGGACCACTTTTTTCCCTTTTTCCTTCTGCCCACAATATTTAATATGTAAAAGAATATGTGATTCTGTTCCATTCTGTTTGTAGTTTGTTTGTTTGTTTGTTGTTTTTTGCACAAAGTCCGCGAGCATTGCCACTTTTCATTTCACTGCACATCTCATATGTGTATGTGACGAATAAACTTGACTTGACTTGACATGTCCCAGCGACGCTACCTGCTTTTGGTCCATACCTCCAAACCTGTCCTATCCATGTATCAGTCTAACTTGACCTTAAATGTTGGGATGGTCCCTGCCTCTACTACCTCCTCTGGCAGCTTGTTCCATACACCCATCACCCTTTGTGTGGATAAAGTTACCCCTTAAAACGTTACCTCTTAAAAATACTTCATACAAAAAACATTGAAATCATACATCTACAGTGCACTAAAACATGATTTTAATACATCAAATTTCAAAAAGTTCCTACCCTGGAAGGGGGGACACCCTTTTTCCACACCCTTTCCCCACTCAGTTGCTCCACTCCCTCACCGGGTACCCCAAAGGCCAGTGATCAGTGATCGCACAGCCTCCCCCCTCCAATCCAAAAACGCTCCAATCCAATTTAAAGCATATATATTGTATTCAAGTGTAAGTTAAAAGACTCGCTACAGTAAGTACCATATTGCACAATTTCAAGCTGAAAAATGCAAATGTTCCGTACCAATGCGAGGGGGACACGCTCCTCCCACCCCCCCCCCCCCCGGTCACTCCCAACTCTCACCCAATGTTGGCAGCCCTGAGATAGGCACATGGAAGTACAGGGAATAGAGCAATATGGATCATGTACAGGCAGATGAGATCAGTTTAACGAGGTATTATGTTCGGCACAAACATTGTGGGCCTGTGTCTGTTCCTGTGTCGATGGTCCATGTACTATATAAGTACCTTGCTTTAGTATTCAGCATGGAGAAGGACACAAACAAGAGTGTGATCGGTATGGGGTATGCCAAGCAGCAAGGGCATTTTAAGATCCAGAAGGAAATGGTCTCAAAAAGTGTTAAGGTGGATAAGTCTTCTTAATTTACAGATCTTTACATCTTCCTTAACCATAGGTGAGGTTACAGAGGACTGGAGACGAGCCAAAGTTGTTTGTTTCTTTAAGAATGGAAATATGTATAATTCATGAAATTATAGGCCAGTGTGCCTCACATCAGTAGTAGGGAAATTGTGGTGAAGTAGGCATACATTTTGAAGAGAATGGGTTAATTAATGTCAGTCAGTTTGTCTTTGGCCGGGTCATGTCTCATTTTATAATTTGACTGCGTTATTTTTGAGGAGGTGACAATGGTGAATGATGAGGATAACGGTGTTGTCCAGATTAATTTAGTTTAGAGATACAACATGGAAATATGCCCTATGGCCCACTGAGTCCACGCTGACCACCAATCACCTGTACACTAGTTTTATTCTACACACTCGGAACAATGTATAGAAGCCAATTAACCTACAAACCTGCACGTCTTTGGAATGTGGGAGGAAACCAGAGCACCTGGAGGAAACCCACGCGGTCACTGGGAGAACGTATAAACACCATACAGGCAGCATTGAACCCAGGTCTCTGGTAATGCAAGGCAACAACTCTACCGCTGTACCCATTTGACGATCCAGAAGATTAAAATGCATAGTTTTCATGGTGACTTGGTAGTTTGGATTCAGAACTGGCTTACCCATAGGAGATAGAGGGTAATAGTTGAAGGGTTTCATTCTGGCTCTAGATCTATGACCAGTAATGTTCCACAGTGAACATGGAACAGAAGAGGACAAGAACAGGCCCTTCAGTCCACAATACAGTATCTGTGCCGAATATGATGCCAAGAAAAACAAACTTCTTCTAGCTGCACTCCTTCCATATCCATATGCCTATCTAAAATCCTTTTAAACACCACTATCATATCTGCCTCTACAGCCACCCCTGGCAGTGTGTTCCATCACTCTCTGTGCAAAACATTTGTCCCCCACATTTCCTTTGAACTTGTCCCTCATATTATAAAACTATACTCTCTAGTCTTTGACATTCCATTTATTAAAGAGTGTCAGGTCCTGGAACACACTGGCAGGGATGGTGGTGGAACCACCATACCTTCTGAAGGGATTATTCTAATTGGGAATCATGTTTGAATGGATATTATGGGCCGAAGGGCCTGTTTGTGTGTTCATTCAATAGTGTGATGACCAGAGCTGTAGTCCCCTCTGGTCTAATTTATGCTTAGTAAAATGGTGCCATAACCTCCCTAATTCCATGCCCAACCTATTAAAGGCCAAAAGGCCCAATGCTATATGCTTTCTTCATCACATTAACTCTCAATTTAATTTTTTCAATATTCTCCAAGTCTAAGCAATTCCAGTTCCCTAACATGGCTTGCGAGGAGCTGCACCTGGACACAGTTTCCATAGGTGTAATCATCAGGGACACCTGCAGTTACCCTGACTTTCCACATGCTGCAGGAGGAACATTACATCGTACCACCTGCTATCACGACTGCACTGAAACAAGATACACAAGAATTGCACACAACAGGTACAACAAATTGTACCTTTACCTGCCCAACTCTCCTCAGACTCTTGAGCCAAAAATTCACACTTGCCCTCAACATCGTACTATCCCTCAACACAGCCTCTCTCCCAGCATGGCCACTCCGCTACATCTTGCTTTCTTTTTATTTGCAGTTCTTGCTTTTGGCTCTGCTCCAACCTGAAATGGATTGGATTTTCAGAAGCCCTTTAATAAAGTGCCACAGTGAGGCTGTTGAACATGATGAGAGCTGATGGTATTAGAGGGAAGATACTAGAATGGATTGAAGATTGGCTGAATGGCATAATACCAAGAATTGGAACAAAGGGGGTGTTTTCTGGTTGGATGCCGGTGACTAGTGGTGTTCTACAGGGGGTTCCACGCATCTTTTCCACATCCACCCTATCCAGGCCTTTCATTATATGGTAAGTTTCAATGAAGTACCCCGTCATCCTTCTAAACTCCAGCGAGTTCAGGCCCAGAGCTGTCAAACGCTCATCATACATTAACCCAGGTTCATTCTCGTAAACCACCTCTGGAATCTCTCCAATGCCATGATATCCCTCCTCAGATTTGGGGCCTAAAATACTCAAAGTGCAGTCTGACCAGTGCCTTATAAAGCCTCAGCAATACATCACTGCTTATATATTATATCCCTCTTGAAATGAATGCTAATATTGCATTTGCCTTTCTTACTATCAATGCAACCAGCAAATTGACCTTTTGGGAATCCTGCACCAGCACTCCCATTCCCTTTACACTTCTGATTTCTGAACCCTCTCCCCATTTAGAAAATAGTCTATACCTTTATTCCTTCTCTAAAGTGCATGACCGCACACTTTGCTACCCGAAATTGCATCTGCTACTTCTTAGCCCACTATCCCAACCTATCCTTCTGCTGACTAAATGTGTAGGAAGGAACTGCAGATGCTGGTTTAAACCGAAGATAGACACAAAAATGATGGTGTAACAGCGGGATAGGCAACATCACAAAATGCTGGAGTAACATAATTCTCCGACATTTTCGCCACCTCAGAGATCTCATCACTAACCACATCTTCCTATCTCCACCCCTCTCCGCCTTCCGCAGAGACTGTTCCTTCCTCAACTCCCTGGATAACTCATCCCTTCTCAGCCAAACCACCCCCTCCCCAGGTACCTTCCCCTGCAACTGCAGGAGATGCAGCACCTGTCCCTATACCTTATCCCTTGACTCTGTCCAGGGACCCCAACATTCCTTTCAGGTTAGGCAGAGGTTCACTTGCACCTCCTTCAACCTCACCTACTTGTTCAAGATGTGGACTCTTATACATCGGCGAGACCAAACGTAGACTGGGCGATCGTTTCGTAAACTTAGTCCCCCTGGTTTACCTGATCTCCCAGTTGCCAAACACTTTAATTCTCCTTTCTGTTCCCACACTGACCTTTCTGTCCTGGGCCCCCTCCATTGTCAGAGTGAGGCTAAATGCAAATTGGAGGAACAGCATCTCACATTTCGCTTGGGTAGCTTACAACGCAGTGGTATGAATATTGATTTATCTAACTTCAAGTAACCCCTGCATTCCCTCTCTCTCCATTCCTCCCCTACACAAGTTGCACCAGCTCCTCGTTCTCATCTAGCAAACAGCTGACAAGTATCATCATTACTTTTTTGCATATCTTTGATTCATTTGTTCTATGTCTCTCTACATCCCCATAATTTGTTTCCTTCCTCACCCCCCCGACTCTCAGCCTGAGAAAGGCTGTATGAATATGCAACATGAAAAGTAGTGGACCAACACCAACCGCCTGTTCAAACCTCCCATTGCCCATTTCGTCCCATCTATGGCAGCATCAAGACATCTTTTCCTCATGGCTTCTGAAGAGGTCAACTTTGCTGACAGGCACAGCTTTAACCTGCTTTCTCGTTGGCTCCATCCAATATGCTTTGACCTGGGTGGCTTGTTTTCTCACAAATCCGTACTCCAGTGTCAACACCAAAGAGAAGCGTTGCTACATGGGTACAAACTTCGCCGAGCTCTGCCTTGCAATCACATTGGGCACTATATATCTGGTCATTTGTCCCAATAACCCATGGCATCAATGACTTAACAAATGATAGAAAACTTACTTTTCCATACACCACTCGTAAGTGTGGATGATTATTAGGGATAATGTCGTGTAGCCAACCATTTGCAAACTGATTGTAAGCCTCCGATGACTTGTACGCCCGGAAATTATTTGCTGCGTATGGACTGGGCCTTGAGATTAGGTATGCAATGACGTCCACGGAATTCAGTTCTGGCAGTCACGGGATTTTTCAGCTTCAGGCACTAAGCAGGGCTCGAAATTAGCGGTTGCCCGGGTGCCATTGACCACCCAAAGTGCCGCCGGGCAACCTAAACGCCGAGTCATTTTGCCCGGCTTGGCACGCAAATACTGGTTTATACCGATAGACACAAAAAACTGGAGTAATTCAGCGGGTCAGGCAGCATCTCTGGCAAATAGGAACGTGCCATTTCGTGTCGGCGACGGCTATCGTGCGGGGCAAAGATACTAGGAGTGGGGTGACGAAGGGTCGGAGCGAATGACGGGCCCTGAACAGCGGCAGCAGCGGCCGCGACAGCGGCTCCACCGCCTCCTCCTCCTGCACCCCGCTATCACCCTGATAACGGCCGCTGCTTGCAAATCCGCCAACGGCGCTTTCAAAACAACCCCTCTCACACGCCGAGGCCGCGAGGAGGGAGGGAGGGAGAGAGAGAGGGAGGCGGAGGCCTCCTTCCGCCGTCTGAAGCAGCTGCACCAAAGATCCTATAGCTATAGGATCTTTGAGCTGCACCGCTGGGCCCCGCACCTTCCTATCGGCTGGCGGAGGAGGGGAGGCGGTGGCGAGGAGATCCCAACCACCACCCCCTTTGGCGGCGGCACTTTGGCGTTGGACAGGGACGGCCAAGGCAGCGGGGCGATGTTGTCCGAGGAGCGCTGACCTTCCTTCCTCCCCACCTCCTCTGCCCCTCCCCCCCTCTCTCTCTCTCTCTCTTGTACGCCCCCCTCCACCCCTCTTATCCTGGGACCCCTCCTCTCCATCCCGCACTGATCCCCATTCCCTCCTCTATTCAGTCCTCACTGACATCCCCTGTGCTCCCCTCCCCATCTCCCCCCCCCAATCTATTCATCACCCTACCCACCTCGCATTGATTCTCCTGCCACCCCCCATCCATCCTACACTGGTCCCCCAATTCATCCTGTACTGACCCCCCTTCCCATCCATCCTGCACTTCTCCCCCATTCATTCTGCACTGATCCTCCCATTCATCCCGTACTGACCCACCCTCCATTTACCCTACACCAATCCCCCCATCCATCCTGTAGTGATCTCCCCATTCATCTTTTACTGATCCCCCATTCATCCTGTACTGATCCCCTCATTCATCCTGTAGTGATCCCCTCATTCATCCTGCACAGACCCTCCGATCCACACTATCCTGACCCCCCCCCCATTCATCCTGAACTGATCCCCCTCCCATTCATCCTGTACTGATCCTCCCATTTAAGAAGAATAGGGGGAACAGTCTGAAGAAGGATCTCGACCCGAAACGTTGCCTATTTCCTTCGCTCCATAGATGCTGCCTCACCCGCTGAGTTTCTCCAGCATTTTTGTCTACCCCCATTCATCCTGTACTGACCCCCCATTCATCCTGTACTGATCCACCCATCCATCCATCCCCTACTGTACCCCCCATTCAACACCACTGACATCCCCTGTGCTCTCCCCTCACAATTTTACATACTCCAACCAACACGTACTAATTCACCTGCCTCAATCCATCCATTCCGCACCGATTGCCTTCTCAACCCCCCCCCCCCCCCCCCGCCCTGACCCTATTGTGCTTCATGGTCTTCAGAGCGAACATTGACTATGTTTGATAACAGAATGCAATCAAATGTGTTTTAATTCCCAATGTCATTATTTGTTTTGACACCCTTAAACATATTACCAAAAGAACATTTGCTGCAGTTATGTCCTTTGGCCATCTCTTGTCAGTTAGTGTAATGTTTAACCTGTCAGATGGGTATAGTTGGTTTTAACAGCTATTATCATAAAATGCCTTTAGAAATTTCCTTGCAACCTGTATATTTTGTAATGGATAAATTATGTGGGAAGCGAGAGTGTTTCTGTACTAATAGCAATAACGACCCATGCTAAGGCCATGTCATGATAATTTTTGGTCCTTCACAGAGAACATGCTTGCATCAATCTGTAGTGTGCATGGTTAAGCATATATGTTACCATGGTCCAGGATTTATTGACACAGTTTGATCATATGCTGAATAATCCAACCACATTTTTGTTTGGAAGTGGAAAGAACTAATAGAAATTGCATTAATTGCTATGTGTAAAAAGAGTTGAGATATTGTATTATAATTTTGCTGCATGTCATTGTGGTATATATCATGTCTTGATTGGTGAATATGTTTAGTTTGTGAGTTATTTGAAGCAGAAATTATATGTGAATGTAGACAAAAGTGCTGGAGAAACTCAGCGGATGTGGCAGCATCTATGGAGCGAAGGAAATAAGCAACGTTTCGGGCCGAAAACCTTCTTCAGACTGATGGGTTTCGGCCTGAAACATTGCCTATTTCCTTCACTCCATAGATGCTGCTGCACCTGTTGAGTTTCTCCAGCACTTTTGTCTACCTTCGATTTCCAGCATCTGCAGTTCCTTCTTGAACATAATATGTGAATGCTTCATTGAGCATAATTCCGACTGGTAACTACGCACTTCGTCCGAGCACATTATCGCACGCGTCATGCAAACCGTCTTAAATGACCACCTAAACTGTCATTTGGCAACCTAAAAAGCTGTCAAGGTTGCCCGGCTGGCAACAGGGAAAAAAAGTTAAGTGAGAGCCATGCTAAGTAAGGGTCAATGCCAATCAAGGAGACTTTTTGGACATATCGTGCATACTCCTCAGTTGCTAGATTGGAAGCATACTGCGACAATTGAACGGATGCTGGGACAGAAAACGGGCCTGCTGTACTGGCAGCCATAGTAAATGCTTACCTGAAGTTCACCACTTGTACTCTAGAAGTGGGAACAGTATGGGTCAGGGGTCATGACCTCGTCTGTCGTGCAAGGGCCCATTTCAATCTCTCTATTGCCCATTTCAATCTCCCTGTTGCCCATTTCAATCTCTCTATTGCCCATTTCAATCTCCCTATTGCCCATTTCAATCTCTCTATTGCCCATTTCAATCTACTATTTACCTATTGCCCATTTCAAACTCCTTATTGCCCATAGCCGGAAGTGACGGGAATGCGTGTCGCCGACTTCCGGTCGGTTGGTAAGGACATCCGTGGAGATTTGCAGCTCGGGGCGGAATTGTTTTGCGGTGAAGACGGTGGGTGAGCAAAGCGATAACGTGAAGGTGAGTGGGATACAAGGACGGCTGGATGGCCCGGGCCCGTCTGTGCTCATTTCGGAGGTGGTGGGATGGACGGGCCCGGCCTGCCATTCGCGAGGTTGTGGCTGGATCAGCGTTTAGTTTCGGGGAAGCGTTGCTGAGGGAGCGGAGCAAGCGAGCACCGAGGCAAAGGAGGGGAGTTCAGGGAGGGACCGTGTCTGCCTGCCTGCCTGCCTCCCTGGCGGGTGGTGTTGGAGGACAGGCTTCTGTGCTGGGGAGGGGTTGGGGGGAGTGGCCGGGTACGCGAGTGGAAGCATTAACGCGTATTAACGAGGAGCAGGTGGGTCCGTGGATGTGTGTGTGGAGACTTTGGGAAGATAATTTGAGCACCACCTGGATAGGAGGGATTTTTATTCTGGGATGGTGGAAAGGCTGACGAATTATTATTATGATTAAATTTATTCTAATTGTCATAATATCACATCACTTTCAGCTTGCAGAAGATGTTTACTAAGAGAATTGGTGACAACTGAGCTGCCAACATGTGTGCTGCCTGTCCACCCCAATCTCCTGCAGTGGCCAAGACAGAAATCATATTGGATGGAGACTCGCCATTGCTGGCTGCTACTTTTGCTTACTGGGACAATATTCTTGGTCCGAGAGTCAGACACATTTGGGCGCCGAAATGTGAGCAGTTGCTGCTGAGTGATGGGGAAATAACATTTTTGGCCAACCACACTTTAAATGGAGAGATCCTGCGGAGTGCCAAAAGTGGTGCTATCGATGTGAAATTTTTTGTACTCTCAGAGAAAGGAGTAATCATAATCTCATTGATATTTGATGGTAACATGAATGGGGACCGCAGCACTTATGCTCTGTCAGTGATACTGCCTCAAACTGAACTGGGTTTCTACCTACCGCTGCACAGATTATGTGTAGATCGACTAACACACATCATTAGAAAAGGACGCATATGGATGTACAAGGTAAATTTGTTTACGTATAATAAGGCCATTTTTAATTCATGAGCTGAGTGTGAAATGTCTGAGTCTCCATTTAAGTAATTAAAGAAATGTGTGTACTAATTATAATTTATTACCTCTCCAAAGTATTTTTAAAATCTTCTGGAAGATGTGCCTGATTGTGAATGATGTGTTTTTGATGGTTCTTGGGAACAGATTCAAGAAACGAGGAAAAAGGGAATACCTAATCAGATAAACATGGATAGAACAGTACAACATAAGAATATGCCCTTCAGGCCACAATGTCTTAGCTGAACGTGATGTCAAGACCTACTCTTGTATGCCTGTACATAATCATAACTCTCTGTTACCTGCAGATCCATCTGCCCGTCCAAAAGTCTCAAAGAATGGTGGAGGCCGGTTCTCTGGATACTTTCAAGAGAGAACAAGATAGGGCTCTTAAAGATAGCGGAGTCGGGGGATATGGGGAGAAGGCAGGAAAGGGGTACTGATTGTGGATGATCAGCCATGATCACATTGAATGGCCTACTCCTGCACCTATTGTCTAAATGCCATTATCGTATCTGCCTCAACCTCCACCCTCACTGAGCAGCTTGTTCCTGGCAATCCCCACCATCTTTGTAAAAACAAATTGCCTTGTACATCTCCTTTAAAAATTTGCCCTCTCACATTAAAGTTATACCTTCTAGTATTTTATTTTTCTATCCCGGGAATAGTTTCTCACTGTCCACCCTATCAAGGCTTCTCAGAATTATATATATTTCTATCAGATCTCTCTGCAACCTCTGCTGTTGCATAGAAAACAATCCAAGTTTGTCCAAGCAGCTAATGCCCCCTGATCCAAGCATCGTTCTGGTAAACCTCTGCACCCTTTCCAAAGCCTCCACATCCTTCCTGTAACAGGGTGATCAGAGGTGGCGCAGCGGTAGAGTTGTTGCCTTACAGCGCCAGAGACCCGAGTTTGATCCTGACTACGGGTGCTGTCTGTACGGAGTTTGTACGTTCTCCCCGTGACCTACGTGGGTTTTCTCCAAGATTTCTGGTTTCCTCCCACATTCCAAAGGTACTGGTTTGTAGGTTAATTGGCTTGGTATAAATGTAAATTTCCCTTGTGTGTGTAGGATAGTGTTAATGTGTGGGGATCGTTGGTTGGCGTGGACTCGGTGGGCCGAAGGGCCTGTTCCTGGGCTGTAACTCTAAAGCTAAACTAAAACTGCGCACAATACTTCAAATTAACCTTAACCAAAGTCCTGTATAGTTGCATCATGACTTCCTGACTTTTATATTCAATGCTCCAATCTATGAAGGCAAGCACACCATATGCCTTATTTACCACTCTATTGACTTGTGTTGCCACTTTCAGGGAGTTATGGACTAGGGCCACAAGACCCCTCTGTATATCAATGCTGTTAAGGGATATGCCAATAATTGTATATTTACCCCTTGGACTCGACCTCCCAAAGTGCAGCACCTCACACTTGCTCTGATTAAACTTCATCAGCCATTTCTCTGCCCATTTCTGTAGGTGTTCTGTATCCGGATGTATACTCTCACAGCCTTCCTCATAGATGATGTCCCCAGCAATCTTAGTGTCATCTGCAATCTTACTAACCAACAAATATCCATTTGTGCCCCTTTATTTAAATGTAACAAATAAAGGGACACAAGTGTAGATATATACCTAAAACAAAACAACAGAGTTCTGAGTACAGATTCCTTCAGGACTCTACTGATCACCGACCTCAAGCCTGAATATTGTCCTTCTACCACAACCCTCTGCCTATCATTAAGCCAGTTCTGAATCCATACGACCAAGACGCTTTTAATCCTGTGCAGCTTAACCTGGATCAACCTACTAAGGGGGACTTTATCAAATGCCGTACTAAAATTCATAGACAACTGCCCTACCCTCATTGATCACCTTCGTTACTTCCTAAAAAAACTCAAATTAAGTTACTAAGACAAGACCAGCCATGTACAAAACCATGTTGACTGTCTCTAATTAAGCCATTCTCTTCCATATTGGTGTAAAACCTATCCAGAAGAATCCTTTCCAACAACTTTCCTACCACTGATGTGATGCTCACCGGCCTATAATTCCCTGGATTCTTCCTTCCCTTTGTAAATAAAAGAACAATATTAGCTACTCTCCTGTCCTCTGGAACCTCCCTTGTGGCTAGACACAAAGATCTTTGTCAAGCCACCTGCAATCTCCTCTCTTGCCTCTCTCAATAACCTGAGGTAAGGTAGATCCCATCATGTCCTGGGGATTTACCCACCTAAATGCACTTCAAGAGCCCCAATACCACCACCTCCTTAATCTCAAACTGCCCTTGCATATTGGTATTCTCCACACTGATCTCACATGTCTGAAATGTGGAAATAGGTGGAGATAGGAAGATGTGTTTAGTGGTGGAATCCCTTAGAAGGTGACGGAAATGTTGCCGGATAATGTGTTGAATGCGGAGGCTGGTTTGTTGAAACGTGAGGACTAGGGAAACTGTCCTCATTACATCTGGGAGGAGGGGCAGCAAGAACAGAACTATAGAACGCAGATGAGACGCGTGTGCATGCCTCATCTATGATAGAAGGGAGGAACCCACGTTCCCTGTCAAATGAGGACGTCTCGCATGTCCTAGTATGGAACACCACATCTTGGGATCAGCAGAGATGGAGGAATTGAGAGTACGGAATAGCATCTCTTCATCTCCCACCCCTTTTGGTCCGCAGAAGGGTTCCGACCCGAAATGTCATCCATCCTTTTTCTGCAGAGATGCTGCCTGACCTGCTGAGTTATTCCAGCACTTTGTAATTTCCACTCTAGCACCTGCAATTTTCTCTCTAGCTTCCCAGTGTCCTCTGATATATCTGATCAAGCCCAGGAGATTTAGGACATTCAGCACAATCTTGACCGTGATATTGACTGCCCTAAAGACACCCAATGACTCCCTCAAGTTCCCTGGTCTTCATGTCTTTCTCCAGGGTAAAAACAAAGGAGTAGTACTTATTTAAACCATGCCTATCTCCTGGGGCTCCCTACAGAGTTGTCCACATCGGTTTCTGGGGGACCCTAATCTCTCTCTGGTTACCCTTTTTCTCTTAATGTACTTATTAAATATGATTATCTATAATATCTGCCAGAGCTATCTCATGTCCCTTTTTTGGCCTGATTTCCTTTTTTAACATGTAACTCAGTTCTTGAAACACCTCCAAGGATATGATTGATCCCAGCTTCTTATACCTGTCCATGCCTCCTCCTTATTCTTAACCAGACCGTAAATTTCTCTTGTCATCGAAGCTTCCTTACACCCACCTGCTTTGCCCATCACTATAACAGGGACGTACGTCATGGACTCTTGTCATAGATACATAGTTACATAGAAAATAGGTGCAGGAGTAGGCCATTCGGCCCTTCGAGCCTGCACCGCCATTCAATATGATCGTGGCTGATCATCCAACTCAGTATCCCGTACCTGCCTTCTCTCCATACCCCCTGATCCCTTTAGCCACAAGGGCCACATCTAACTCCCTCTTAAATATAGCCAATGAACTGGCCTCAACTACCCTCTGTGACAGAGAGTTCCAGAGATTCACCACTCTGTGTGAAAAAGTTTTTCCTCATCTCGGTCTTAAAGGATTTCCCCCTTATCCTTAAGCTGTGACCCCTTGTCCTGGACTTCCCCAACATCGGGAACAATCTTCCTGCATCTAGCCTGTCCAACCCCATAAGAATTTTGTACGTTTCTATAAGATCCCCTCTCAATCTCCTAAATTCTAGCGAGTATAAGCCAAGTCTATCCAGTCTTTCTTCATATGAAAGTCCTGACATCCCAGGAATCAGTCTGGAGAACCTTCTCTGCACTCCCTCTATGGCTATAATGTCCTTCCTCAGATTTGGAGACCAAAACTGTATGCAATACTCCAGGTGTGGTCTCACCAAGACCCTGTACAACTGCAGTAGAACCTCCCTGCTCCTATACTCAAATCCTCTTGCTATGAAGGCCAACATACCATTCGCTTTCTTCACTGCCTGCTGCACCTGCATGCCTACTTTCAATGACTGGTGTACCATGACACCCAGGTCTCGCTGCATCTCCCCATTTCCTAATCGGCCACCATTTAGATAATAGTCTGCCTTCCCGTTTTTGCCACCAAAGTGGATAACCTCACATTTATCCACATTATACTGCATCTGCCAAACATTTTCCCACTCACCCAGCCTATCCAAGTCACCTTGCAGTCTCCTAGCATCCTCCTCACAGCTAACACTGCCCCCCAGCTTAGTGTCATCCGCAAACTTGGAGATGTTGCTTTCAATTCCCTCGTCCAGATCATTAATATAAATTGTAAATAGCTGGGGTCCCAGCACTGAGCCTTGCGGTACCCCACTAGTCACTGCCTGCCATTGTGAAAAGGACCCATTTACTCCTACTCTTTGCTTCCTGTTTGCCAGCCAGTTCTCTATCCACATCAATACTGAACCCCCAATACCGTGTGATTTAAGTTTGTATCCTAATCTCTTATGTGGTACCTTGTCGAAAGCCTTCTGAAAGTCCAGATACAACACATCCACTGGTTCTCCCCTATCCACTCTACTAGTTACATCCTTGAAAAATTCTATAAGATTCGTCAGACACGATTTACCTTTCGTAAATCCATGCTGACTTTGTCCAATGATTTCACCACTTTCCAAATGTGCTGCTATCCCATCTTTAATAACTGACTCTAGCAGTTTCCCCACTACCGATGTTAGACTAACTGGTCTGTAATTCCCCGTTTTCTCTCTCCCTCCCTTCTTAAAAAGTGTGGTTACGTTTGCTACCCTCCAATCCTCAGGAACTACTCCAGAATCTAAAGAGTTTTGAAAAATTATCACCAATGCATCCACTATTTCTGGAGCTACTTCCTTAAGTACTCTGGGATGCAGCCTATCTGGCCCTGGTGATTTATCGGCCTTTAATCCATTCAATTTACCCAACACCACTTCCCTACTAACCTGGATTTCACTCAGTTCCTTCATCTCCTTTGACCCGCGGCCCCCTGCTATATCCGGCAGATTATTTATGTCTTCCTTAGTGAAGACGGAACCAAAGTAGTTATTCAATTGGTCCGCCATATCCTTGTTCCCCATGATCAATTCACCTGTTTCTGACTGCAAGGGACCTACATTTGTTTTAACTAATCTCTTTCTCTTCACATATCTATAAAAGCTTTTGCAGTCAGTTTTTATGTTCCCTGCTAGTTTCCTTTCATAATCTATTTTCCCTTTCCTAATTAAGCCCTTTGTCCTCCTCTGCTGGTCTCTGAATTTCTCCCAGTCCTCTGGTATGCTGCTTTTTCTGGCTAATTTGTACGCATCATCTTTTGCTTTGATACTATCCCTGATTTCCCTTGTTATCCACGGATGCACTACCTTCCCTGATTTATTCTTTTGCCAAACTGGGATGAACAATTTTTGTAGTTCATCCATGCAGTCTTTAAATGCCTTCCATTGCATATCCACCGTCAACCCTTTTAGAACTAATTGCCAGTCAATCTTGGCCAATTCACGTCTCATACCCTCAAAGTTACCTTTCTTTAAGTTCAGAACCGTTGTTTCTGAATTAACAATGTCACTCTCCATCCTAATGAAGAACTCAACCATATTATGGTCACTCTTGCCCAAGGGGGCACGCACAACAAGACTGCTAACTAACCCTTCCTCATTACTCAATTCCCAGTCTAGAATAGCCTGCTCTCTCATTGGTTCCTCTACATGTTGGTTTAGATAACTATCCCTCATACATTCCAAGAAATCCTCTTCCTCAGCACCCCTGCCAATTTGATTCACCCAATCTATATGTAGATTGAAGTCACCCATTATAACTGTTTTGCCTTTGTTGCACGCATTTCTAATTTCCTGTTTGATGCCATCCCCAACTTCACTCCTACTGCTAGGTGGCCTGTACACAACACCCACCAGCGTTTTCTGCCCCTTAGTGTTTCGCAGCTCTACCCATACCGATTCCACATCCTCCAAGCTAATGTCCTTCCTTTCCACTGCATTAATCTCCTCTCTAACCAGCAACGCTACCCCACCTCCTTTTCCTTTCTCTCTATCCCTCCTGAATATTGAATATCCCTGGATGTTCAGCTCCCAGCCTTGGTCACCCTGGAGCCATGTCTCCGTGATCCCAACTATATCATAATCATTAATTGCTATCTGCACGTTCAACTCATCCACCTTATTACGAATGCTCCTTGCATTGAGACACAAAGCCTTCAGGCTTGTTTTTACAACGCTCTTACCCCTTATACAATTATGTTGAAAAGTGGCTCTTTTTGATTTTTGCCGTGGATTTGTCTGCCTGCCACTTTTACTTTTCACCTTGCTACCTATTGCTTCCGCCCCCATTTTACACCCCTCTGTTTCTCTGCTCACCCATTTAAGAACCCCACCACCTCTTATTCTCTGTTTATTATTGTTTTCTTCTTCCCCCCCTACATGTTGGGTCTGAGTGCTTTCCTTCTCTGCCTCCTGCCTCACACACTGTCTCATAGCATTCTCTATTTGAGTCCCTCCCCCCAACCATTCTAGTTTAAAGTCAGCACACTTTGAAAAACATTCCACTTTCCTGGTGTTCCTTTTCCTTTAAGCCACGTACTCCAATCAACGTGAGCGTGTTCCTGTCTAATACCTTCAAAGCTGGCCTTGCCACAATTTAGAATTTTAACTCATGGGCCTGCCCTATCTCTATCCATAACTATCTTAAACCTAATAGAACAGGTCCTAAACAGCTCAACCACAAACATTTCATCCACTTGCTCCTCCCAATTTCCCAAGACAAGATCAAGCGTTGCCCTCTCCCATTTCGGGCCCTCTACATATTGCCTGAGGAAACCTTCCTGAACACATTTGACAAATTCTGCCCCATCTAATCCTTTTGCACTTTATGACAGTCCCAGTCTATGCAGGGAAAGTTAAAACCCCCCTACTATGACAACCTTATTAGTCCTGCAGCTGTTTGCAACCTTGGTATATTTGCTCTTCTAATTCTTCTTGACTATTTGGAAGCCTATTGTATACTTCCAACAAGGTAATCATCCCTTTCTTAATTCTCACCTCCATCCATATAACCTCACTGGACAAACCATCCATAATATCATCTCTGACCATTGCCGTGTCATTCTCCTGAATCAATAAAACAACACCCCCGCCTCTTTTACCCCCACCTCTATCTCTCCTGAAGCATCCACATCCTGGAACATGAAGCTGACAGTCCTGCCCTTCTCTTAACCAGGTTTCTGTAATGGCTGCAATGTCCCAGTCGCAAGTACCTATCCATGGCCGGAGTTCGTCTGCCCTCTTGTCCTCACAGTAATCAGACTCCGCTGTCTGTTTAAGAACACAGGCAATTGCTTTGATCAACACTTGTGCAATGATACTCAATTAATGTAACGGTCTGTTATTTTTAGCTTGCAGTAACAAAAATACATTTTTAGCTGTTAAAAAGAACATTATCTTTGATAACAACTCGTTGTTTCATGGGGTGATTGCTAGGTGGTTGGAGCGAATCATTAAAGGGCCTGTCCCACTTTGCGATTTTTTTTTTGGCAACTGTGAGCGTCAGTGACTGACGCCTGTAAAACCGTCAAGTTGTACGACATACACGCTGACGTATGCTGTCCTGTGGGTGACGCCCTGTTAGGGTTAGGGTTAGGGACCACAGATGGGCTGTAAAATATTCTTCCTTCAATGGATGGATTTTAAACATTAATATATTAAAATTAATACAATAAAATCAATTGTGCAAATGAAAAGATGTCTGAGTCGTTCAGTTTTATTTACAGATGTATTGGTCCGCTTCCAGATCCAATCACCATCTCTAACTTCACTGGGATGGATTCAGTGAGTGTAGACTGAACTCCCCTCCACCCCTCCCTCTACCCCCCCCCCCCCCCCACCCCCACTCCCGCCCCATCCCTCCTTCTCCAACCCCCTTACCAGGGCTCGAAATTAGCGGTTGCCCAGGTGCCACTGACCACTCAAAGCGCCGCCGGGCAACCTAAACACCGAGTCATTTTGCCCAGCTTGGCAACCAGATACTGGTTTGTAGACACAAAAAACTGGAGTAACTCCACGGGTCAGGCAGCATCTCTGGAGAAAAGGAACGCGACGTTTTGTGTCGGCGGTGACGGCTGTGTTGCAGGGCAAATATACTAGGTGCGGGGTGAGGAAGGGTCGGAGCGAATGACGGGCCCCGAACAGCGGCAGCAGCGGCTCCATATCCACCTCCTCCTGCCCCCCGCTCGCCCTGATAAGGGCCGCTGCTTGCAAATCTGCTAACAGCTTTAGAAACAAACCCTTCCGCACGCCGAGGAGGGAGGGGGAGGCCTCGGCGTGCGGGAGGGAGGGGTTGTTTCGCAAGCGGTTATCGCCGTTAGCGGATTTGCAAGCAGCGGCCCTTATCAGGGAGGAGGGGGCGATGGAGTCGCTTTTGCGGCCGCTGCTGCCGCTGTTCGGGGCCCGTCGTTCGCTCCAACCATTCTGAAGCAGCTGCACCAAAGATCCGAAAGCTATAGGATCTCTGAGCTGCACCGCCCGGCCCCGCACTTGCTGTTGGCTGGCGGCAGAGGGGAGGCGGTGGCGAGGAGTTCCCAACGGCCAAGGCAGCGGGGCGATGTTGTCCGAGGAGCGCTGACCTTCCTTCCTTCCCACCTCTCCCCCCCCCCTCTCTCTCTCTCTCTTGTACGCCCCCTCCACCCCCTTATCCTGGGACCCCTCCACTCCATCCCGCACTGATCCCCATTTCCGCGTCTATTCAGTCCTCACTGACATCCCCTGTGCTCCCCACCCCATCTATTCATCCTGTGCTGATCACCATATCCACCTCGCATTGATTCTCCTGCCACCCACCCCGCCCCCCCATCCATCCTACACTGGTTCCCCAATTCACCCTGTACTTACCCCTTTCCCATCCATCCTGCACTTCTCCTCCATCCATCCTGCACTTCTCCATCCATCCTGTACTAATCCCCCATCCATCGTGTACTAATCCACGCATTCATCCGTACTGACCCACCCTCCATTTACCCTGCACCTTCCCCCCCCTTCCCCTCATTCATCCTGTAGTGATCCCCCATTCATCCTGCACAGACGCTCCGATCCGCAATGTATTGACCACCCCCCCCCCCAATTCATCCTGCGCTGATCTCCCCCCCCCATCCATCCATCCTGTACTGATCCTCCCATTCAAGAAGAATGGGGGGAACTGTCTGAAGAAGGGTCTCGACCCGAAACCTTGCCGATTTCCTTCGCTCCATAGATGCTGCCTCACCCGCTGAGTTTCTCCAGCACTTTTGTCTACCCCCATCCATCCCGTACTGAACCCCATTCAACACCGCTGACATCCCCCATGCTCTCCCCTCACAATTTTACCTACTCCAACCAACACGTACGAATTCACCTGCCTCAATCCATCCATTCTGCACCGACTGCCTTCTAACCCCCCCCACCCCCGCCATCTATCCACCCCACACTGATTCACACCCCCCCCCCCCTCCCTGACCCTATTGTGCTGGAAATGTCTTCAGAGCGAACATTGACTATGTTTGATAACGGAATGCAATCAAATGTGTTTTAATTCCCAATGTTATTATTTGTTTTAATCCATAAAGATGGATTAATTAAATTGTGAACACGTGAAACATTAAAACCGCAGTGTTCGATTGTCACTGCTGCCGTTGACACGTTATTACAGAATTCATTTTAACGGCAAATCAATGCTCTTAATATGGATTATCAGTACTGTAGTTATTTAATGAGCAACGTTCACAACTATACGTACGCATATATTTTACCATGGTCCAGGATTTATTGACACGGGTTGATCATACGCTGAATAATCCAACCACATTTTTGTTTGGAAGTGGAAAGAACTAATAGAAATTGCATTAATTGCAATGTGTAAAAAGAGTTGAGATACTGTCTTATAATTTTGCTGCATGTCATTGTGGGATATATCATGTCTTGATTGGTGAATATGTTTAGTTTGTGACTTTATCTGAAGCAGAAATAATATGTGAATGCTTCATTGAGTATAATTCCGACTGGCAACTACGCCCTTCGTCCGAGCACATTATCGCACGCGTCATGCAAGCTATCTTAAATGACCACCTAAAAAGCTGCCAAGGTTGCCCGGCTGGCAACAGGGAAAAAAAGTTAAGCGAGAGCCCTGCTTACCCTTCTCCCCTCGCCTCTCCGCCCCTTCTTCCCTCCCCCCCCCCTCTACCTCCCTTCTCCACGTTCCACTCTTCTCCCCCTTCTCCACTCCCCCCTCCCCTCACATCCTCCCTCTCTCCCTCCCTTCTCCCATTCTCCAGCTCCCCCCCCACTTTCCCCGCACACTATCCCACACACGCTCGGGACAATTTATACAAACTTGTGCGCCATTGGAGTGCGGGAGGAAACCCTAACACTAGGTTGATAGGCTTGGTATAAGTATAAATTGTCCCTAGCATGTGTGGGATAGTGTGCGGTGGATCGCTGGTCGGTGCGGACTTGGTGGGCTGAAGAGCACTGTATCTCTGAACTAAATGTGACACGGGGGCCACAGGGATTGGACTCGAACCCCCAATGTTCTGCATGGGAACTAAACAAGTTATCCCAGAGGCAGATCTCTCTTCCAATAGTCTCTCCAAACCCCCAGAGGCAGCAGGCTTTTCATCTGGGTACAGGCAATGTTGTCAATGTACCAGTGCCACCCACCTGCTCCGGCCACTGAGTCTAAATACCCACCACCCATTTTGAAGCAAGGCAAGGGGGCGGAAGGGTGGGTGTGTTGTTCCCTAAGTCTGCATTTATCCCATAGTCAATGTTACTAAAACTGATGATGTGGCCTTTGTGCAATACTATTAGTGGGATCTAGCTGTCACAGGCTGGGTCCACAAATGGGGGGGCATTGGGGGGAGGGGGGTTGGACAATGGGAGAAGGGAGGGAGAGGGGAAGAAAGGGATGTGAGGGGAGGGGGGGGAGAGTGGAGCGGGGAGAAGGGAGGAAGAGGCGGGGATGAGAAGAAGGGGGGGAGAGGGGAGGGGAGAATGGGTGGGGGGGAGTGGAGAAGGAGGGATGGGGGCTGGAGGGGGGAAGAGGGGGGTGGAGGGGAGAGGGGAGTTCAGTCTACACTCACTGAATCCATCCCTGTGAAAAGTTAGAGACGGTGATTGGATCTGCAAGCGGACCAATACATAACCATATAACCATTACAGCACGGAAACAGGCCATCTCGGCCCTTCAAGTCCGTGCCGAACATTTTTTATTTTTTTATTTATTTTTTATTTTTAAAATAAATACTTCCCCCTAGTCCCATCTACCTGCACTCAGACCATAACCCTCCATTCCTTTCCCGTCCATATACCCATCCAATTTATTTTTAAAGGATAAAATCGAACCAGCCTCCACCACTTCCACTGGAAGCTCATTCCACACAGCTACCATCTCTGAGTAAAGAAGTTCCCCCTAATGTTACCCCTAAACTTCTGTCCCTTAATTCTCAAGTCATGTCCCCTTGTTTGAATCTTCCCTACTCTCAATGGAAAAAGCTTATCCACGTCAACTCTGTCTAACTCGCTCATAATTTTAAAGACCTCTATCAAGTCCCCTCTTAACCTTCTGCGCTCCAAAGAATAAAGACCTAACTTGTTCAACCTTTCTCTGTAACTTCGTTGCTGAAACCCAGGCAACATTCTAGTAAATCTCCTCTGTACTCTCTCTATTTTGTTGGCATCCTTCCTATAATTAGACGACCAAAATTGTACTCCATACTCCAGAATTGGCCTCACCAATGCCTTGTACAATTTTAACATTACATCCCAACTTCTATATTCAATGCTCTGATTTATAAAGGCCAGCACCCAGGGGGGGAGTGGAGAAGGAGGGATGGGCATCTGTAAATAAAACTGAACGACTCGGACATCTTTTCATTTGCACGATTGATTTTATTGTATTAATTTTAACATATTGATGTTAAAATCCATGCATTGAAGGAAGAATATTTTACAACCCATCTGTGGTCCCTAACCGGGCGTCACCCGCAGGACTGCATACGTCAGCGTGTGACATGATGAGACACCCAGATGTCGCCCCTGGATTTTGAACATTCCAAAATCGTGGGGCGGCAGGGAGACACCGTGAGTCGCCAGCGTGTCACTACATGCGTCATGACCCGACCACATTGCGACAACCTCTTTTCAGGCTGTTGCCTAAAATGTCGCCCAAGTAGGACAGGCCCTTTACTCAGTTATGGCAGACAATCGGCAATAACATTCACCATCGCCACACCTTGTGGTCCGTTATAATGAGAGTTACCCCACTCTCCCCACTATGGTTTGTTATAACATGGGTTGTCCTTTATATCACAAACAACAGAGGTGCCAGCACAGATCCCTGCAGAACACCACCTGTCACAGGCTTCCAGCCTGAATATTGTCCTTCCACCACAACCGTCTATGGATAAGCCAGTTCTGAACCCAAACAATCAAGACACCATGGATCCCATTCATTTTGATCGACTGGATCAGCCTGCCATGAGGGATTTCAAATGCCTTATTAAAATCCATTTAGTTAACGTCCACTACCCTACCCTCATCAATTAACTTTTGTCACCTCAAAAAAACTATATTAAGTTTGTAAGAATTCACCATGATGACAGCCCCCTAATTAGCCCATTCCAAATGAGAGTAAATCCTATTCTAAAGAATCATATCCAATAGCTTTCCTACCACTGATGTGAAGCTCACTGGCCTATAAATTCGAGGATTATCTACTTCCTTTCTTAAACTAAGGAACAACATTGGCTGTTCTCTGGGACCTGGCCTGTGGCTGAGGATACAAAGATCTTTGTCAGGGCCCTTGCCATCTCCTCTCTTGCCTCAATAATAGAGAGACTGAGAGAGAACAGAGTGGCAGAAATTGATTAGATTTGATCAGGTCAAGCTGTAAAGATAAACCAATGCCCTATAGAAAAGCACAAATCTTCTTGGTGTAATGAATTATAACTTAGCCAATTTGTGATACCAATGGTAATATTTCCTATGTTAGACACACAAAGCTGCAGTAACTCAGCGAGTCAGCCAGCATCTCCGGAGACAAAGAATAGGTGACGTTTTGGGTCGAGACCCTTCTTCACACTGAGAGTCAGGGGAAAGGGGAATGAGAGATATAGGCGGTATATAGGACAAATGAATGAAATATATGCAGAAAGCAACAATGATCAAGGAAAGTTGGAGCCTACAATGGTTCATTGTTAGCTGTGGGGTAGGTGATAATGAGTTATAGACAGTGAAACTAGTACAACGAATAGGGTGGGGGAGGGATGGAGAGAGCGGATGCAAGGGTTACTTGAGGTTAGAGAAATCAATATGAGAAGGAGAGTTAAAGTGTTTGGCAACTGGGATATCATGTAGGCCAAGAAGGATTGAGCGAATATGTCCTATGTTCCTTTGCAATATTAGACACAAAACATCAACCGGTACAGCACAGGAACAGGCCCTTCAGCCTATAATGTGTGTGCCAAACATGACACCAAATCCATCTCTTAATTACCTGCATGCATTCCATATCCCTAACCTCAACTACTGCATCCGGTGTTCCCAATGTGGTCTCCTATGAAACCAATTGTAGACTCGGCGAGCCTTTTGCAGAACATTTGCGCTTGGTGCACCATGGCCTATCCGATCTCCTTTAAATGTCTTATTAAAAAGCGAACTATTTTAACCCTTCTTCCCATTCCTTTACTGACGCATTTAAATGCATTAGCGCTACTGTGAACACCCGAAGATAGCGACGGTAAGGGAATTCCCGAACGGAGGGGAATCCCCGACCTTGCGGAGGCGCGCAGGTACAGTAAGTACTGTACCTGTAAACACTGGAGAGGCCTTCATGGAGTCCGGAATCGAGGCCGTCGGGCAGGATCTCCCAGCAGCAACGGAGCTGGAGGTGCCGACTGTAAGGGACTTCCCGATCTCAGGGGAATCCCCGACCTAGCGGAGACTCGCAAGTACTGTACCTTTAAACAGCGAGGAGGGCTTCATGGAGTACGGAAACGTGGCCGTCGGCCAGGACTACAAGTAAGAATGAGGCGTAGGGTACTTCGGCCCCCTCTCCCTACCATCCTACTGGCCAACATATAGTCACTAGATAACAAAGTGGAGGACTTTGGGGCAAGGCTGCTTTACCAAAGGGAGCTGAGGGAATGCTCTGTGTTCTGTTTTACAGAGACATGGCTCACCCCCAGCTCCCCAGACTCAGCGGACCAGCCTGAAGGGTTCTCCATCCACCGTATGGACCATACGCAGGCATCTGGGAATGGGAGAGGAGGGGGCGTCTGCCTCATGGTCAACTCTGCATGGTGCTCAGACGTGGCAGTCCTATCCAACTCCTGCTCTCCACACCTCGAACATCTGGCGGTGCAGTGCCGTCCCTTCTACCTACCGAGGGTATTCTCCTCCATCATCCGTCTGGCACTGGAGGAGCAGCACACCGTGGTCAACAAGCACTAGACGGCTTACCCCAAGGCATTTACCACCGTAGCCGGGGACTTCAACAAAGCCAACCTTAAGAAATCGCTCTCTAACTTCCACCAACATGTCTCCTGCAGCACCAGAGGACTAAACACCCTTGACCACTGCTACACGACCATCAAGGATGCCTATCGCTCTATCCCTCACCCTCACTTCGGTAAATCCGACCATACCGTGGTGCTGCTTCTTCCTGCCTACAGGCAGCAATTGAAGAGCGCACCCCCAGAGGTGAGGACTGTACAGAGCTGGTCGGGGGGGGGGGGGGGGGGGGGGGGGGGGGGGGGGGCAGAGGAACAACTCCAGGACTGTTTGGAGTCTGTAGACTGGGCAATGTTCAGGGACTCGGCAACGGACTTGAATGAATACGCCACAGTCACTACAGACTTCATAAAGAAATGTGTGCAGGACTGCATCCCAACAAAAACCTTCCGAGTGTTTCCTAACCAGAAGCCTTGGATGAACCATGAGATCCGCGTTCTTCTGAAGACCAGACCCTGGGCATTCAGGTCTGGAGATACAGAGGTCTGCAAGAAGTCCACATACGACCTTGGTAAAGCCATCAAAAAGACGAAAAGAGACCTGCTCCAAGCTGGAGGAGGAGGGATGTTCGGCAACTGTGGCAGGTCTTGAATGCCATCACCTCCTACAAGGCGAAAACAGGAGGCAGCTGAAATGTCAGCGAATCATCACTCCCTGACGAGCTCAATACGTTTTACGCACGGTTTGATAGGGAGACCGCTGATGTGCCTTCCCGAGCACCCATCCGCCGTGATGGTATTTCGGTCACAGTCACAGAGGCCGACGTCAGGAAATCCTTCAGAGGGGAGAACCCTCAGAAAGCGCCTGGAACTGATGGTATAACCGGGCGTGTTTTTAAAAACCTGTGCGGACCAACTGACTGGAGTTTTTACGGAGATTTTCAAACACTCACTTCTGAGGTCTGAGGTTCCCACCTGGCTTCAGGCATTAAAAGGGCATCAATAATACCAGTGCCCAAGAAGAGCAAGGTGACGTGCCTCAATGACTATAGAACCAGTGGCACCAACATCTGTGGTGATGAGGTGTTTTGAGAGGCCGATCATGGCGCAAATCAACTCATACCTCGACAAAAACCTGGACCCACTGCAGTTCGCTTACCGCTACAACAGTGGATGCGATCTCACTGGCTCTCCACTCCGCTCTGGACCATTTGGACAACAAAAACTCATATGTCAGGCTGTTATTCATTGACTACAGCTCAGCATTTAATACCATCATTCCCCTCCAAGCTGGTTACCAAGCTCTCAGATCTGGGTCTCTGCGCCTCCCTCTGCAATTGGATCCTCGACTTCCTCATTCACAGACCACAGTCTGTCCGTATTGGTGGAAATGTGTCATCCTTGATAACAATCAGCACGGGAACACCTCAAGGCTATGTGCTCAGCCCCCTGCTGTACTCATTCTATACTCATGACTGCATAGCCGGACATAATGCGAACTCCATCATCAAGTTCGCCGACGACACCATTGTTGTGGACGTAACACTGATGGGGACGAGTCAGAGTATAGAAGTGAGATCAACCTTTGACCAAATGGTGCCAGCACAATAACCTGGCTCTCAACACCAGCAAAACCAAGGAACTTCAGAAGGGGTAGGATGGGGACCCACAGTCCAGTTTATATCAACGGGTCGATGGTGGAAAGGGTCAAGAACTTAAAATTCCTGGGCGTGCATATTTCCGAAGATCTCTCCTGGTCCCAGAACACTGATGCAATCATAAAGCAAGCACATCAGCGCCTCTACTTCCTGAGAAGATTATGGAGAGTCGGTATGTCAAGGAGGACTCTCTCGAACCTCTACAGGTGCACAGTGGAGAGCATACTGACCGGTTGCATCATGGCTTGGTATGGCAACCTGAGCGTCCAGGAGTCGAAAAGGCTGCAAAAAGTTGTTAACACTGCCCAGTCCATCATCGGCTCTGACCTCCCTACCATCGAGGGGATCTATCGCAGTCGCTGCCTCAAAAAGGCTGCCAGCATCATCAAGGACCCACACCATCCTGGCCACTCACTCATCTCTCCACTTGCCATCAGGTAGAAGGTACAGGAGCCTGAAATCTGCAACATCCAGGTTCAGGAACAGCTCCTTCCCCACAGCCAACAGACTATTAAACACAACTTCAAACAAACTCTGAACTGAGCCTATTGCACTTTATCTGTTTATTTATATACTATTGTGTGTGTATATATATATATATATATATATATATATATATATATATATATATATACTATTGTATATGGACACACTGATCTGATCTGTATTTATGCCTACAATATTCTGTTATGCTGCAGCAAGCAAGAATTTCATTGTCCTCTCTGGGACACATGACAATAAACTCACTTGACTTGACTTGACCTTTCTGTCCTGGGCCTCTGCCATTGCTATAGTATGGCACCTCGTATTCTGCTTGAGGAGCTTACAAGCCAACGGTATGAATTCTCAAATTTTAAGTAACCCCTAACAACCACGCCCCATACTTTCTCCTTCCCCCCACCCCACCCCTTCCGTGAGTGCCACCTGGACTTGCACCGACTTCTTCCCCCCCCAACCTGCTATATTCCTATCTCTGGCTTCA
Organism: Malacoraja senta; assembly: GCA_038087875.1. Classification (NCBI taxonomy): domain Eukaryota; kingdom Metazoa; phylum Chordata; class Chondrichthyes; order Rajiformes; family Rajidae; genus Malacoraja; species Malacoraja senta. The sequence continues at coordinate 194,005,494 of CM075977.1, read as the reverse complement.
CAATTCACAACTCTTCAATCCTTGAATCTCACCTTCTTTTTCATTTCATAGCCCTTGAGTCATACAGTGTGGAAACCGGCTCTTTCTGTTGGCCTTTGTTAAACCATCAGCCTATCAAAATACTTCCTCGCCTGCTTTTACCAATTACCTGCCACATTTTGTCCTGCCCCTCCTCTCTTCTTGCCTTTCGTTTCCCCCACCTCCCACAATCACTGAAGATGGGTCCCAAAGCAAAACGTTACCTATACCTGTCTTATTTTATAAACCAGCATCAGTAGTTCCTTGTTTCTACTTTTTCCATATCGCTCCATTCCCTGCATATCCATATGCTTATCCAAAAGTCTCTTAAATGCCGCTATCATGTCTGCCTCAACCCTGACGTTGCATTCCAGGCTCTCGCCACCCTCTGTGTAAAAAAAACCCCTCTATTATTTGATTTTGGATTAAAATATTGGATTGACTGCATCCACTATCTCTGCCTCGTAATTTTAGATACTTCTGTTAGGTCATCCTGCAACTCCGGCGTTCCATACATGAGTGCCAGTAGCGGAAGTTTACTGCTGTTTTGGTTGAGAAGAGTTAAAAGTTCCAAGTAAAAATATTTGGAACCATATGACATGACGGCTTGCATTCAACTTTAAACAGCGCAAAGAGGGTCATTCATGATCTGACATTGTTGAAGTCATTTGATGGTCATTATTTTTAATTCTCATTTGCTCCATCTTCATAAATGCTTATAAAGTGTTAATAATGTGCACCTTTCTTTCTTATAGGGCCAGAGCATTATTTCTTTTTTAACTACAGAAATCACACCCATAATGGAATTATTTTCATCTATGAAAACACACGGAGTCCCACAAGAAGTTCAAGTGAGTTTTTAGTCAAAATAATAATGAATAAAAATGGAATGAAATTTCATTTGAGAATTTGTCCAAATGTCATATTCGTAGGGCAGATTGTTGCTAAGTCCTGTTGATGTGGAATAACATCAATAGTGCTATCAAACCACTTTCTAAATCCTTAATTCTTTTGTCTTGGAGGCATTAGAGTGTGGCCTAACTTGTCCATGGTGACCAAGTTGTCTTCCTGAGCTAGTCTTATTTGCCTGCATTTAGTCCATACCCTTCTCAACCTTTCCATGTGCCTGTCCAAATGTCTTTTAAACATTCTATTTGTACCTGCCTCGACCAGGACTTTTGGCATGTATGGGTGAAAAAATTGTCTCTCTGGTCACCTTTAAATCTTTCCTCTCTCACCTTAAATCTATGTCCTCTAGAGTTAGTATTACAGTCATTGAGAAATGGTGAGGCCTTGAAATGAATTGTAGAACAGAGAACTCTGTTTCAGTATTTTAGATTTCCCTACCCTTGGAGAAGATTGCACATTCACATTATCTATGGCCTCCTGATTTTCCGCAGTGTCTCTCTGGTTCTCCCATCCCTTCCCACCCAAACCATCCACTCCCCAGGTACTTTCCCCTGCAACTGCAGGAGAGTAACACCTGTCCCCCCTATACCTCCTCTCAACTCCATCCAGGAACCCTGACAGTCCTTTCAGGAGAGGCAGAGCTTCACTTGCACCTCCTCCAGCCTCATCTACTATATCCGTTGTTCTCGGAGTGGACTCGTATATCGGCGAGACCAAGTGCAAACCCGGCAATCGTACGTGATCTCCCGGTTGCCAAATATTTTAGCTCCCAACCCCATTCCCATACTGACCTTTCTGACCTTTCTGTCCTGGGCTTCCTCCACTGTCAGAGTGAGGCCACACACAAATTGGAGGAACAGCACCTCATATTTTGCTTGGGCAGCTTACACCCCAGTGGTATGAATATTAATTTCTCTAATTTGAAGCCTTGCATTCATAGAAACAGAGAACAGGTGCAGGAGTAGGCCATTCGGCCCTTCGAGCCAGCACTGCCATTCAATATGATCATGGCGGATCATCCAGAATCAGTACCCCGTTCCTGCATTCTCCCCATATCCCTTGATTCCGTTAACCCATAGAGCTATATCCAACTCTCTCTTAAATACATCCAGTGAATTGGCCTCCACTGCCTTCTGTGGCAGAGAATTCCACAGATCCATAACTCTCTGGGTGAAAAAGTTTTTCCTCATCTCAGCCCTAAATGGCCTACCCCTTATTCTTAAACTGTGACCCCTAGTATAATATGATTTGACTGGATAACACATACAACGCTTTTTACTGTGTTTCAGTACAGGTAAACTAATATGCCAACACCAATATAAATTTACTGTGTCAGTAAATTTAACACCCTGGTTATTATCTTACTAAAATGCAACAATGTGCACTTGAGTTAAATTACAATTGCCATTTCATTGGAGCACTTTCCTACTTGATCTATTCTTTTGTAATCTTAGATCATCTTCTTCATTGTTTGCCACGCCACTAATTTCTGTGCCATCTGCAAATTTGTACACAATTAAATATGCCGTGTAGCAATCCTGACAATGTAGAGACTGGCGTTTTAAAATCAAAATTCACAAGAAAATAGAAGGAATACACCTGGCCCCTCAAACCTATTATGCCATGCAGTGTGATGACTGCTGTACCCCAAGTTTCAACTATTCTGCCAGTGCCACATAGCTCTCAATTCCCAGATCTTCCAAAGATTTTTCTACCTATTTAAGTGAATCCAATGGTCTTTTTACTTCAGCTACAAATAAATGGCTAATGTTGCTTCACAAATGAGTGAGATAAATAAGTGATAAAATGCACTATAAAATACATTCCTCCCACAACTATTCCCCTAAACTCAATCCCCTTGCTTGCTGTTGAGTTTAAACCTCTTTTATAGTAAATAGCTACAACAAGGGAATGCTGCCTTGATGATAAGTGAAGTGGGTGGTGTTGCCAAATGTTTACGTAACGATAAAATCCAGTGCAATGAAAACCAAAGAATGTTGCAAACACTCAGCAGGTCAGATGGCATCAGCAGAGGATTAAAACAAGTTCAGTGTTTCAGGTCGATCAATTTTCTTCATTGGAAATGTGAATCATTATTGAGAATGTTAGCTTGAAAATGTGCCAAATCAATAAAATTTGCTGATTGGTGTGAATACAGTTTACAAATTCAAATATCATGGCGGTGTCTGATGGGAATGGTTAAGTGTGCTTTAGGGCTTGCATTCTTAATAGAATTTTAATACTTGCTTGTGATAAACCAAAAATGAAAAAAAATATTTATAAAATGGGAAATTCAGCTTTTAAAATAAGCTTCAAAAATAGATTTTCACTTATATTTTGTGTCTGCAGTGAATGTTTTGGCAATTATAGCAATGCATTATTGTGCTTGGTCATAACATTGCACAGTATAGAGTTAACTAGTCAATAAGCAAATTGATGAGTGAGTGAAAAATTGGTGAAAAATAAGTTGAGAAATTGGTGGAAAGGTGGCTAGGAAAATTAACCTGGAATTTTAGATCACAGGTGCCAGGATGCAAATCTCAGCAAGAGTAGAAGAATGTAAAAGGACAAAATGCTTTACTGGGGACCAAGTGCCAGTGAAATGGGAGGAAAGATTGAGATGGGAACTTCAAGGTTTACCAATCAAACAACTGATTTTCCAGCACCCTTGGTTCCAGAGCCATGCGATATTATCCATTTTTCCAGACCAACTGAGGTCACATAATAATAATACAATACATCTCTGATCTACTAATTATACTTTTCCTGTGTTTCTAAAGCACCATGGACAGCTAGAAACTTAACTAAAATAAATATTAAATGTAAATTAATTTTGCAGCAAAATTTGCATTTCTTGCACGGGCAGCGGCAGTTAATGAGTTGCCCTCGGAAGTCCTGTTGAGAGTTGGATCGGCGGCTACCTACGGGGCTGAGGCGGCGCTTTCTCAGCAGGACTACCGGGCTGCTTCCTGGCAACCAGATTTGCCGAATCTGCCAAAATGGGGTACGGCGGGTGTGCCTGGCTGCTTCCCCTGCCGTCTGATATGGGCCTCTGAGAGGCATCCGACGTTACCAGAATAGTCCACCTAGGCTGCCAGGGGGCCGAGATACCGGCCCTCAAAGTTGGTCTTGGAATTTGGTTATGGGAAAGGATCCGCCGGCTCCAGCCGGGCTGCAGTTCCAGAGCCCCGGCCGCAGGGGAGCAAAATCGACCTATCAATCAGTCACGGAAGTCCTGGTGGTCGAGATCAACCGCCTCACCTGGACTAGACCTCACCTTGACTGATAGGTGGTTGGAATGTGCTGCCAAGGGAAGTGGTAGAAGCAGATACAATAACAATGTTTAAGAATCAAATCAATCAAATCAAAAACTTTATTTGCCATTTGTGCTTACACACATAGGAATTCTTGTGCGGTTGTTCAGAGAGTCAAGTCAAGTTAAAAAGACACACAGAAAAACAAAGAAGCATTTAGACTCGTGAATAGGCAGAGAATGGAAGGATACAGGCTGGTGAAGATATGCTGGGCTAAAGGGCCTTTTCCTATGCTGTACTTTTCTATATTCTATGTCTGTAAAGTGTATTTTATCTTTAAAAAAAACTCATCTATAATGTTTCCATGCATAATATCAAGTTGTTGATCCAAAGTTCTCCACATGCTCTGTGGTAGTTTGGACATGCTGCAGTGAGGCCAAATGCTGCAACTAATTTGCTCACAACAGTGACAGAAATGTAAACTGCAGGGAAGGGTAACGTGTCAGTTTAGTTAGGGGTGCAGACAGGAGATTCTGTGGCAATAACCGAGACTCAAGGATGGCGTGTTGCCTTCCCAGTGCCAGGGTCCAGGAAGTCTACATGACATTCTCAAGGGAGAGGGTAAGCAGCTGTTGTTGTGCTCTGGAACTCCGGCCCAGCTGGAGCCGGCGGATCCTTTTCCATAATCAGTTGTTGTGCAAGTTGGCACATATGGCATAGGTAGGAAAAGGAATGAAGTCCAGGAACATGAGTACAGGGAGTTAGGCAAAAGGCTAAAAAGCAGGACCCCCAGCGTAGTGATTTCCGGGTTACTTCCAGTACCACGCGGTAGTGAGGATAGGAACAGGAAGATAGGACAGATGAATATGAGGCTGAGGAGTTTGTGAGGGGGGGCAAGGATTCATATTTTTGGAACATTGGGATCTCTTCTGTGACAGGGGTGACCTGTACAAGAGTGATGGGTTGCATCTGAACTGGATGGGAACCAATATCCTGGCAGGAAGCTTTGCTAGTGGTACACAAGTGGGTTTAAACTAGACTGGCGGGGGGCAGGATCCAATGCAGGACTGAGGCAGGTGATAGGCTGGAAGTCGGTTTGGATGGTGATGAAAGGGGTCTGAGGCAATCAGGAAGGCAAAAAGAGGGCAGGAGATAGCTCTGGTAGATAAGGATAATCAAAAGGGGATAAAAGGTAACCAGAGAGAGAATAGGGCCCCGCAGAAATCAAAGTGAACATCTGTCTGTGGAGTCACAGGAGATGGGCAATGTCGTCAATGGACACTATTCAGTGGGCAGATGCTAAACTGTGCTACATTAAGACAAAGTGTTTTGTTAACAAAATTTTTGAAGTATGCTTTATTGCAGAGCATATTCTGCTTGGGTAGCTTACAACCTAATGGTATGAACCCTATTGGTCTCCATTTCATCTCCAGCCTTTGTCCACCCATCTGACAGTCAAACGTCTCTTTCACCTGTATCTACCTATCACTTGCCAGGCTTTGTCCTGCCCCTACTCTTTTTCAGCTTTCACGCCCCTACTACAAACGTCATCTATTCATTTCCACTACAGATGCTGCTTGACCCGCTGTTACTCCAGTATTTTGGTTAAGTTGTTGTGTTTCTGTTGCAGCTGTTAAAGTAGATCACAGATAATTATCAGGTTATTTATTTCATTTGGTCCTTACTTAAACTTAGAATCACAGCGTTTTATTATTAACCAATATTTTCTTTCAAATAAGCTCTGATGCATATTCTACCACTCCAGTTAATGGTAAGGAAACACTCCAAAATCTCTTTGCAGTGAAGATTGTTGAAAGTTATCATTGCACTGTTTGAAAACTCTTCTTTAACTTCCTGTGAGCACAGCATTGCCTTGTATTCATCGCACAAAAACATTTAACTGTTTTCCAATTTCTCGTTTTGCTTACTAGCAACTATTAGCTATACCTATCCTGTTTTATCCTCCATAATTAATTGTTTGGAATAAAGATCTATTTTATTTGCTGCTTGGATGATTAATTTATTAACAGCAATTTACTCTTGTTAAATTCCTTTCGTATTTTTTTATTTTGTTTGATCTACATTTGCATTCGTAATTTCAAAATGACAGCCCAAGCAGGTGTAGTGTTATTCTGACCGTAGATATCAATCCAATAGGCATGCGATCAGAGGTAATCTGGTACCCTTTTACAATTTCCTTATCTCAGCTGTACTCGTTTCCCCTTTAAATTGTTGCATGAAGGCAATCAGTTATTCTTCTCTTGAAAGATTACAATCTCCATCCTACCTTGAAACTTAAAACCAATAAATTGTAGCCTTTATTATTTTCAAAATATTTCACATTCTTTCCCTTCTATAAACTTCAAGACGATATTCTTTTCATTAATTTGTATCGGATCCCTTTTATCTCTTTCCGCTTTTCTTTCTGTTAAATCTTTGGAGTGATGACATTTGCATTGCTGTTATTAAATTAATGGTAAAATAATTTAATATTAACATGGATGTTAATTTGATTCAGATTAAGGATACTGTTTTGAATGATGATGACATTGGTGACAGTTGCCACGAAGATTTTCTGCATAAGTAAGTATTTGTCTTTACTGAGAGAAATTGTTTGATTGGAGAACATTTGAAGTGCACATCGGTTTGCAGCAAAAGTTATTTGGCCTTCAGCATGAGTGTAAAGCAGCACTGTTTTTTTAAAGAACCTAATCCAAATGTCCCACAATTCTATTATAATGAGTATGGTTAGATGAGTCACACTGATTCCCATCTGTTACTTCTGCATCCTTCCTCAAATATGGGGCATAGAACTGTTTGCAATATTCCAAATGTGGTCTGATCAGAACCCTGTAGAGCCTCAGCATTACATCCTTGCTTTTATATTTTGGTCCCTTCAGAATGATTTCTAACATTTAATTTGTCTTCCCTACTATTGACTAGTAGGGGACTGAGAACACATCCTTGTGGGCCACCAATGTTGAGAATTATTGCAGAGGAGTTGTTGTCACCTCTCCTCGTTATTTGAGATATGCGGGTCAGCAGGTTCAGTTTTGTTTGATTGGAGAACATTTGAAGTGCACATCGGTTAGAGATACAGCACGGAAAAATGCCCATCGGCCCACCAAGTCCGCACCGACCAGCGACCCTCACGCACTAACACTCTCCTACACACACTAGGGACAATTTACACCTATACCAAGTCAATTAACCTACAAACCTGTACATCGTTGGAGTGTGGGAGGAAACCGAAGATCTCGGAGAAAACCCACGCGGTCACGGGGAGAAAGTACAAACTCCGTACAGACAGAACCCGTAGTCGGGATCGAACCCGGGTCTCTGGCGCTGTAAGGCAGCAACTCTACCGCTGTGCCATCGTGCCTGAGGATCCAGTGGCAGAGGAGGGTGCTGATTCGTAGGTGCAGGAGTTTAGAGATAAGTTTAGATGGGATTATTGTGATGAAGGTGGAGCTATAGCTGATAAATAAGAGTCTAATGTAGGAATCCTTGTTGTCTAGTTGTTTCAGAGAAGAGTTCAGGGCCAGGGAGATTGTGTCCACTGGAACTGTTGCACAATAAGTAAACTGCAGTTGATCAAGGCTGGCTGGGAGGCTGGAGTTAATGCATGCCATCAACAGTCTCTGGATGCACTTTATGGTGGTGGATGGCAGAGCCACTGGATGGCAGTCATGAAGGCATGCTATTGTACTTTTCTTTGGCATCAGGATGATAGTATTGAAGTAGATGGGGACTTCAGAATGATGTCGTGAGAGGTCAAGAATGTCTGTGAGTACTCTGCCAGCTGATCTGCACAGGTCCTGTTACAGTCTACCATCTACGCCTCTCATAATTTTATATACTTCTCTCCTCAATCCTTCAGCATTCCAGAGAATCCAATCCCAGTCTGTTCAACCTCTTGTAGCTAATACCCTCTAATGCAGGCATTATTCTGGTAAATCTCCTCTGCACGCATTCCAATGCCCCCACATTCTTCCTGTACTGGAGTGATCAGAAATGCATGTAATACTCCAAATGTGACCTAACCAAAGTCCCATAAAGCTGTATAATGACTTCCTGACTCTTTATACTCAATGCCTTAATCAATGAAGGTGAGCATACCATATGCATTCTTTTCCACTCTATCTAGTTCTGTTGTCATGTTCAGGATGTCATGGACCTGGAGTCCAAGAACCCTCTATACATTGCTGTTTAGAGTCTTTCCATTCATTGTATATTTGACATTCGACCACCCAAAGTGCAACATCTGAGACTTGCTCAAATTAAATTCCATCTGCTGTTTCTGCTCCAATTTCTGTAGCTGATCTTTATCTCGCTGGATACTTTGACAGCCTTCCTCACTGCATGCGCCCCCAACAATCTTGGTGTCATCTGCAAACTTGCTATCCAACCCATCTACATTTACATGCAAGTAATGAAAGGCCAAGGTAGGGTGGATGTGGAAAGGATGTTTCCAGTAATGAGAGAGTGTAGAACCAGAGGGCACAGCCTCAGAATAAAAGGACATACCTTTAGAATGGAGATGAGGGAGAATTTCTTTAGGGTGGTGAATCTATGGAGTTAATTGCCACTGACAGCTGCGGAGACTAAAACATAGTTATTTTTAAAGTGGCGATTGATAGGTTTTTGAATTGTAAGGGTGTTAAAGATTACGTTAGAAGACAGGAGAATGGGGTTGAGAGGGAGAAATAGATGAAGATGATTGAATGGCAGAGGAGACTCGGTGGGTGGAGTGGCCTAATTCTGCTCCTATGTCATGGTCTTATGAACCCTCATTAACATTAGCCACATAAGTCAAAGAGTAATAGAGTAAAAGAGCATAGAAACATGATATGAGTGCTGTCTGTAAGGAGTTTGTAAGTTCTCCCTGTGTCCGCATGGGTTTTCTCCAGGTGCTCCGGTTTCCTCCCATATTCCAAAGATGTGCAGGTTTGTAGGTTAATTGGTTTCTGTAATTGTCTCTCGTGTGCAGGATAGAACCACTGTATGGGTGATTACTGGTCAGTGCTGACTTGGTGGGCGGAAGGGTCTGCTTCCACGCTGTGTCTCTAAACAAAACTAAACTAAACTCCCTGATAACATACTAATTCCTGTGGTCAAATCATTTTCTTTATCATTTGACATTTCTAAAGACATTTTTACATTATTTTTGTTTCTGGCTAGATGGTTCTCATTCTTCACTTTTGACCATGACTGAATTTTGAGATTTTTTCCAACATTTATGCCTAGTTTTGTTTGGAAACCTTTCCTCTTTACCATCTTTAACTTCTCTTGACAGCAATGTTGGGTTGCTTATCCTTTTCTGTCCTCAAAGAGGTATCAATTATCTATAAACTATGTATTGACTCTTTAAAGGTTAGCATTGCCTGTGTACTGTTGAACTTTTTGAAAAATACCTTCCAGTCCCCATAGCCAACTTCTTCCTCATCCCTTTCGACTTTGTTTTCTTTAGAGTTGATCATTGGTTTTAGATCGAACATTATTACTTTTGATTTTTAGATTAAAAATTCTGTGACGATCACTGCTTCTTGAAGTCCTCTTAAAACCTGATAATCATTTAACCCTTTTTTATTGCACAGTATTAGAATAGATCTGCTGATGTATTCATGTACTAATCTGGAAAAACACTGCTGATGCACTGCACAAATTCACCTCCACAATAATCCACAAATGGTTTGCTTCCAGCCATCACATGTTCATTGGTACCATTGATATTTATTTATTGGCAATCCCAAAGCCTTCCTTCACCTCTCCCTTCCCAGATGTCTGATTCTCCATCTCTTTCAATTTGCGGGTCCTATCTTTCATTAGTGTGATAATAATCTTCTTAAATTTCTGCTCCAAATGCATCTGTTCCTCTCAGTTGAATTATTTTTACCTTCATAGTGTATATATATTTTCTACTATTGGTAATATTAATTGAATAGATAACATTGCTTTTTAATTTATTTTTGGGACGGGTCATCTTTATATACCCCATGTGAAGGTGGTAATGGTGAGCTACCACTTAAGCCTCTACCGTCCTTCTGATGAAACCACTCGCAGTGGGCAGTGTTTTGGACCCGATGGTGAAGGAAGAGTGATATATTTCTAAGTCAGGATAGTGTGCAGATGGTTTGGTCACATGCCCCCGCTGTCCTTGCCCTAGGCAGTGTTCGCAGATTTTGGAAGTGTTGGAGCAATCTGGGCAAGCAGTTACAGTGCTGCATGCCGCAACGACTGTGTGCTGGTGATGAAGGGAATGAGTGGTTAGTGTGCCACTGGGTCGATTTGTCCTGTGTGTCATCGAGCTTCTTGTAAGATTTGCAGTTGCACTTGGCAGGAATATGCAGAGTATTCCATCATCCTCCTAATTTGTGCCTTGAAGAGTAAAAATATATTGGAATGTCAGGAGGTAAGTCGCCTGCCACTGCATACCAACGTCTTCCCTGCCCATGTCCATTTGAATTTCTCACCAGTGGTGACACAAAGGATGTTGACAGTGGGAATCTGTGATGGTAATACCATTTTAATGTGAAGGGAAGTGGAAGTGATTGATTGTTACTTTTGTGACATGAATGTTTAATCAGGACATGCCTGAATGTTGTCTAGATTTTGCAGCATGCAAGTAAGGACTTCCTCCTTGGCTGAGGAGATGCATATGAAATTGAACCTTGTGAATTCATCAGCAATTGTCCCTACTTGTGATGGAAAGAAAATCATTGCAGATGATAAAGCAGCTGAAGATATTTGTGTCTAGCACATTCCCCGTAGGTACTCTTGCAGTGATGTCCTCAGGCTGGGATGAATGACCTACAACAACTATCTTCACTTGTCCATGTTATGACCAACCATCAAAAGTATTTTCTCCTTGACACCCATTAACTTCAGCTTTAGCGGGTTCCTTGCGGCACATTCTGTGAAATGTCGCCTTGATGTCAAGGGTAGTCATGTTTGCATCACTTTTGAAATTCAACTTTTTGGTTAATGTTTTGACCAAGATTGTGATGGTCTGAATTGAGAGTAGACTGGGTGATACTTAACTGAGCTGCATCTGTTTTTGTGAGCAAGCTATGTTTGAGTAATTTATCATACTATTGGGTAAATGCAGATGATGTGACTGTAAAGACACAGCGCAAGTTTTCAGTATCACAGTTGAGATGCTGTCTCAACCCATAGCCTTTGCTACTTTTTCTAGGTGTTGCTTAACATGAAGAAGCTGTGAATCACCAGCTGAGGGAGAACGTAGGTTGACATTGGGGAGAGATTTCCATGTGAATGTTTGACCTGATTTCATGAGAATTCATAAAATCGTACAACACAGAAAGGGGCTGTGCTGGCCCACCTTGTCTTTGCTGACCATGATGCCTAGCTCCTATTTGTCTGTATTAAGCCCATATTCCTTCATACCATTCCTAGCTAAGTGCATTCCCAAATTCCTGTTCCCACTGCGAATAAGCCCAGCCTATCCAATCTCTTCTTATAAATACAGCCCTTCTTCCAGGCAGTATCCTAGTGAAACTCTTCTGCATTCTATCGCGACTAAATAATGCAGTATGTCGACAGAATGGTGTGCGCAAGTGCGGTCGACCAATATTTTTGAGCTGTTGGAACGTCATGCCCAACGCTTGAAGGCAAGTGTATCCAAGGCCTTTTTTTGTTACTTTATCCACCTGTGTCGATACTCTCTGGAAGCTATGGACTTGCACTCGAGGTCTCTCTGTACAATGTTCCTAATTAATGCCCATATCCCTTTAAACCCCTCTTATCCATGTACCTGTCCAACTATCTTTTGAAATGATGCAGCACTTTCTTCAACTTCCTCCTCTGGCAGCTCGTCCCATATACCCACCATCCTTTGCGTGAAAAAGTTACCCCTCAGATTCCTATAAAATCTTTCCCCATTTACCTTAAACCTATGCCCACTGGTTCTTGATTTCCGCACTCTGGGCAAGAGACTCTTTGCGTCCTCCCGATCTATTCCTCTCATGATTTTATACACCTCCATAAGATCACCCCTCATCCTCCTGTGCTCCGAGGAGTCCCCGCCTGCTCAACCTCTCCCTACTCACCCAACCTTTCCAAGTCACCTTGCATCCTCATAGCATCCTCCTCACAGTTCACACTGCCACCCAGCTTTGTGTCATCTGCAAATTTGCTAATGTTATTTTTAATCCCTTCATCTAAATCATTAATGTATATTGTAAATAGCTACGGTCCCAGCACCGAGCCTTGCGCTACCCCACTAGTCACTGCCTGCCATTCTGAAAGGGACCTGTTAATCCCTATTCTTTGTTTCCTGTCTGCCAACCAATTTTCTATCCATGTTAGTACCCTACCCCCAATACCATGTGCTCTAATTTTGCCCACTAATCTCCTATGTGAGACCTTATTAAAGGCTTTCTGAAAGTCCAGGTACACTACATCCACTGGCTCTCCCTTGTCCATTTTCCTAGTTACATCCTCAATAAATTCCACGAACGTGCAAACTCCACACAGACAGCATAGTCAGGATCGAACCCAGATCCGCTGTAAGGCAGCAACTCTACCACTGCACCACTGTGCCGACCCAAACTTCGAATGTTCTTTTAGTTCCTTCGACGTCCAAGGTTCCCTAATCTTGTCATCTTTGCCTTTCAGCTTTATATAGCATATAGAACAGGGCAGGACGGGAACGGGCCTTCCGGGCCAGAATGTTTGTGCTGAACATGATGCCTAGCTAAACCGATCTCATCTGCCTTGACATGATCCATATACCTCTATTCCATGCACTCTCATGCGTCTATCTAAAAGCCTCTTAAACACAACTACCGTATCTGTCTCCACTACCACCCATGGCAATGCTTACCAGGCTCCCACCACTCATTGCGTAAAAAAAAACTTCCCCCTCTCACCTTGCCCTAGTGTTGGACATTTCCAATGAGGGAAAAACAGTTGTTAAAGAAGGAACTGCAGATGCTGGAAAATCGAAGGTACACAAAAATGCTGGAGAAACTCAGCGGGTGCAGCAGCATCTATGGAGCGAAGGAGATAGGCAACGTTTCGGGCCGAAACCCTTCTTCAGACGGTTCTGACTGTCCTATCTATGCCTCATAATTTTAGATACAAATCTCCCCTCAACCTCAAGTTCCAGAGAAAACAATCCAAGTCTATCCAATGAGATCCTCCCTAATACTTCCACACGCAATACTCCAAATGTGGCCTAACCAAAGTCATATAGAGCTGCATTATAACTTCCTGACTTTCAAATTCAATGCCCCTAGCAATGAAGGCAAGTGTAGCATATGCCTTTACCACCGCATCTACTTGTGCTGCCACCTTTCGTGAGCTATGGGACTCCAAGATGCCTCTGCATACAATGCCCTTACATTGCCCTCCATAATGTATGGGATATAAATAAATGATGGGTCTTTGTCCCAAACATTATGGAGGGCACTGTAAGAGTCTTGCCATTAACCTTATGCTCTCTTCTTACATTAAACCTTGCAAAGTGCAACACCTCACATTTGCTCTGGTTAAACTCCATCTGCCATTTCACCATCCATTTCTGCAGCTGATCCATACCTCGCTGAATCTTCTGACAGTAGTCCTCACGATCTGCAACAACTCCAATTTTGGTGCTGTCAACAACCTCGTTCACCAACCCATCTACATTCCAGCACAGATCCCTGTGGATTTCTACTGGTCATAGACCTCCAGCCAGAATATCTACCTTTCACCACAACCTTTTATGAATAAGCCAGTTCCAAATCCATGAATGTCCATTAATGTTTTAATTTGGCAGAAAAGGGCAGCATCGAGGTAGAGCTGCTGCCATACAGCGCCAGAGACCTGTGTTCGATCTGGACTATGGGTGATGTCTGTATGGAGTTTGTATGCTCTCCCAGTATCTACGTTGGTTTTCTCTGGGCTCTTCCATTTCCACACTCCAAAGATGTACAGGTTTGTAGGTTAATTGACCAGTAAAAATTTGTAAATTGTCCCTTGTGTTTAAGATAGTGTTACAGGGTAATCGTTGGTCGGTGTGGACTCGGTGGACCGAAAGGCCTGTTTCTGCATTGTGTCGCTAAAATCTAAAGTCATCGTTAATCCCATACATTCCATTACCATAATAGGCTGGTCCTGAACCCTTGCTAACCTTTTCAAAAGCCATTCACTTAAGGTTGTTTATCTCACAAGCATCTGCTCCCAATCTACAGTACTTCCAGTAGGTCCTATCTTGTTAAAATCAACCTTGCTCCAATTTGGGTTTAACTTTATGTGGCGTAATCCATCCAGATTTATTCTTGAAGTTAAGTATCTGCTATTAATAAAATTATCAAATATCATGAACCTCCACCTATGCAAACTTGATTTTTAAATATTTCGTAGTTAATTGTCTTAAACAAAACCAGCAGTTTGAATTGCTTTCAAAAACAATTACTCTGGTGCCCAAAAGCTTTAACAATACAATCACAGAATCTCCTTTCTCATGCCCCAGGATTAAGGGACACAGCAAATGGCCTTAAAGTGTTCTGCATTTCCAATATTTAAAAATGTTGTGTTTTTGATTATTTGTACGGACCATGCAAGCAATAAAATAAACACAAAGTGCTGGAGTAACTCAGCGGGCCAGGCAACATCTCTGGAAGACCTGAATGGGCGACGTCTCAGGTTGGACCCTTCAGGAATGAAGGAATCCCGTCACGAAAGGTTGACTATCCATGTCTTCCAGAGATGCAGCCTGGCCTGCTCAGTTACTCTAGCACTTTGGGGTTATTTTGTAAACCAGCATCTGTAATACCTTGTGTCTCGTGTAAGTAATAAATCGCATGTGGTAATGTAGTTGCATAAATTTTAATTATGGTGAAAATATTTGTTGTTAATTTGGGCCAGTTTCTTTTATGTGCAAATCGTTCCATTTAATATGTTTACATTTTTAAATGTTTCAACGACTTTTCATATTAAACATTAATCTCATCAAGCATTAATCTCATGTATTCGCTTCTAATAACAAAAAGTTGTGATTCGCAGGGCGATTAGTTCCCATCTGCAGACATGTGGATGTTCTGTGGTTGTCGGAAGCAATCCACTAAAAGTAAACAAGGTATTTCTGGCAATCCAAAACCATGGTTCAAAGTTTTATCTCGTCACAATGAATGTGTTTTTTTGTAATTGTACTGTAAGCTGTTTTTTTTGTTTGCTAATTTTGTATTAAAGGAATTGTTCTATTCTAGATATCAGTTGTCAAAATAAAATTGGCAATATGCTGTAGATGAATATTACAACAGGTAGAAGTTTTCCATTTTTGACATTTGTCACAAATGGAAGTCAAAAGAATGATTATTCTCTCTATTCTTTCTACTGTAATTTCCAGTATTCAGTTTCCTTAACTATTTAGTTCATATTGTGTTTGCTTGATTCATAGGAAATATTAAAAATCAAGGTAGTAAAAGAGTATTTTTACTTGTATCTATACTAATTGATATTCAATAATCAAAATATAAATTGAAATGAATATTTATACCAAGTATAATATGTAACATTGAATTAAAGTATTCACATGATTGGCAAATGAAAATATGATCATTGTCACATAGTAGGCTTGATAAATAATTTGGCTTGATAAATAATACAAACTTGGATTGTCTTCTCTAAAGTGTCAGAGGCTGAGGGGACACCTGATAGAAGTATATAATATTATGAGAGGCATGAATCAGGTAGACAGTCAGAACATTTTTCCCATGGTGGAACTGTCAAAGACTAGAGGGCATAGTTTTAAGGTGGCAGGAGCAAATAAATAAAAAAAAAGATGTGGCAATATTTTTACACAGAGTGGTGGGTGCCTGAAATGCACTGCCAGGGATGGTGGGGAAAGAAGACATGATAGTGGCAGTTAAGAGGAATTTGGGTGGACACATGGAAATCCATGGAATGGAGGGATATGGATCTTGTGCGGGCAGAGGAGATTGGCATTGTGTTTGGCACGGATATTGTGAAAAGGTTCTGTGCTGTACTGTTCTATGTTCATTCTTCAGGGAATCCCATTAGTTGGCAACAAAGTATAGATTGCCGCAGCATCACTTCAGGAGTTATGCAAGAGTTTGTAGGATAACATTTGCTGCTTCAATAATAAATTTCTAGAATGCTTCAGTAATAAATTTCTAAATCCTTTCATTTATTCAAAATGATTAGCTGAAAAGAATTATGCTATTCAATATGGCAAGGATAGGCTACAGGGAAAATAATTGGGGGAGTGGGAATGCATTGTGGCCTTCCACATCCTAAAGAAATATGTTAAATAGATGCAGCAGATCATTTAAATTAAGCAACTTTAAATGAAAAGTGGCCATCTTTATGCTGTTACCTTCATGAGAAATGAATCAAATCTCTTTGCATTAGATTATATCATGTTGCTGTTAAATCAGTAATCCTGTGAATAGTTTTGCACAATAAGTATACAGTAAACCCTTGTTATTATGGACCTTGATATAACGGATTTTGGTTGTAGCGGATCGACCTGGAAGGTCATGCTTGACTAATCTTCTTGAATTTTTCGAAGAGGTTACTAGGGAAATTGATGAGGGTAAAGCAGTGGATGTTGTCTATATGGACTTCAGTAAGGCCTTTGACAAGGTTCCTCATGGAAGGTTGGTTAAGAAGATTCAATTGTTGGGTATTAATGGTGGAGTAGCAAGATGGATTCAACAGTGGCTGAATGGGAGATGCCAGAGAGTAATGGTGGATGGCTGTTTGTCAGGTTGGAGGCCGGTGACTAGTGGGGTGCCTCAGGGGTCTGTGTTGGGTCCACTGTTGTTTGTCATGTACATCAATGATCTGGATGAAGGTGTGGAAAATTGGATTAGTAAGTATGCAGATGATACTAAGATAGGTGGTGTTGTGGATAGTGAAGTAGATTTTCAAAGTCTACAGAGAGATTTAGGCCATTTGGAAGAGTGGGCTGAAAGATGGCAGATGGAGTTTAATGCTGACAAATGTGAGGTGCTACATCTCGGCAGGACAAATCAAAATAGGACGTACACGGTAAATGGTAGCGAATTGAGGAATGCAGTTGAACAGAGGGATCTAGGAATAACTGTGCATAGTTCCCTGAAGGTGGAATCTCATGTAGATAGGGTGGTAAAGAAAGCTTTTGGTGTGCTGGCCTTTATAAATCAGAGCATTGAATATAGAAGTTGGGATGTAATGTTAAATTTGTACAAGGCATTGGTGAGGCCAATTCTGGAGTATGGAGTACAATTTTGGTCGCCTAATTATAGGAAGGATGTCAACAAAATAGAGAGAGTACAGAGGAGATTTACTAGAATGTTGCCTGGGTTTCAGCAACTAAGTTACAGAGAAAGGTTGAACAAGTTAGGTCTTTATTCTTTGGAGCGCAGAAGGTTAAGAGGGGACTTGATAGAGGTCTTTAAAATTATGAGCGGGTTAGACAGAGTGGACGTGGATAAGCTTTTCCCATTGAGAGTAGGGAAGATTCAAACAAGGGGACATGACTTGAGAATTAAGGGACAGAAGTTTAGGGGGAACATTAGGGGGAACTTCGTTACTCAGAGAGTGGTAGCTGTGTGGAATGAGCTTCCAGTGGAAGTGGTGGAGGCAGGTTCGATGTTATCCTTTAAAAATAGATTGGATGGGTATATGGACGGGAAAGGAATGGAGGGTTATGGTCTGAGTGCAGGTAGATGGGACCAGGGGGAAGTATTTTATTTTTAATTAAAAAAAAAAAAAAAAAAAAATTTAAATGTTCGGCACGGACTTGAAGGGCCGAGATGGCCTGTTTCCGTGCTGTTATGGTTATATGGTTATATGGTTATATGACCTACCAACCTTCACTGCCAGGCCAGGCTGCCAATGACCGCTCCTGTCTGCACAGCCTTCCCGGACGTTTCCAAGCCGGACCGACTGCCACCAGCCCACATAGCATCCTTGATTTCTTCCCTGCCGTGCATGCTGCCACTGTCACTGCCGGCCCTTACTTGCACTCCAGCGACCTGCCAGCCACGACCAATGCCTCCGCCGATCCTTGCCTCTCCCCCGGCCACCACCAGGCCGGGGCCGTCAACTCACTTAGATTCCAGATCAAGTTCTAGACTCTGAAGAAGAGTCTTGACCCGAAACATCACCTATCCATGTTCTCCAGGGATGCTGCCTGACCTGCTGAATTACTCCAGCACTTTGTAACCAGCATCTGCAGTTCTTTGTTTCTACTGCTTATACAATGATAACTCCATTACTCGGTAATCCCTTACTCTGTTATAGCGGACAATCGGCAATAACAGACACCATGGTCCATTGGTGTCCCCCGATGGTACTTTATAATGAGGGTTTACTGTATTTGTTATTATTGTTTGTTATTCTCACATGATCTTTGACCAATTTTATTTACATAATGATGGAATATATATATTTTGTATCAATGGAATGTTGCATGAAATTCTTATTTCAAATCCTTTACTTAGAGAAGAATGAAAGAGTCCATTTTTTAAGTTACAATGTACAATTGTGCAGACTTTAAGATTATTGAATGAAAACTTTACAGTATAATCAATACACCACATAAATAGTAAAAATAATTATATTGTATTAGTCCCTGTATTAGTAAAATTAAAAAAATCCTGTTCTATAATTAAACATTTAAATCTGAATGAATGAGGCTTCAATGTGGGTTGACAATAAAGGTTAAAGTGTTTAGACTCTAGAACAAAATAGATAAACTAATAGATAGAGATGTGGTCAGTGGAATTCAATCTAACAAAATGTCGGATTTAGTTTCTCAAAATGTGGAAAATAATCTATCAAAATGTGAAGCTTTGCTTTGACTCGGTGCTTCATGCAATAAAGGAGAGAATGTTGAGTATAGGAAGATACTAAGGGACCTGCACTCAATATATACTTAGTGTATAGGAAAGAACTGCAAATGCTGGTTTAAATTGAAGGTAGACACAAAATGCTGGGGTGACTCAGTGGGACAGGTAGTATCCCTGGAGAGAAGGAATGGGTGACATTTCGGGTCGAGACACTACTTCAGACTTGGTGCATGTGCACATAGTTCCTAAAAATAGCATAGCGGAACAAAAAGGCAGGTAAAAAACATGCGATGGCTTCCTTTATCAGCCAAGGTGTGAGAATATAAGAGTTGAGAAGTTAGGCTTGAACTGTGTGGTGTAGTTATACCACAGCTTGAGTACCAAGTATAGTTCTATTAAACCACCTTGCAGAAAGTTTACATGGTGAGTGTGCAGGTGAGATATATAAAGTAATTGTCAAGGATTGAAGATTGTAGCTATATAAGGAATTTTATAGATTGGAGTGGTTTTGCCTGGAACACAGAATGCCAAGGAGTTTTTATTGAGGGGCCTAATTAAAATAAATTAGGAAGGACATATTTCACTTAACAGGTAGGTCAGCAACCCGGGGACACATTGTATGGTTAGGAGGAAAATGAGAAAAAAATTCTCAAAGGTGGTGTGAGTCGGAAACTTGTCTGAAAGTTTGGGAGAGGCAGAAATTCTTAAAGTATGTGTATTTGAAGACTCATTATTGCAAGGCTGTTGGTCTGGTGCAGAAAATGTTGTGGAAAACTGCATTATATAACTGGTGAACAATTACAGAACTCTGAGATGCAGAGTAATCTAAATGTCCTGGTGTGCAATATACAAAAAGCTAGTATGTTTTTACAGGTAATAATTGGAAAATTTAATAGAACTTATTAATTTTATAAGAATTAGTAAATGGCTGCAGGTGTCGGAAGGTTAGGCTTAGGTTGTATGGGCCAATAGTGAGTACACATCGGGAATATTGTGAATTGTCTTGTTTAGAGTTTAAGGATGTTAATGCATTGGAAACAGTTCAAGAAAAGATTTTTAGCAGCTGGAATGAGTGGGTTGTCTTACAAGGAAAAGTTGGATAATCTAGGTTTGTATCCATTGGAGTTGAATGGAGAGAGAGGACAGATTCTGGAGATATCTTGTCAGTGATATATGAAGAGGATGGTTCCTCTTGTGCGAGAATCTAGAACCAGGTGTCATAATTTAAAAGTAAGGAATTACCCCTCAAATGACAGAAATGAAGCAAAATTCTTTTAGGGGTTTATGAATCTTTGTAACTACTCAAAGAACAGGAGAAGCCAGGTCTTTGCTCATAAACAGATTATTGCTAATCAAGGGAATGATAGCTTCTGATGAACAGACAAATGAAGGAATTGAGTAGTAATCCAGGAATGAAGGAGCAATCAGATCAGCCATAATTTTATTAAATGCCAGTGCGGATTAGAGGGGCTAAATGGATTATTGCTGTTAATTCATTTATTTGTGCGTTATCATATGAGCTTATAAATATTTCTGTACATTGACAGATGGTTCGTACGCTGTGCCTTTTCTTGACTCCAACGGAACGGAAGTGCTCACGACTTGCTAATACTAGTGGTTCTTTCAAATATAATTCGGGACTCTTTGTTCAGGGCCTGTTAAAGGTACGATTGTTTTCAAAGAACATCTGTTGCTTTCCATCAATTTTGCTGCTTTCCCAAATTTAATTATTTTATCAACTCTGTTTTATTGTTGTTGACTATGCTTATAAAACAGGTAGGTCTGTTCTTCATATTAGCTGATTTCTTCTGGCTTTGGGGCAGCACAGTGTCGAGTTGCTGCCTTACAACGCCAGAGATCTGGGTTTGATCCTGACTACGGGTGCTGTCTGTACGGAGTTTGTACATTCTCCTTGTGACCACGTGGGTTTTCTCTAGTTTCCTCCCACATTCCAAAGGCGGGCAGGCTTGTAGGTTAATTAGCTTCTTTAAATTCTATCCTAGTGTCCAGGATAGAACTGGTGTATGCGTAATCCTGGTCGACGTGGACTTGGTGGGCCGAAGGGCTTGTTTCCACACAGTATCTCTAAACTAAACTAAACTAAACTAAACTAAACTAAAGAGCTACACTTGGAGTGAGGGATTTTATGAGCAGGTGTTACTCCATACATCAAACGTTGATGCACTTTGATTTTAATCACTAATTAAAATACATTGTTTAATGTATGACAGAAATATTTCAAATGTCATTAGAAACGGGAATAGTGCCGGAGGATTGGCGTACTGCGCATGTTGTTCCGTTGTTTAAAAAGGGTTCTAAGAGTAAGCCTAGCAATTATAGACCTGTTAGTTTGATGTCAGTGGTGGGCAAATTAATGGAAAGGATACTTAAAGATAATATATATAAGCATCTGGATAAGCAGGGTCTGATTAGGAACAGTCAACATGGATTTGTGCCTGGAAGGTCATGTTTGACTAATCTTCTAGAATTTTTCGAAGAGGTTACTAGGGAAATTGATGAGGGTAAAGCAGTGGATGTTGTCTATATGGACTTCAGTAAGGCCTTTGACAAGGTTCCTCATGGAAGGTTGGTTAAGAAGATTCAATTGTTGGGTATTAATGGTGGAGTAGCAAGATGGATTCAACAGTGGCTGAATGGGAGATGCCAGAGAGTAATGGTGGATGGCTGTTTGTCAGGTTGGAGGCCGGTGACTAGTGGGGTGCCTCAGGGGTCTGTGTTGGGTCCACTGTTGTTTGTCATGTACATCAATGATCTGGATGATGGTGTGGAAAATTGGATTAGTAAGTATGCAGATGATACTAAGATAGGTGGTGTTGTGGATAATGAAGTAGATTTTCAAAGTCTACAGAGAGATTTAGGCCATTTGGAAGAGTGGGTTGAAAGATGGCAGATGGAGTTTAATGCTGATAAATGTGAGGTGCTACATCTCGGCAGGACAAATCAAAATAGGACGTACATGGTAAATGGTAGCGAATTGAGGAATGCAGTTGAACAGAGGGATCTAGGAATAACTGTGCATAGTTCCCTGAAGGTGGAATCTCATGTAGATAGGGTGGTAAAGAAAGCTTTTGGTGTGCTGGCCTTTATAAAACAGAGCATTGAATATAGAAGTTGGGATGTAATGTTAAAATTGTACAAGGCATTGGTGAGGCCAATTCTGGAGTATGGAGTACAATTTTGGTCGCCTAATTATAGGAAGGATGTCAACAAAATAGAGAGAGTACAGAGGAGATTTACTAGAATGTTGCCTGGGTTTCAGCAACTAAGTTACAGAGAAAGGTTGAACAAGTTAGGTCTTTATTCTTTGGAGCGCAGAAGGTTAAGAGGGGACTTGATAGAGGTCTTTAAAATTATGAGCGGGTTAGACAGAGTTGACGTGGATAAGCTTTTCCCATTGAGAGTTGGGAAGATTCAAACAAGGGGACATGACTTGAGAATTAAGGGACAGAAGTGTAGGGGTGACATTAGGGGGAACTTCTTTACTCAGAGAGTGGTAGCTGTGTGGAATGAGCTTCCAGTGGAAGTGGCGGAGGCAGGTTCGATTTTATCCTTTAAAAATAGATTGGATGGGTATATGGACGGGAAAGGAATGGAGGGTTATGGTCTGAGTGCAGGTAGATGGAACTAGGGGGAAGTTAAAAAAAAAAAAAAAAATTTTAAAAATATATATTTTTAAAATATATAAAAAATAAAAATAAAAATAAAAAAAGTGTTCGGCACGGACTTGAAGGGCCGAGATGGCCTGTTTCCGTGCTGTAATGGTTATATGGTTATATGGTTAATGTTTCTCCATACCAATGTCTGATTGTATTCGAACATGTATACATAATATTATCGTGCTAACAGGGACCAAGTTGGTGCAGGTCTTCTGTACTTAGCTGAATTAAACATTAAATTATCTGGATTAAAATAATCTTCATGGGATCCTTTTTCTTCGGCCATGTCTCTTGACTTGAATCTAGTATTAGATCATTTCTGGGAATTTATTTTTCAGCGCTGGTAAAGAGTGGATTGGGGATAGAGATTAATGAAGCAGAAATTTGACTTTTTAAAATAATTGAATCATTCTCCTTTAATGATCAATTCTATTTATTTTATATATGTGATTAAAGTAGTTCAGAAGAATACGGGCCGAATAGGCAGGTGGGACTAGTGTGGATGGAGCATGTTGGTTGGTGTGGACAAATTGAGCCAAAGGGCCCACTTCCATGCTGTATGACAATGACTGTAAGGAAAAAATAGCATCATTTAATATTTAGCATTCTATTGATTGGTTTTATTATCATTGTCAATAATTCCAAAACTTAAATGGATTCAATAATCAAGATCACCCTGTGTAGTTAATGTAAATAAATAGTTCCAGCAGCGAGCAGAGCTCTGAGGTATAGTAGGAGAGGGTGAAGACAAGCAGAGCCATAGTGATAGGTGACTTGTTAGTTAGGGGGACAGACAAATGATTCTGTGGTGTGTGATTCTGTTGCAGCAGATGAGGCTCCAGGATGGGGTGTGTTGCTTCCCTGGTGTTAGGGCTCAGGATATCTCTGAGCAGCTGCAGCACTGGGGGGAC